>OU427015.1:0-570000 GCA_911387935.1 Dolichovespula saxonica
AGCGTCTAAACCCCATTTATGAAGGCGCGGTAGCGTCTAAACCCCATTTATGAAGGCGCGGTAGCGTCTAAACCCCATTTATGAAGGCGCGGTAGCGTCTAAACCCCATTTATGAAGGCGCGGTAGCGTCTAAACCCCATTTATGAAGGCGCGGTAGCGT
Source organism: Dolichovespula saxonica (assembly GCA_911387935.1). Lineage (NCBI taxonomy): Eukaryota > Metazoa > Arthropoda > Insecta > Hymenoptera > Vespidae > Dolichovespula > Dolichovespula saxonica. Next base: position 161 of record OU427015.1, read on the forward strand.
CTAAACCCCATTTATGAAGGCGCGGTAGCGTCTAAACCCCATTTATGAAGGCGCGGTAGCGTCTAAAATACTGTTATGAAGGCGCGGTAGCGTCTAAAATACTGTTATGAAGGCGCGGTAGCGTCTAAAATACTGTTATGAAGGCGCGGTAGCGTCTAAAATACTGTTATGAAGGCGCGGTAGTGTCTATACTACTCTTATGAAGGCGCGGTAGTGTCTAAAATACTGTTACGTAGGCGCGGTTGTGTCTAAACCCTTTTATGAAGGCGCGGTAGTGTCTAAACCCCGTTTATGAAGGCGCAGTAGTGTCTAATCCCTGTTATGAAGGCGCAGTAGTGTCTAATCCCTGTTATGAAGGCGCAGTAGTGTCTAAAATTCTGTTACGTAGGCGCAGTAGTGTCTAAACCCTTTTATGAAGGCGCAGTATCGTCTAAACCCTTTTATGAAGGCGCAGTATCGTCTAAACTACTCTTATGAAGACGCAGCAGCGTCTAAACTACTCTTACGTAGGCGCAGTAGCGTCTAAACTACTCTTATGAATGCGCGGTAGTGTCTAAATCCTGTTATGAAGGAGCGGTAGTGTTTAAACCTTGTTATGAAGGCGCGGTAGTGTCTAAACCCTTTTATGAAGGCGCAGTAGTGTTTAAACCCTGTTATGAAGGCGCAGTAGTGTCTAAACCCTGTTATGAAGGCGCAGTAGTGTCTAAAATACTGTTACGAAGGCGCAGTAGTCTCTAAAGAACTGTTACGAAGGCGCAGTAGTCTCTAAAGTACTGTTACGAATGCGTAGTAGTCTCTAAAGAACTGTAGGAAGGCGCAGTAGTCACTAAAGAACTGTTACGAAGGCGCAGTAGTCTCTAAAGAACTGTATGAAGGCGCAGTAGTCTCTAAAGAACTGTTATGAAGGGGCAGTAGTGTTTAAACCCTGTTATTAATGAGCAGTATTGTTTAAACCCCATTTATGAAGGCGCGGTAGCGTCTAAACCCCATTTATGAAGGCGCGGTAGCGTCTAAACCCCATTTATGAAGGCGCGGTAGCGTCTAAACCCCATTTATGAAGGCGCGGTAGCGTCTAAACCCCATTTATGAAGGCGCGGTAGCGTCTAAACCCCATTTATGAAGGCGCGGTAGCGTCTAAAATACTGTTATGAAGGCGCGGTAGCGTCTAAAATACTGTTATGAAGGCGCGGTAGTGTCTATACTACTCTTATGAAGGCGCGGTAGTGTCTAAAATACTGTTACGTAGGCGCGGTTGTGTCTAAACCCTTTTATGAAGGCGCGGTAGTGTCTAAACCCCGTTTATGAAGGCGCAGTAGTGTCTAATCCCTGTTATGAAGGCGCAGTAGTGTCTAATCCCTGTTATGAAGGCGCAGTAGTGTCTAAAATTCTGTTACGTAGGCGCAGTAGTGTCTAAACCCTTTTATGAAGGCGCAGTATCGTCTAAACCCTTTTATGAAGGCGCAGTATCGTCTAAACCCTTTTATGAAGGCGCAGTATCGTCTAAACTACTCTTATGAAGACGCAGCAGCGTCTAAACTACTCTTATGAAGACGCAGCAGCGTCTAAACTACTCTTACGTAGGCGCAGTAGCGTCTAAACTACTCTTACGTAGGCGCAGTAGCGTCTAAACTACTCTTACGTAGGCGCAGTAGCGTCTAAACTACTCTTACGTAGGCGCAGTAGCGTCTAAACTACTCTTACGTAGGCGCAGTAGCGTCTAAACTACTCTTATGAAGGCGCAGTAGCGTCTAAACTACTCTTACGTAGGCGCGGTAGCGTCTAAAATACTGTTATGAAGGCGCGGTAGTGTCTAAACCTTGCTATGAAGGCGCGGTAGTGTCTAAACCTTGCTATGAAGGCGCAGTAGCGTCTAAACCTAGTTATGAAGGCGCAGTAGCGTCTAAACTACTCTTATGAAGGCGCAGTAGCATCTAAACTACTCTTATGAAGGCGCAGTAGCGTCTAAACTACTCTTATGAAGGCGCAGTAGCGTCTAAACTACTCTTATGAAGGCGCGGTAGCGTCTAAAATACTGTTACGAAGGCGCGGTAGTGTCTAAACCTTTTTATGAAGGCGCAGTAGTGTCTAAACCTTTTTATGAAGGCGCAGTGGTGTTTAAACCCTTTTATGAAGGCGCGGTAGTGTCTAAACCCCATTTATGAATGCGCGGCAGCGTCTAAACCCCAGTTATGAAGGCGCGGTAGTGTCTAAACCCTGTTATGAAGGCGCGGTAGTGTTTAAACCCTGTTATGAAGGCGCGGTAGTGTTTAAACCCTGTTATGAAGGCGCGGTAGTGTCTAAACCCTTTTACGTAGGCGCGGTAGCGTCTAAACTACTCTTACGTAGGCGCAGTAGCGTCTAAACTACTCTTATGAAGGCGCGGTAGTGTCTAAACCCTTTTATGAAGGCGCGGTAGTGTCTAAACCCTTTTATGAAGGCGCGGTAGTGTCTAAAATACTCTTATGAAGGCGCGGTAGCGTCTAAACTACTCTTATGAAGGCGCAGTAGTGTTTAAACCCTGTTATGAAGGCGCGGTAGTGTCTAAACCCTTTTATGAAGGCGCGGTAGTGTCTAAACTACTCTTATGAAGGCGCAGTAGCGTCTAAACTACTCTTATGAAGGCGCGGTAGCGTCTAAAATACTGTTACGAAGGCGCGGTAGTGTCTAAACCTTTTTATGAAGGCGCGGTAGTGTCTAAACCCCATTTATGAATGCGCGGCAGCGTCTAAACCCCAGTTATGAAGGCGCGGTAGTGTCTAAACCCTGTTATGAAGGCGCGGTAGTGTCTAAACCCTTTTATGAAGGCGCGGTAGTGTCTAAAATACTGTTACGAAGGCGCGGTAGTGTCTAAAATACTGTTATGAAGGTGCGGTAGTGTCTAAACCTTGTTATGAAGGCGCAGTAGCGTCTAAACCTAGTTATGAAGGCGCAGTAGCGTCTAAACTACTCTTATGAAGGCGCGGTAGCGTCTAAACTACTCTTATGAATGCGCGGTAGCGTCTAAACTACTCTTATGAATGCGCGGCAGCGTCTAAACCCCAGTTATGAAGGCGCGGTAGTGTCTAAATCCTGTTATGAAGGAGCGGTAGTGTTTAAACCTTGTTATGAAGGCGCGGTAGTGTCTAAACCCTTTTATGAAGGCGCGGTAGTGTCTAAACCCTTTTACGAAGGCGCAGTAGTGTCTAAACCCATTTACGAAGGCGCAGTAGTGTTTAAACCCTGTTATGAAGGCGCAGTAGTGTCTAAACCCTGTTATGAAGGCGCAGTAGTCTCTAAAGAACTGTAGGAAGGCGCAGTAGTCTCTAAAGAACTGTTACGAAGGCGCAGTAGTCTCTAAAGAACTGTTACGAAGGCGCAGTAGTCTCTAAAGTACTGTTACGAATGCGTAGTAGTCTCTAAAGAACTGTAGGAAGGCGCAGTAGTCACTAAAGAACTGTTACGAAGACGCAGTAGTCTCTAAAGAACTGTATGAAGGCGCAGTAGTCTCTAAAGAACTGTTATGAAGGCGCAGTAGTGTTTAAACCCTGTTATTAATGAGCAGTATTGTTTAAACCCTGTTATGAAGGCGCGGTAGTGTCTAAACCCTTTTATGAAGGCGCGGTAGTGTCTAAACCCTTTTATGAAGGCGCGGTAGTGTCTAAACCCTTTTACGAAGGCGCGATAGTGTCTAAAATACTGTTATGAAGGCGCGGTAGTGTCTAAAATACTGCTATGAAGGCGCGGTAGTGTCTAAACCTTGTTATGAAGGCGCAGTAGCGTCTAAACCTAGTTATGAAGGCGCAGTAGCGTCTAAACTACTCTTATGAAGGCGCAGTAGCATCTAAACTACTCTTATGAAGGCGCAGTAGCGTCTAAACTACTCTTATGAAGGCGCAGTAGCGTCTAAACTACTCTTATGAAGGCGCGGTAGCGTCTAAAATACTGTTACGAAGGCGCGGTAGTGTCTAAACCTTTTTATGAAGGCGCAGTAGTGTCTAAACCTTTTTATGAAGGCGCAGTGGTGTTTAAACCCTTTTATGAAGGCGCGGTAGTGTCTAAACCCCATTTATGAATGCGCGGCAGCGTCTAAACCCCAGTTATGAAGGCGCGGTAGTGTCTAAACCCTGTTATGAAGGCGCGGTAGTGTTTAAACCCTGTTATGAAGGCGCGGTAGTGTCTAAACCCTTTTACGTAGGCGCGGTAGCGTCTAAACTACTCTTACGTAGGCGCAGTAGCGTCTAAACTACTCTTATGAAGGCGCGGTAGTGTCTAAACCCTTTTATGAAGGCGCGGTAGTGTCTAAACCCTTTTATGAAGGCGCGGTAGTGTCTAAAATACTCTTATGAAGGCGCGGTAGCGTCTAAACTACTCTTATGAAGGCGCAGTAGTGTTTAAACCCTGTTATGAAGGCGCGGTAGTGTTTAAACCCTGTTATGAAGGCGCGGTAGTGTCTAAACCCCATTTATGAATGCGCGGCAGCGTCTAAACCCCAGTTATGAAGGCGCGGTAGTGTCTAAACCCTGTTATGAAGGCGCAGTAGTGTTTAAACCCTGTTATGAAGGCGCGGTAGTGTCTAAACCCTTTTATGAAGGCGCGGTAGTGTCTAAACCCTTTTATGAAGGCGCGGTAGTGTCTAAACCCTTTTATGAAGGCGCGGTAGTGTCTAAAATACTGTTACGAAGGCGCGGTAGTGTCTAAAATACTGTTATGAAGGTGCGGTAGTGTCTAAACCTTGTTATGAAGGCGCAGTAGCGTCTAAACCTAGTTATGAAGGCGCAGTAGCGTCTAAACTACTCTTATGAAGGCGCGGTAGCGTCTAAACTACTCTTATGAATGCGCGGTAGCGTCTAAACTACTCTTATGAATGCGCGGCAGCGTCTAAACCCCAGTTATGAAGGCGCGGTAGTGTCTAAATCCTGTTATGAAGGAGCGGTAGTGTTTAAACCTTGTTATGAAGGCGCGGTAGTGTCTAAACCCTTTTATGAAGGCGCGGTAGTGTCTAAACCCTTTTACGAAGGCGCAGTAGTGTCTAAACCCATTTACGAAGGCGCAGTAGTGTTTAAACCCTGTTATGAAGGCGCAGTAGTGTCTAAACCCTGTTATGAAGGCGCAGTAGTCTCTAAAGAACTGTAGGAAGGCGCAGTAGTCTCTAAAGAACTGTTACGAAGGCGCAGTAGTCTCTAAAGAACTGTTACGAAGGCGCAGTAGTCTCTAAAGTACTGTTACGAATGCGTAGTAGTCTCTAAAGAACTGTAGGAAGGCGCAGTAGTCACTAAAGAACTGTTACGAAGACGCAGTAGTCTCTAAAGAACTGTATGAAGGCGCAGTAGTCTCTAAAGAACTGTTATGAAGGCGCAGTAGTGTTTAAACCCTGTTATTAATGAGCAGTATTGTTTAAACCCTGTTATGAAGGCGCGGTAGTGTCTAAACCCTTTTATGAAGGCGCGGTAGTGTCTAAACCCTTTTATGAAGGCGCGGTATTGTCAAAACCCTTTTACGAAGGCGCGATAGTGTCTAAAATACTGTTATGAAGGCGCGGTAGTGTCTAAAATACTGCTATGAAGGCGCAGTAGTGTCCAAACCCTGTTATGAAGGCGCAGTAGTCTCTAAAAAACTGTTATGAAGGCGCAGTAGTCTCTAAAAAACTGTTATGAAGGCGCAGTAGTGTTTAAACCCTGTTATGTAGGCGCAGTAGTGTTTAAACCCTGTTATGAAGGCGCGGTAGTGTTTAAACCCTGTTATGAAGGCGCGGTAGTGTCTAAACCCTTTTATGAAGGTGCGGTAGTGTCTAAACCCTTTTATGAAGGCGCGGTAGTGTCTAAACCCTTTTATGAAGGCGCGGTAGTGTCTAAAATACTCTTATGAAGGCGCGGTAGTGTCTAAAATACTCTTATGAAAGTGCGGTAGTGTCTAAAATACTCTTATGAAGGCGCGGTAGTGTCTAAACCCTTTTATGAAGGCGCGGTAGTGTCTAAACCCTTTTATGAAGGCGCGGTAGTGTCTAAACCCTTTTATGAAGGCGCGGTAGTGTCTAAAATACTCTTATGAAGGCGCAGTAGTGTTTAAACCCTGTTATGAAGGCGCGGTAGTGTCTAAACCCTTTTATGAAGGCGCGGTAGTGTCTAAAATACTGTTACGTAGGCGCAGTAGTGTCTAAACCATTTTATGAAGGGGCAGTAGTGTCTAAAATACTGTTATGAATGCGCAGTAGTCTCTAAATCCTGTTATGAAGGCGCGGTAGTGTTTAAACCTTGTTATGAAGGCGCGGTAGTGTCTAAACCCTTTTATGAAGGCGCGGTAGTGTCTAAACCCTTTTACGAAGGCGCAGTAGTGTCTAAACCCTGTTATGAAGGCGCAGTAGTGTTTAAACCCTGTTATGAAGGCGCAGTAGTGTCTAAAATACTGTTATGAAGGCGCGATAGTGTCTAAAATACTGTTATGAAGGCGCGATAGTGTCCAAACCCTGTTACGAAGGCGCAGTAGTCTCTAAAGAACTGTAGGAAGGCGCAGTAGTCTCTAAATAACTGTTATGAAGGCGCAGTAGTCTCTAAAGAACTATTACGAAAGCGTAGTAGTGTCTAAACCCTGTTATAATGGCGTAGTAGTGTCTAAACCCTGTTATAAAGGCGCAGTAGTGTCTAAAATACTGTTACGTAGGCGCAGTAGTGTCTAAACCCTTTTATGAAGGCGCATTAGTGTCTAAAATACTGTTATGAAGGCGCAGTAGTGTCTAAAATACTGTTATGAAGGCGCCGTAGTGTCTAAAATACTGTTATGAAGGCGCGGTAGAGTCTAAACCCTGTTATAAAGGCGCGGTAGCGTCTAAACTACTCTTATGAAGGCGCAGTAGTCTCTAAAGTACTGTTACGAAGGCGCAGTAGTCTCTAAAGTACTGTTACGAAGGCGCAGTAGTCTCTAAATCCTGTTATGAAGGCGCGGTAGTGTCTAATCCCTGTTACGAAGGCGCGGTAGTGTCTAATCCCTGTTATGAAGGCGCGGTAATGTATAATCCCTGTTATGAAGGCGCGGTAATGTCTAATCCCTGTTATGAAGGCGCGGTAGTGTCTAAACCCTGTTATGAAGGCGCGGTAGTGTCTAATCCCTGTTATGAAGGCGCGGTAGCGTCTAAACTACTCTTATGAAGGCGCGGTAGCGTCTAAACTACTCTTATGAAGGCGCGGTAGCGTCTAAACTACTCTTATGAAGGCGCGGTAGCGTCTAAACTACTCTTATGAATGCGCGGCAGCGTCTAAACTACTCTTATGAAGGCGCGGTAGCGTCTAAACCCCATTTATGAAGGCGCGGTAGTGTCTAATCCCTGTTATGAAGGCGCAGTAGTGTCTAAACCTTATATGAAGGCGCAGTAGCGTCTAAACTACTCTTATGACGTCGCAGTACTGTCTAAACTACTCTTATGAAGGCGTAGTAGTGTCTAAAATACTGTTATGAAGGCGCAGTAGTGTCTAAACCCTGTTATAAAGGCGCAGTAGTGTCTAAACCCTGTTATAAAGGCGCAGTAGTGTCTAAACCTTATATGAAGGCGCAGTAGCGTCTAAACTACTCTTATGAAGTCGCAGTACTGTCTAAACTACTCTTATGAAGGCGTAGTAGTGTCTAAACCCTGTTATGCAGGCGCAGTTGAGACTAAACGCGGACGCAGGCGCAGTGCAGACTAAACGCGGACGGAGGCTCAGTGCAGACTAATCGCGGACGCAGGCGCAGTGCAGACTAAACGCGGTCGCAGGCCCAGTGCAGACTAATCGCGAACGCAGGCGCAGTGCAGACTATTCGCGAACGCAGGCGCAGTGCAGACTATTCGCGAACGCAGGCGCAGTGCAGACTAATCGCGAACGCAGGCGCAGTGCAGACTAAACGCGGACGCAGGCTCAGTGCAGACTAAACGCGGACGGAGGCTCAGTGCAGACTAATCGCGGACGCAGGCTCAGTGCAGACTAAACGCGGACGCAGGCTCAGTGCAGACTAAACGCGGACGCAGGCGCAGTGCAGACTAAACGCGGTCGCAGGCTCAGTGCAGACTAATCGCGAACGCAGGCGCAGTGCAGACTAATCGCGAACGCAGGCGCAGTGCAGACTAATCGCGAACGCAGGCGCAGTGCAGACTAATCGCGAACGCAGGCGCAGTGCAGACTAATCGCGAACGCAGGCGCAGTGCAGACTAAACGCGGACGGAGGCTCAGTGCAGACTAATCGCGGACGCAGGCTCAGTGCAGACTAAACGCGGACGCAGGCTCAGTGCAGACTAAACGCGAACGCAGGCGCAGTGCAGACTAATCGCGAACGCAGGCGCAGTGCAGACTAATCGCGAACGCAGGCTCAGTGCAGACTTAACGCGGACGCAGGCTCAGTGCAGACTTAACGCGGACGCAGGCTCAGTGCAGACTTAACGCGGACGCAGGCTCAGTGCAGACTTAACGCGGACGCAGGCTCAGTGCAGACTTAACGCGGACGCAGGCTCAGTGCAGACTTAACGCAGACGCAGGCTCAGTGCAGACTTAACGCGGACGCAGGCTCAGTGCAGACTTAACGCGGACGCAGGCTCAGTGCAGACTTAACGCGGACGCAGGCTCAGTGCAGACTTAACGCGGACGCAGGCTCAGTGCAGACTTAACGCGGACGCAGGCTCAGTGCAGACTTAACGCGGACGCAGGCTCAGTGCAGACTTAACGCGGACGCTGGCGCAGAGTAGACTAAACCCGGACGCTGGCGCAGACTAAAACCGGACATTTCTCAAACGTAATTATTTCCTGTATTTTTACTGTTTAAACGAATGTACTATTGTTTAAATGTTATTATATTATACCCGTGTACAATAGTGATTGTTTAAATAATTATTAAATTACCGAAAGTATTAAATATAAATCCTCGCGTTTAGATTTAGAGAGTCTCGATAATTACTGGACGGAGTGCAAGGTAAAACTGACTCGGTTATTTTCAAAGTTAAGAAAAAGATCGTTTATGATTATGTTATGCAAGGCCATTACCCCTACATAAAATTTTGATTATTGAAATATTTAATCGGTTTTATTTTAAGTTTTTCGCGAGTTCCAGTATTTTTAATGTTTAAACGAATGTACTATTGGTTAAATATTATTATATTATACCCGTGTACAACAATGATTGTTTAAATAATTAATAAATAATTGAAAGCTACTAATTTTTAAGTTCTCGCGTTTAGATTTAGAAAGTCTCGATGTTTTCTTGTCGAAGTACAAAGTGAAAGTGACTCTGTTATTGTCAAAGTCAAGAAAAGAAACGTTTATGTTTTTGATGTGCAAGGCCAATTAATCCCCCGAAAAAATTTTATAGTATCGAAATATTTAATCGGATTTATTTTAAGTTTTTCGCGAGTTCCGGTAATTTCAATGTTTAAACAAATGTACTATTGTTTAATTATTAATTAACTGTACCCGTGTACATTAATGATTGTTTAAATAATCATTAAATTACCGAAAGTATTAATTTTTAATTTCTCTCGTTTAGATTTAGAGTATCGATGTTTACGCGTCGAAGTACAAGGTAAGACTGACTCGGTTATTGTCAAAGTTAATAAAGGACTTTTTATGTTTATATCACGCAAGGCCAACTACCGCGAGTTAAAATGTATCGTCAAAGTATGTATTGTCAAAGTTAAGAAAAGTATCGTTTATATTTATGTCACACAAGGCCAACTAACCCGCATTGAAAATTTTGAAGTATCGCAAATTTTATATTGAAACAATTCTAAGTCTCACGCGCATTTCCGCCTTTATAATGTTTATACGAATGTACTATTGTTTAAATATTATTATATTATACCCGTGTACAATAGTGATTGTTTAAATAATTAATAAATTATCGAAAGCTACTAATTTTTAAGTTCTCGCGTTTAGATTTAGAAATTCTCGATGTTTTCTCGTCGAAGTACAAAGTGAAAGTGACTCGGTTATTGTTAAAGTCAAGAAAAGAAACGTTTATGTTTTTGATGTGCAAGGCCAATTAATCCGCCGAAAAAATTTTATAGTATCGAAATATTTAATCGGATTTATTTTAAGTTTTTCGCGAGTTCCAGTATTTTTATTGTTTAAACGAATGTACTATTGTTTAAATATTATTATATTATATCCGTGTACAACAATGATTGTTTAAATAATTAATAAATTATCGAAAGCTACTAATTTTTAAGTTCTCGCGTTTAGATTTAGGAAGTCTCGATGTTTTCTGGTCGAAGTACAAAGTGAAAGTGACTCTGTTATTGTTAAAGTCAAGAAAAGAAACGTTTATGTTTTTGATGTGCAAGGCCAATTAATCCGCCGAAAAAATTTTATAGTATCGAAATATTTAATCGGATTTATTTTAAGTTTTTCGCGAGTTCCAGTATTTTTATTGTTTAAACGAATGTACTATTGTTTAAATATTATTATATTATACCCGTGTGCAATAGTGATTGTTTAAATAAAGATTCCACTACCGAAAGTATTAATTTTTAAGTCCTCTCATTCTTTCTCATGTATACTTATTAATTCTCTCATTTCATATTCATTTGTTGATACATTTTGGAATAATAATGGATACCCTTGACATATTGTAATATGCACTCCTGAGTGCTGGCTGCCATTCATTTTATTTTTTTCATCTAGCAAGACTTACACATTTCTTATCAGAATGATTCTAAGTATGTCTTTTGATTTAATTACACTGTTTAAATATAATTAAATTATTATATATGGAATAAAATATTTTTTCTATTTATTATTAGATAACTTTAGTTCCTTGAAAAGTATATTGCGAAATATTTAAATATGTATTTATTAAGTGTCTTCATCAGTGCTTTCGTTCATTTATTTACTTCTGATCATTCTGAATGAGAAATTTGTATCCTTACTATAATATATCCATCCGCATTTTTGAATGCAGGCATATTATCCTTCCTCATTGTCAATCATCGAGTCTTGTAGATTTTTAATCAGAATAATCAGAATAATTAGAATAAGCAAAATAATCGGAATAAGCGGAATAATCAGAATAATGAAAGTCTGATTACAAAAGGATGATGATGATGATGATGATGATGATGATGATGATAATGATGATGATGATGAGGATAATGTAAAATCAGGAGATTTTACATTATTTACCGCATATGGGCCATTGAGCGACCCGCGGTAGTACTGTGTTGACATGTATGAAGTATGTATATATCTCGTATATATACATACACATTATGCAGTTATGAAAATAAAAGGGGAAAAGAAAAAGTATCTGATTATTCTGAATTAAAAATCAACATGCTTGGGTAATCCATATGCACTCCTGAGTGCCAATGCTGCTGCAGGCCACGGACGTCCACACAATAATTAACGAGCGTGACTCTACTTTTAAACTAAAAATCTAAGAAATGACTCTACTTCATTTACTTTAAAACTTTAAAATACAAGGACTCGACTTCAATCTAAAATTTAAAAGGGGGGGACGACTCGACTTTAATCAAATGCAAGGGGGACAACAAGACTATACTTAGAAATGAAAAATTGACCCTACTTTTAAAGGAAAAACTCGATGACTCTTACTTTAAGAAAATAAATTTGCAAAGACTATTAATTAATAATGACATTGAAAAAGCTTGACTCTAATTAGCAAAAAGACCGTACGCGAGTGCGGAACACCGTAGCAAGGAGATGGAATGGTCCATCATCTCCGATCCAGGAGCAAACTACTACGAGCATAAGTGTCAACGTGGTAAAAGGGTAAATGGGATTTTGATATGACCACGAGCCATTAACGAAGAGTTCGGATAAGCCGACCAACTTCGAAAAATGACTCGTAGTCGATAGTTGCCCTCTTGAGCCACAGATAGTGGGGGCCTCTTCGGCAAATAGCTACTTCTTGCTTCGTGCCCTAACCACTGCATTGGAGCATTCCCTACGTTCGACGCACGAAAAGTTTACGCGTCGTAAAAATGCCCTACCGTTCGATGCAACGCACCCACGAAAATTGACATGCCGCAGTGGTTTGTACTATAAGAATGAAATCGTCCCTGATCTAAAACCGACCTAATCCCGACCTGATATCTCACTTTACGCAACAAGGCTCAAACCGCTCGTGTTAACGCACGCATTCTGAACGAGACGCAAGCTAAAAGGAGTTGGGAAGTAAACGACACTGGTTCGCTGATTGTTTTTTTGGGGTATTTTTCTGTTCTTTATTTAGCTTAACCTAACGGGCGGTAAGTGCTTGCGACGTAAAGTACCGATTCCTTCTAAATAGTTTCCACTGAGGCATGGCAAAATTCGCGAATGCATCACCCCAAACGGCACTGACGAATCCCAACGCGTATCCTTAACTGCGATTCCTATTCTACCTGGGTGCGTCTCGATTTTCTAATGATCTTTATTTATTTATTGATATTTGACCGATATACCGTTAAGCTATCCTAGCCTGCGGACAATCAATGGACTCAAAGAATCCACCAACCGTGCACATTTACACAGGCACATTTAATCGAATGCTCCAGCAGACATAATATTCATTCTAATCGATGAACCTATTACAAACTAAGATTAACTGCTTGCATTTAAAAAATGAAAAAAGTTTCGGTAAAGACTTAAGAAAAGAAAAATATATATATTTTATTATATATATATATATATATATATATATATATATATAGATTCGTAAATATTTAAAGAATCACGAAGTGCAAGCGTTAATTTATAACTAAGTATAGAACAAGTTCGAAATCCTTTGCCAAGTTCAAAAGATACGGAATGCAATCTAATGTTCTCATTGGGTGCAAAATTTTTCGAACTGTTTTATACTGATACAGATTGTGCGATGCGAAGTGTCAGCAAAAAATCTAAAAAAGAATAAAGATAATTCAGACATACTGAAAGATCGTAAAATTTGCTGAAACTTCGCAAATCCCCGGAGACGGGACATCCCACTCCCGAGTGAGAATCGGATCCAACGTCTTCCGGTCCCTACCTACTTATATAATATAAGTTTTCACATTCACTCAGAAAAGATATGCTACCTGCCTGACTGTCACCTATATTTAAAAATTCCAAAGCATTCACACCAACACACACACTCCACGGTTCTCTCACATACCACCAGGGTGCAAAAGCCTACACTAGAGAGCATGCCCCGGGGCACCTCCGACACCCCAGTTCAACCGCGTATTGTTCTAATATATATTATGGGTACGTACCAATTGCTGTAATCGACTGTCAAGGCTAATGATTATTGCATATATGACTAAAGCAAAAATACTAGTACATACTAGTATACACATGTATACTAGTAATACGTACGAGTATTTATAATTTTCCACAGAAAAATGTGGTAACTACATGCAAAACGATATTTAATATAATAAGATATTTATATTTATTTATTATTATTTAAAGTTATCGCGAAACGATGTACAATGCACCACCTAAGACGCACATACAGGTGCAAGGTACACCGTTGCAATCACCAGCACAATGACAGCCGCCAAAAGGAAATCTTAAACTATTATATAACTAACCCACACTAACCGTTTCTCACCCATACGAGTAACACCTGGGCAAACGCATGGATGAGAACGCAGAAAGCACGGGGAGGAGAAACGGGTATTAGTATAATTAGAGCTGAAAATCCTGATCTAAAAAAATGATTAACTTATATACTAGGCCTAAGCGGACTGTGACTCTACGAAAAAATATTTATTGAAAAATGTACTTTATTGAAAAATGTACTTTATTGAAAAATGTACTTTATTGAAAAATTTACTTTATTGAAACATTTACTTTATTCAAAAATGTACTTTATTGAAAAATTTAATTTATATATTAAAAAACAACCTCGGACGATTCCTTTCATTACATGGATGTTCTAAGGAAAGAACGGGGATTATGATCCACCATTTAACTGACAGAATCTATCCGTCGCGGAAGGGGTTTGTCTTCTTGCTCATTTATTGTTATATCGATATATCAAAATATCGAAGCAAATCGCGATTAAATATACTAAGTACGAAGCAATGCATTTAACGTAAATCACGTTATAATAATTTATTTGGACGAAATCGGGTAAATGAATACCCGATTTCATTACTAATATCGCGAGCAAAGGCGAGGAAAAAGGTGCTAATTAACAGCACTGTTAATTAAACGACTTTGAGACAAGAAGACCCTAGCCTGACATAAATATATATGTACAAATAAAAAATTGGCAATAAAAGATTTAACTACACATATAGGGAACCACTCGTGAATAAAATCAAAAGATCTTATTCACGGACACTTTTGTTCGTTTCGAACGAAAGACATCTACGAATACAACCAGTAACCCGTGCCGATATGGACCTTTCATCCTCGGCATGATGGGCACCGGAGGAACTTAAAATTTTTCACTTACTACTTGAGAAGTTCTGCGATGGCTCCAAAACACTCGTCCCCCTCGACGTAGGTCGAACGACGTCGTGAAGTTGGTTGAAATTGTGTACGTTCTGTAATTAAAGTCGTACATAAAAAGATTAATTATATGTTTCATATATAAAGAATATCTTTGATTAATGTGAAAATGATCAAAAAATTTGTTATTTGAACGATGAATGAGAGGTATAACGATTAGAGGAAAGAGATATACTTACATGTGATGGTATCCAGACGAAGCTTTACGTTCGTCGTTAAAGATGCAGAGGATGAAATGTTTTAAATTCACACTTTCGACCATTACAATATTTATCGCGAACGCAATCCTCTTCCACCGCATTGGCCGAAAGTGTGTTAATGATTCTAACAACGCGGACCGAACAAGTAGTTTTAACGAGAATAGGACATTAATTCTCGTTTTTTCTCTTACTAACGCGACCGAGAAATTCTTATCGGCGAACAACACTGACTCTAATTCGCGATTTTATTTTATTTTATCTGATTTTTAAAGCAACTCGTTCGGTTGCAAAACAATCAAACTACATTTCGCACAAGCACTGACTCTAAGATCGCATTGCGCGCGATCAACAACTGAAGACTTAAATTATAAACTTGTATTACATCTTTTGCATGCCACATATAAATGTTAAAGCCAGATATAAATTTTAATAACATTAGTGAATAGATATTAAAGTTTAAATTCAATATATTTGTAAGATAAAATTTTCTTTTTATTAAGCTAAATATATTCAATTTGATAATATTTATATAAAAGATTACAGTAAATATTGAAATTAATGTTAAAATAAATGAAGATGAAAAAGAAAATCCTTCAATTATAATTTTGTTTGCATTAATTTTAATAATAAAAGTTAAAAAAGGTGGTAAGGCTCTAATAATTAAAAAAATCTAATGATAAAAAAAATTAAATTCTTTATAATTAAAATTCTGAAATAATAAAATTTATAAATGTATTAATATTGAATTTAGTAAAAAAAAACAAAATTATTGAAAATGTATAAAAAAGAAAATAAATTAAAAATATTGAAATATCAAAAATAATAATTAATATTCATCTTAAATGATTAAGTAAAGAATAAGTTAAAATATTTTTAATATTATTTTCATTTATACATATAATTGTTCAAAATATTGGTGATATAAACAACAAAACCCAGGAGCAACCCCGACCCAACCGCAATAAAACCCGGACGCAAACTGAACCAAAACCCGGACGCAAACTGAACCAAAACCCGGACGCAAACTGAGACAAAACCCGGACGCTATCTAAAACAAAACCCGGACGCACCCTAAAACAAAACCCGGACGCACTCTGAAACAAAACCCGGACGCACTCTGAAACAAAACCCGGACGTACTCTGAAACAAAACCCGGACGCTATCTAAAACAAAACCCGGACGCACCCTAAAACAAAACCCGGACGCACTCTGAAACAAAACCCGGACGTACTCTGAAACAAAACCCGGACGTACTCTGAAACAAAACCCGGACGTACTCTGAAACAAAACCCGGACGTACTCTGAAACAAAACCCGGACGTACTCTGAAACAAAACCCGGACGTACTCTGAAACAAAACCCGGACGTACTCTGAAACAAAACCCGGACGTACTCTGAAACAAAACCCGGACGTACTCTGAAACAAAACCCGGACGTACTCTGAAACAAAACCCGGACGTACTCAAACAAAACCCGGACGTACTCTGAAACAAAACCCGGACGCAATCGCAAAAAAGAAAACCTATCGAAAAACGTCTTTGACTTTCATACGGGAACATATTCCCTTACAAAATTAAAATGAACTTACCCACTCTATTAACTCCAACCGCATTACAGGAATCATCACAGGTAGAAACAATATAACGCCATTAGTTATTGAAAACAGGAAACCGCTCTGCTGCCACAAAGCATACATGTCCATCTTCCTCCCCATCCACAGAGGGGCACACTCAACACAACCAAGCATGAGCAACATTCTGAAACACTAAAATCCACTCACGAAAGATTCATAGTAGTGATCTTCACGAATACGGGTTTTAAAAACTTTTTCCCGTACCTTAACCGTTTGGCTGTTAACATTTTTTCAGACATATACCAAAACTACGGCACTAATTGCGCGTGTATGGGAAAAAATATTAAACACTTTTCATACAATAAACTCGCTTGTATTGCTTTGCAATAATAAAAATAAAAATCACATATTTACCACTGGAGTAATCCAACGAAGAAGAAGAAGAGAGGATGGCTACCGATGTGGAGAGACGATGGATAATAAGAGAACAATAAGAGTTAAAAGTGAGCAATGAAAATTGCTTTTTAGGTTCTCTTAACGTACGAACAGCTCGACGACTAACGCTCGACTGACGTGCTGCTCGACGACTAACGCTCGACTGGTGCGCTGCTCGACTGTTGCGCTGCTCGACTGTTGCGCTGCTCGACTGTTGCGGTGCTCGACTGTTGCGGTGCTCGACGACTAACGCTCGACTGACGCGCAGCTCGACCGACGCGGTATTTATACTTTTTTCCCGTACTACGAAACGGACCAATAGGATTGCTCGAAGGATTCTTGAGCTTCCGCAGCATTCTCCGAGGACACATTGTGGTGGGGCGTTTGGTACTGCAGCATTATGGCTTGAGCGGGCAATTTATTGAAAAATGTGCGTGAATTTTATTGTTACAAAGAAATTGCTATAAATTTAAAAAGCCTTTGAATTTCTGGTCCGTTACCAAAATAACTGAGTAGAAAAATAAAACTGAGTTCAGAATATAAAGTTATTTATCCGAAAAAAAAGGAAATATTAAAAAGGAAAATTTTAATCCACAAATTATGAAATGAAGTAAGTAACGAAGACTAATAATGTTGTAAGGTGTGATAGCGCTCAAAACGTTTACTTCAATGAAGAGGTACACCGCAAAATTTACACATAAAACAAGTTTCACTTTGCATCTTTTGAGACGCACACCCACGACATTGCTTTGCGCATATTTTTCATTCTTTCCGACACACGCATATCGCGCATTTCCGCCACTACATATATAAATAACTTTATGTGGAGACACACTTAGCTAAAACTAAAATACTTAGTAATATATAATATGTGTGAGAAAGAACAACAACAAACATTAGTAAATATTGCTTTATTTCCCTCATTCTACCACCCACTTATAAAAAAATGTACAAACACGTGGCCGGCGCTCTACTCATAGTTTGCGAAAAACGTATTTTTACGTGTCCCGACAACAATGTGATGAGAGACAAGTTTTCGCCGAACTATTACATTACCTACGAAGTCATTTGTGAAAGAGGATCTGTAGTTTGTGACTTCTTGCGGAATATAATACGTAGAGAAAAAAAAATTATCTTTATATACAATTAGAGCATTATCTGCCGCAACTCATAATCCTGGGTTTCACCAATACGGGGTTTTTCTAACTTTTTCTTCCCATACTTTAACCGTTTGATTCCCAAGCAGGGCGATCACGCAGTTCGGATTTTATATCGAGAAAACCCATTAAATTTCCGGCACATTATAGACATGTTACGGTGCATTACCAAGCCAACACGAGGTATTGCAAACCTTACAGAAGGTAATTCTCCCCTAAAAAAAGAAAAAAAGAGAAAACTCTTAATGGATGCTGTTTGATTGGTAGTATATCATCCGATAGGTTTTGTCTATATACTTATAATTATCTAGTTACGTCCCGGATGGTTAGGAGCATAAAGAAAAAAAAAAAAACCAGTATTCCCTGAAATGTCGATACGGTTTGGTAAAGACTTGCGTCGTTAATTCAAACCTCGTTAGCTCCTCTCTTTTTGGCACGTACCACTGGAACGAGAGTGAGAGATAAATGTTTTAATGCCTTGAGTTGTCAATTCTCTTTCATTGGTTCACTGTGAAGACCAATGAGCCCTTTTGATATCTATGTATGTAGTAGCGGAAATGCGCTATATGCGTCTGTCGGAAAGAATGAAAGAGCAAGAGTTGAGACTTTGTAAGGATTGCGGAGCGACTGTCGGAGAGAATGAAAGAGCTAATGACGTAGCAGCGAAAATGCGGTGCGATTGACGGTGTAAATGAAGGTTAGAATGACGCGCGGATGCCGGTATGTTTGACGGCGTGGCTGAGAAATGCGAAAAGGAAGTAGGAGAGGTAAGAGATGGGAGCAGGAGAAATTCAATGACTTTTTATATTTATAGCGATTCCTTTGTAACAATAAAATTCACGCACATTTTCCAATAAATTGCCCGCTCCAGCCATAATGCTGCAGTACAAAATGCCCGACCACAGTGCGTTAATAGTTCCCTTTTTACGAACTTGCAGTGATGAGTATTAAGAGCTGTCGAGGTTACCGACAGCATACCATATTACTATACTAAAATAATCCTAAGTTCCTCTTGGCGGGAAAACGCCGTTGATGGCGACGCGCCATCTATACACTAGAGTAGTACCAAATTTCTTTTGGTGAAAAACGTCGTTGATGGTAACGCGACAATACCACACACCAAAATAGTTTCTAGTCCCTCCTGGTGGGAAATACGTCGTTGATGGTGCCGTGATACATACAAACCAGCAGACAAGTGATATAAACCAAGTCTACACTGCCAATGCACGTTGAAGGGACTTTTTTTCATCCCTAGATATTGCAAACCTTACAGAAGGGAATTCACCCCAAAAAGAAAAAAGAAAACTATTAATAGATGCTGTTCGATTGGTAGTATATCATCCAAAGGATTATTTGATTTATATACTTGTAATTATCTATTTGCTGGTGCATCGTACGTGTGTGTAAAAAAACATTTATATATACATATATAGTGTATATTATATTTATATAATTATATAAAATTATTACAGGTATTAACGGAAGATTTCGATATGAGGGTTAAAGATTGTAAAGTAACGACTACTGGACAACAAATAGCTATGAAAGTAGGAAACGACAAATTTTATAACGTTAGTTATTCTAGATATAATAAAAAAAAAAAAAAAAAAAAAAAAAACAAACGTTATAAAACCCGATAATTTCTGGTTAGATGAAAGGAGGAAGGTTGGGTTGTATTTCTTTTTATTCTACGACTGAGCATATTCGATGGATTTGTTAGAAAACAAAACTTAACAATTGCAAAAGAATATGGTATGTATGTTTACATTTTATTTTTTATATATATGTATATATTTATTAGTATATTAATAATCGCATATATATGTATCCATACGCGGATGAAGATGGAGCTTATGTTAAACGGCAGGGGTGATTGCAAAAGATTATAACGAATGACAACGTTTTGATAATTCCAACCATTCCCAGGAAATGATGAACGAGCATAGAATGCTGATTGCTAAGGTTTATACGTTGCATTGCTTTTATCATTGCTTTCTTTTTTCTTTTTGTAATGTCATTGTACCGATACGTAGGAAAACGCAATGTTGTTGTATTAACGAATATGAAAAATATATTAACAGGAAAGTGGCTGTCAGTGTTATACCGAGGGACATCCATGGAATATTTATAGAGCATGATATTCAAAGAAAACCTTGGATTAGGTTAAGATTCTTTGGACGGAATAAATAAAGTGTCTATGGTATATGACAAAAAAGTTGGATATTGTCAGGGTTCAGCTTTATTTAGTTGCTAGTTTATTGTTACATGTAAGTAATTAATAGAAACCTCCTAAATGCTTTAATGTTAATATGTTCCATATATTATTATATTCCCCATTCATTGTAATGTTTCCTATTTATTTACATTAATTGACAAAATCAATCCTTTTCTAGATACCGGTAGAACGAGCCTTTTGCGTTCTGCCAAAATTAATCTACGATTATGGTTTATGAGATTTATACAGAGACAGATTAAATATGATTTAATGAGATTCCCATGAGATTTTATCCATCGAATCATTCTTATAGTAAAGACTGTGACACGATTATATTTCCTTTAATTATAATTGATGAATAATATTCTCTCTTCGGCATCTGATTGAATGTAGTGTTGTTTAAATAATAATAAAATGGTTGCACCTATAACAAAGTTAAATGTTCTATATTCTTAATATATATAATTTCTGTACCGCATTTCGGTGTTTAGTCACCGTAGTACCACAAGAAACGGACGCGGTAATGCGCATTGTCCTTTCGATGACCCTTGTGGAGATTATCGATCGAGGAAAAAGTTGAAAGAAAATAACACTATGTTTGATGCGTGCTTAAGAGCTACGAAATGTTTCAATGAATGTGCTATCGTTCAAGTTTTAGTTAGTTATGATCCGCGTTTGTATTCAATCGTTTAAATAGTTTTAAAATAAACGAAATTATGATTTATTTAAGTTTAACCGTATGGAAAGAAGGATTAGCGATGGTTACTCTTCGGAAGGCGAAAGAAAACTGTTTTGATATTCGTCAAAGTCGATCTATATATAGTTTTTCTCGATATTACGTATATCCAACGACTCTGAGATAAAAATTAAAATGAATTTAATGTTAAGCTAAAATTATTTCATGTTTTGCGCGTCTTACGAGCAACGTAATACTAATACGAATGTACTATTTTATAAATATTGCGTTTATATATATATATATATCTCCTATTCACTATACATTGTTTAAATAATTATAAAATTATTTATTAGTAATTTCTAAATTCCTATATCATATTTTTAATGTTTCTATACTTACGTATAATATAATAGATTGAAAAATTACATGCTTCGCGGGGTGGGGGCATTGCACAGGTGGCGTATCGCGCATGCACGTGGATGCATTTATTCTCTTTGCTGCTGCTGCTGATTCTGCCATTTTAAATTATTTTGTGATAATAGTTGCATCGGATCTTCCTCGTCTCGTTAATTATAGATTATTAGTATATACTTTTTTAACGTTCATCTTTATTTTCTATATCGATCTATTTCCCGAAGTACGATTTCCAAATTGTTTATGAAAGTTCGCAAGTCGTGGCATCGTTTTATTACTAAGAAACTACGTACTACGTTATATATATTTTAAACGCAATCGCCCTGCACGTAAGTCTATATGTTTTTAAATAAATACAGTGCTCTTGATAGAGAGAGAGAGAGAGAGAGAGAGAGAGAGAGAGAGAGAGAGAGAGAGAGAGAGAGGGAAAGATAGTATTAAAATATAAATAATAGCTTCAAACTTCCCCCACTAGTAATGTCTGCGAATTTCCAGTGTCTAGCAATTATTAAAAAAAAACAATCGCAAAGTACATATATGTTTAAATATATATCATTGAGAGAATTTATATTTATTTTTTAATTTTTTATCTTTGTCTGGGTTTGACTAAATTAAATTTATTTTATATCGACTGTGTTTTTCGATCTTTGTAATGTCGTAATGCTGCTATCTTCTATCGTTTAAATGTTAGTAAAATAATCTTATTTATTAACGATTTTCTCCCGAAAGTTAAACGATAAAATGTAACGGTATGAAAAGAGTAAATTTCGACGTTTACTGCTCGAAGTACGCGAGAAAACTAACGCGATACCTCGCATTGTCCTACCGAAGGTCCATCTTCTTGACCTTCGACGATCGACGTAAACTGAACGAATAATATTCATAAGAGCATGTTATATTATATTTAACTCTACGAAAATATTCATTCACATTTTTTTATATTTAAGTTTCGAGTTACGTAATGTTTAAATGAATCTGCCATTGTTCAAATAATATTTTTAATTTATAATCCGCGTACGTATAAAAAAATTGTTTCAAATAATTCCCAAATTATCGAAATACTGATTTATTTAAGATTAAATGTGAAAATGAAATTGGTTTTTTGGTTCCTCCTGCGGAGCTATGACGTCATACTTATTTTTCGGATTTTCCAGCTTTATTTTCGCGATATCGTTACTTTTCTCGTCTTTTAACGATGCTCCAATTAATAGTTCTTCATTAATTAGTCGTGTTCGATTTTATTTCGTCGTATATACGATTTTCATATACATATATGAGAGAGGGAGAGAGAGAGAGAGAGAGAGAGAAAGAGAGAGGTAGTATTGAAATATAAATAATAGCCTGAAAGTTCCCCCACTAATAATGTTTACGAATTTCCAGTCTCCGGCAATTACAAACAAAAACGAACGCGATGTATGTGTTTGTATATATATGTACCATTCCGAGAATTTAAGAAGCAAGTCCATACCGGTAATGACAGATGTACATAAACAATCAAAGAACGATCAAGAACCTTGACACGACTTTCCCATTCGTTGTTACCAACGCGTTACGCAGTTTTCGTTCGCACAAGCTACTCTCCGGACGTGTTCGGTCCTGCTCTTCCTATATCTAGCTACGCATTTACATTATTACATATAATATTTTATAAGCTTGATTTAATCATTTATAGTTCATTAATTCCGTTTAATATCGTATTATACTTCGATGTATATAACTTTTTCTCTTCTTTTTGCGTTATATTTATATAGCTATAGAATTTTAATGACTAATTTTGTTAGCGAAAATGTGAAACCGATTATCTTGCGTATCCCAAATTTAACCCTATTTCGAAACAACGAAATATTATATAACAACAAGGGTAGCCTAGAAAAGTTTTTTTCTTTTCCATTCGTAATGAATCATCCCTTTTCGAAGAATATGAAGATCCGAAGGGAAGAGAAATCATTTTCGCGAATGACCGGAGATTTACGACAATACTACGAACGTCGCGCGTCAAGAGGAACTATAAAAATCAATTAGAGGCATATAGTTATAACAAGTATACATACATTGTACATGTATATACATATACATAAATAGGTGTGCGTGCGTGCGTGTTTAGATAGATAGATAGATACGGTTAAATTTGAGCAAAGGAAAGATACACATATTTTATATATAAGAAACGTAAAAATATATGTAAAAAACGAAGCGAACTTTTCTAGTGATTGCGAGTGGCTCGAGGAAAGAATCCGCAGCTTTCGTAGAGAGACACCCACGTCGTTCTTTTCGTAAGGGGTTGCTATCGGTTCTCCTCCGGCAACGACGTCGACGCGAACCGGCTCCTCCGTAAGCGCAAAGGGTTACCGCGTTATCATCCCTCTCTCGGCGCTTCTCCATTCTATTTCTCTCTCTCTCTCTCTCTCTCTCTCTCTCTCTCTCTCCCTCTCTCCCTCTCTCCCTTTCATCTCCCTTACGTCGTCTATCTCCGTCATTCTCTCCCTTTCTCTCCCTCTTTCTCCCTCTCGGCGCAAAACGCTGGAAAACGTAACGTGTTTTATCGATTTCGTCGTACGTGGGTCGGCCATGTTCGCGTTTACCATCGGTCAGGCGCACTCGCGTCCTAGCTACTACCTCCTTCCGTAGAAGAGCCGTGCCACGGATAGATTTTCCACCGTTCTAGCACCGTCGTGGATGTCGCAAGGGCGTTCGACGAGAAAGACGAAGACGAGGTGGATGAGAACGATGCGTCTCTAAACGGGGAAATAATATTCGTGCGAGTTACCAATCTCCTTCAACACCATCGTTTATAGTTTTTTCTTTATTACTCTGGCCGTCTATCTATTTCTCTATCCATCTATCTCGGTTCGCGTCTACGTCGACGAGAGAGAATACAACGACCATCGACTATTCATCACTACGTTCTCTTCTTTGTAACGTTTTGTTCTTCCATCGGACTACGGCACGACGGGGTGGATCTTTGGACTGGCGGAGAGATAACGCACCGAATAAAAAATTACGTTTGATAAGGAATATTAAATTACGTGAGTACATTTATTTCAATATCTCTCTATCCTCTCTTTTTCTTTATTTAAGTATATTAAGTCCTTTAAACGAATCTTTTATTAATCTACCTTTCCGTATATCGGTTATCCGTATAAGCGGCTATCGAAATGGTGACACGCCACGCTCCCTAGAATCGATTTCTCTCTTTCCCTACCTCTTCCTCTCCAACGCTCCGTGATTTTTCGACCCAATTTCGAGATTCGAGATCTCTATCCATTTTACGTGAATAAAGTTCGATCAACTTTTATCTCTCTCTCTCTCTCTCTCTCTCTCTCTCTCTCTCTCTCTCTCTCTTCCTCTCCTTCTCCTCCCTCCATCAACCTATCCAAAGTACCAATATTCGTTTAATTCGTAATTTTCGTTACGGTCGTGTGTCTCTTTCGTGTACGAGGAGAGTTGGCAACGTTAGGTGGTTTCGAGAGTATCTCTCGAAACGACTTAGAAACCTACCTCGAGGCTCTCATTATTTAAAGAATAAGACGCACTTCTCTCTCCTATCTTTCTTTTTCTCGTCGTCTATTTTTCTCCATTTGTCTCCAAGTCGCGTCGCCTCAACTTTCTGAGGCTTCCGTGGACATTAGCCCATCGTCGTTCGTTTCTTTCATGCGATATACATACATACATACATACATATATATATATATATAAGATTAACTTTGTATTAAGCGATTTTTAGAGAGCAAAGTATAAGATGTTTTTAGCGCGATATAGTTACGCGATCTAGACGTGGTCTCTCACATATCCGACGCGTGATTTTATCGAAGAGAGATCATATTTTCCGAACGAGTTTCTTCGTTGGAAAATGGTGGGAGTGGGTTATTCATTCATGTTGGAAGGGCGTTGGATGCCTCCTGCGTGATGATCGTCACGAGGACGTCCTTGAGAAAAGGATCTGGGACAGTCGATAGTGTTAAAGAATGAGCGTTATCTTAAAGAGGCCGGTGGGGGGAGGAAACGGCAAGAGTTGGCAAAAGTATCAACGAGAAGAAAGAGACCGAGTGTCGTTGGAATTGGATCAAATATTTCTTTTTTCTTTTTCAACCAAACATCGTAATCTTTCGCCTCGACGAGCAACGCGATTTAAAAGGTAGCTGCTAATCTCTCATATTAAATACGATGCACGCGATGATACGTTTTGGTTGCTCTAATAAAAAACGAACGTCGTCATAAATGTTTTTCTTATAGTTCACATTTTATTCGATTATTTTTGTACTCTTTAACCTTTAACTTATTCATTCATTATCATTGCTTCTTTTAATCACTTTCATTTCTCAGGGATTAGTTAAAGCTCGCCTCGCGAGCTCGAAGAGCCTTTGAAAACGCGTATAGACGGAAGTGTCGTTGGTAATATTATTGGACCGGCATAGTCTATAACTATCCGCTTGGTATCGATTTACCTCCCAAGTATACTCATGGACGGGTACATACGTAGAGACACATACTAACGTAAGCGTACATATTACCGGGATGGACTCTGGTTAGTTCGCGCGAATCCAATCCAGATATCATCGTACGCTCGTCCAACGATCGTTACGTTCTTATTTTAAACCGGATCAACCGGAACATTTGCATTTAGATAAAATATACGTTGAAATCAAAATTACAAATGTTCTTTTCACATATATAAGATTTTTTTGATAATTCATACGCCGGCTTATGGACGTTCCGCGAAGCGAATCTTTAGAAAAATATTATATATATATATATATATATATATATATATATATATATATATGTACAAATTCGATCGTTAACATTTTATTATTATTATGGATCGCAGAAGAGAGGCACGAACCTGTAGATATAGAATAACCTTTGGCAGCGGTCGTAGCGTTAGCGGTCAGAGCGTTATAAACAAGTTCACCGAGCGATGAAATAATCCTATTGAAAGACATCCTTATCGATTTTACACACTTTACGTGCCACACGAGTGAGATGCTGTGCTGGTGCCTTTGGGATTTTTACAAAAAAGAAAAAGAAAAAGAAAAATAAAAAGAAAAAGAAAAAGAAAAAGAAAAAGAAAAAGAAAGCGAAAAAATATGTCAACGTTCACTTTGATTGAATCTTTTGTAATCGTAAGAGAGATGTTAGCTAAATGCGACGGATAATGTTCTGCTCTCGCTGCGGTAGGGGGAGGAAGATTCGAAAAGAAAAGAAATAGTTCGACCGACTCTACCTATCCCATCTTAATGGGAATGCTTATCAACGTCAGCCTGTCGGTCGTATCATCGCGACGAGTGCTCCTCGTCGTGCCGTCGAATCGTTACACTTTCCTTCGCCACCTCTCAGCTTTTTACCCAAAGCTCTTTAACCATGCACGTATGTACACATATTTATAAATATATACACATATATTCGCGTAGACGTATATCGACATATATCGGAAACTATTCCGAAGTTACGGATTTACTTCGCGAAAGAGACTACGTAGAACGATGATTCGTCGAATAATAAAGCTACGCTGCAGAGAATCAATTATGAGATGACTTTATACCGGATGTCTGTATCAGTGGGTACTTTGAAAAGAAATATAAATCAATAATTTCGAAGGTCCTCGGCAGACTCTCAAAGACTCCGAGGAAGAATGGTTACTCTCCAACTTTTCCTTTTTTCCTTTCGTCCTTTCCATTGTCGTTCCAACCTCTTTCGTAGAAAAAAAGGAAAATAATAAAAAGGGAATAAAAATAAAGGGAAAAAAAATGCATGTGTAAATCCGAATAATGATTTTCCTTCTTCTCTTTTTCTCGCAATGGAGCGCTTTTTCTTTATTCCTCGATCCTTCTACTTGTTTCTCTTTGGTCCTTTCTCCGGTTCGCTCGATGCTTCCTCATGGATGGTGTACACCGACTCCTACGCATTGATCGATAACGTATTGTGCCGCGCGTGCCGGACTTTATTTTCTCTTTCGCCTCGTCGGTTCCTCCTTCTGCGCACTCGTCCTCGTCCTCGTCCTCATCCGCGTCCTCATCGTCGTCGTTCGGTCACATTCATTCGTTCGTTCATTCATTCGTTCGTTCGTTCATTCATTCATTCATTCTTTCGTCCGCTATCATTAGACATTTATGTTTGGAACTTTCCAACCAAAATATATGACTCGATATATGTACTTGATATAGTTGCTCTAATTGTAAAAGAAAAGGGAAATGAGTGCGACTTTGACCTCGAAATGCGCTTTAAACGTGATAAAATAAAAAAAAGAAATTTATCGTGACTCGCAAGCGTGTCCTGCGTGAGCGATACGCATGCGAGTTTCGAATGCCGTGACTACCGCGGAAGTGGACAACCGATTAGGGATAACGAACGCGTTTCTACAAATACCACGGAGATTATTTCGAGTCGAGTCGAGTCGAGTCGAGTTATTATTTTAAGCGAGGAAGCATTCGAAGCTACTCGCTAGCTCGTCTAGTCTCATTTTTTTCTCATTTCATTCATCTTGTACGAACTTTCCAAAAAACTTACGTAGACGTGGCCTCGGTATGACGTACTCGCACGCGATAAAAAATATACGCATACAACTATTTAATGGATAGTTTTGTATCGTCCAGAAAATGCCACCCTTTAAGAGAGAAGCACCGTCGGAACCGGCGCCTGCGGCAGTTACCTTGGAAAATGTGGAAACGCAGGAGGAAACGTCGAACCTTCCGCAATTAACGTTGAAGGCGATGACGAGCACCGAGGAGGCATTAAAAAGCGGTGAGTTATCAAAGTCCTTTACTGATCTAACACCGATTCGAATCCGTTATTCTCGGTCTAACATTGTTTAGACAATTTATTGTTACGTTACTTTCATATTCAGAGACAGAATCTGAGGTCACGACGGAAAGTACGATGAAAAATTTTAAGGATCAACTCGGAACATTATCGAAAGATTTGGCCGAAGAAATGGGAATTCCAACGTGGGGCTTGGTCGCTATTTTAATAGGTATGGACGAATTTAGAGTCATTAAACGGATTGCATCGAAAAATGTTGCCGGACTATGAAAGAACGAAACCTTTTTTCCTCGATGAAATTACTTTCGGAAAGTTGCTCGTACATTTGCGTAGAAAATCTATAATCTTTGAAAATGTAGAAAAGAAAAGAAAATAAAAGAAAAGAGCCTAGCTCGCGCGCAGCTCGCGCGTTACTACGATAATTACGATATATATAGTGATCGTATGTAGGCATTCATCGATGGAAGCGATAACGATACGATTAGACGCGAAGGTGATCGAATTATTTCTTTGTCATTGTCGTACGCAGCCGTCGGCGTAGTCGTCCTTGGAATTTGTTTCTGCTGCATAAGAAGATGCTGTCGCAAGAGACGTTCCAAGGATGGCAAAAAGGGCCTAAAAGGAGCGGTAGATCTAAAATCGGTTCAGTTGCTTGGAAGTACGTATAAGGATAAGGTACGTAATCGGTGTGCCGTGCTTATTCGTAGATATTAGAAACGCATTCTACCCTCGTGGAATCCACTTCGATGTCCTTAGGTACAGCCGGATATGGAAGAACTGACGGATAACGCGGAAGAGCCCGACGAGGCTGAAAGCAAGCAGAGCGAAGTCAAACTCGGAAAGCTTCAATACAAGGTAGAAGAGAGAGAGAGAGAGAGAGAGAGAGAGAGAGAGAGAGAGAGAGAGAGAGAGAAATGAATAAATAAATAAATAAGAACCCGATGGTACTCGATACCACCGTATCGTGTAGTTAAAGTTGCTCGATATTACTATTAAATTCCTTATATCTCAGTTCCATCGATTCGATCGACTTCAAACTATTGAATTTTCAGCTCGAGTATGACTTCAATTCGAACAGTTTGGCTGTGACGGTGATACAGGCCGAAGAATTGCCAGCTTTAGACATGGGTGGCACTTCGGATCCTTACGTAAAGGTATACTTGTTGCCCGATAAGAAAAAGAAATTCGAAACGAAGGTCCACAGAAAAACGCTGAGCCCTGTCTTCGAGGAGACGTTCGTTTTTAAGGTCCGTTTAATTGTATCGTTCGATTATTTCGTTTATTCCATCGATCCCCGTGTCATCGACCGTCTTCCATTTCTCGTATCTTTGTCGTTACAGAACGTACCCTACGCGGAGGCCATGAACAAGACTCTGGTATTCGCGATCTTCGACTTTGATAGATTCTCGAAGCACGATCAAATCGGCGAGGTGAAGGTACCTTTGTGTCAGGTCGATCTCGCACAGACCATCGAGGAATGGCGAGAATTGCAAAGCGTCGAAGGAGAAGGTGGCCAGGTGGGTTGGACTCTTTCTACCTGTTTGGACCTATGAAATAATGCTGCCTTATTCCGTATTTTTCATTCGAAAGCGAGCGAATTCGATCTTACGAAAAAAGACGTTTTTGAAATCGTTCATTGCAGGACAACAAATTGGGTGATATTTGTTTCTCCCTGAGATATGTACCAACGGCTGGTAAACTCACGGTTGTCATTCTCGAAGCTAAGAATCTAAAGAAGATGGACGTTGGTGGTCTCTCGGATCCTTACGTCAAGATCGCACTCATGCAAAATGGCAAGAGGCTCAAGAAGAAGAAGACATCCATAAAGAAGTGCACTCTTAATCCCTATTACAACGAATCGTTCACCTTTGAAGTACCCTTCGAGCAGATCCAAGTAAGAAATATAACGTTTCCCGATAGAGTTTTCCTTTTCTCGTAATATCGTATACTTTTAATATGTCGAGAACGGTAGAACGAAAGTGTTTGAGATCGAGATCGAGAGAGAGAGAGAGAGAGAGAGAGAGAGAGAGAGAGAGAGAGAGAGAGGGAGAGAAATGATATATCGTTGTATTTTACAGAAAGTGCAATTGGTCGTAACAGTGGTGGACTATGATCGCATTGGTACTTCGGAACCGATTGGCAAGGTCGTATTGGGATACAACGCGAGTGGAACGGAATTGAGACATTGGTCGGATATGTTGGCATCTCCGAGGCGTCCAATCGCTCAATGGCACACATTAAAGGATCCCGAGGACGGAGATAAGAAGGATTAAATTGGTTAAAAGAATATTCAATCGAGGTAACGTCCCTCCTCTGCTACACCTAACCAAAAAATACCAAAACTTTCTATAAGATGGACTCGAGAGATACGGACGGAGCCTATATGCATACCACATCTACATTATAATTTCTTTCGAGACGAGATCCGAGAAAGCGTCGAGAGAAGCGAGAAAATTGAGCGTCGAGAGAATTCGTTGGCAATAACCGATCGTTTCTTTGCAGGAATATATCGCACGGGAGAGAAAGAATAAAAGGAAACGAAAATGT
The DNA here is from genome assembly GCA_911387935.1 of Dolichovespula saxonica. Classification (NCBI taxonomy): domain Eukaryota; kingdom Metazoa; phylum Arthropoda; class Insecta; order Hymenoptera; family Vespidae; genus Dolichovespula; species Dolichovespula saxonica. The sequence continues at coordinate 30,574 of OU427015.1, forward strand.
GTGAAAGTGAGAGAGAGAGAGAGAGAGAGAGAGAGAGAGAGAGAGAGAGAGAGAGAGAGAGAGAATTATGCGGAGGAAAATGAACACGATAAGGAGAGAGATAGAGATAGAGATAGAGGGAGAGGGGGAGAGAGAGAGAGAGAGAGAGAGAGAGGGGAGAGAGATAGGAAGTAAGAAAAAAAATACTTAGCAGATATTAAACGATCTATGATTAAACTAAATAACGATAAATACCACCAAGGATTTAGAATTAACAATATGTTCTCATGGAATGTAGTGTCTTGTATATATACATGCATACATACATACATATATCTACTATTACTTCTCTCCGTAGATGTAAAACACATTTGAATAATAATTTCCCGAATGAACACGCGTTCTCTTTATATCTACGAGAAGCATTTTGAAAGAAAAAGGAAGACACATACAATCACATGTGTGTATATAATTGTGCGTGTGTATATATATATATATATATATATATATATATATATATATATAGGCAAGCACACATATATATACATATATGTTTATCAAGTTACTCCGAATAGAGTTCTTTATAAAGCTAAAATAAGAAAGATAATAAGAGAAAGACTACTTTAAGAGCTCTCACGGTCCCTTTGACGTTTCAGCGCAGATTTAATAAGACCCTTTGTAAAGTAATCGATATTGTTCGTGTTAAATACGTTGGACTGAGATAAGAAGACACATAAAATAACAGCATTATATACACGCATATGTACGTACAGCACGCGTGTCACGAATGGCGTGCACGTTGCTTAACCAATGTGTGAACATTTCTCGGGAGAGTATAAGTAAATCGTAAAATATAATAAAAAGAACAAAAAGAAAAAAAAGAGACATAGCGAGCTTCGTGCGTAAGTAAGTAAACTAATTAAGTAAATAACCACAAGATAGTTGTGTTTTTCGTGTACAAAATAACGAGAGAGAGAGAGCGCGAAAGTGCGAAAGTGCGAGCAAATGAGCGAAAGAGAGAGAGAGAGAGAGAGAGAGAGAGAGAGAGAGAGCGAGTGAGAGAAAGAGATGAATAAACAAAATATAAAAAAGTAATATTTAAAAGGATTACAACGAAGCTTCCGTCGATCTTTCGACGCTTTTAATTCGCCACGTACCATCGACGCCTATGAACATGTGCAGAGAGAAAAGAGAAGAAATATGTTAAAAAAAGGGTAAGAAAGGAAGAAATCGAACGACGGCTTCCGGTCGTGGCAAGATTCTCGAAAAAAGATGTTAAAACACAATGATTAAAAAAAAAAAAAAAGTAAAAGAAACAAAAGAAAAAGAAAAACGAAAGAAAGAAAAAAATAAAAGGGAGGACGGCTATATCAGTTACGGAGAAGACGCGTTATCAAAGCAGATCGGAAGCGAAAGAGCTATGGAAAAAAACTAAAGAGAGGAAAAAGAAAAGTTGACTTTAGAGAGACCTGAAGATGACATTTTTTCTAGCTTGCCAAGATCGAAGGCACATAAGGGTTGTTTCACGTGAAGGGCTCGTGAAAAAGTTTCCTCCATCGAGGAAAAGTCTGCTTTGATGAATGTCTTCCAGACTTGGTGAAGAGGACTCGACGACGTATATATATATACATACACGTATACATATATGCATATGTATATATACACATACCTACGTAGATATACGTATAAGTAGCACACGCGCTTGATCGTTCGCTCGCACATACGCATATTCACATGTGATAACACTTGCGATTTTCTTTTACCTGTATGTTACGCGTATGAAACGAATGAGAAATAATTACAGAAAAAGAAAAGAGCGTAAGTCGTTTCTATGCTGTATATACGTGCAACGCGAACGTGAGCGCGCATACGTATACGTACATACGAGTGTATATTACGTATACACGCACACACATACATACACACAGATATTAATACCGCAAGTTACATCCGCAGATATTGTTACTATTGTTTTACAAAAGACAAGAAACTATGAACGGGCCTATCCTCTATTCTATGTACGTGCTTGTCACACACATTTCGCCCAATAAATTATCTCGATCGAACGCGGACTTGAAATCGACAAGGAAGATAAAATGGCGAAGATAATAAAAATATAATCGAGCATTTAAAAAAAAATCAGTGACTTGGAGTAAAAACGGATGACTAAAGAGAAGAAACGGGGTGGGGAGAGAGAGAGAGAGAGAGAGAGAGAGAGAGACGGAACACAACCTACATTCTACGCATTAAAAAATATTTTGAAATATTTTACGATTTACAAAGGTAGAACCGTATCGCCGCGATATCCGTCTTAAATGATCCTAATAGATTTTTACGGAGGAGGAGGAAGCTGGAGGAATGAAAAGGGAAGAAGGAAAATAAGATAGGAAGAAGACAAGAGATGTCATCGGAATGTAGCAACTCCTCTGGTCTCCATAAAAAAATATGAAGACAAAACCGTCGTTTGGTTCTATCGTTTTCCATTCAGGACCAATTATCTCGCTAGCGCGTTCCAGATCAAGTACTCGTTACTATTAATAATTTATGCAGCATTGTACTTAAATGAAAAAGAAGAAAAAAAGAATCTTTAAGGCGAGTTGGTAAGTTTAACTGTTAAAAAGCGTCGTGGGTTGGACGATGACATGGATGAAAGAACGACGACGACGACGACGACGACGACGACGACGAGAAAAAAGAAAAAAGAAAAATATCGAATGGGAAGGTGCAACGAACGAACTCCTCGTCGATCGATTCTCTTTGATTCGCTTCCTTCCATCTTTTTCTTTCTCTTTCATTCAAGCAGAAATAAAAGGACGTTACGCTTCGACACTATAACGATATACTAAACGTACTCGTTGTACGTTTTGTACTAGATTTGTGCTAGATTTTGGTAATAATCGAAATCATGATAGGCACAACGTGCGGTTATTCGGATAAGTCGGAAGTTGTGGCTCACACGGCGACAGTTTATTATTATCTTCATTACAGCCTTTTCTCCTCATTTCGAAAATTTCTGTCTCGACGAAATTTCACAATTGCGGTTTTTCCGCGTGCGTGCTTTTTAGTAATACGTGACGTAACACGTCTTTCTTGCGACAGAAATATTTAATGAAAGGGAGTGAAATATGGAGGGAGAGAGAGAGAGAGAGAGTAAAGCGATTTTAAATAAAAGCGTACGCACCGGTTACCCCTATAATTCACGATGGTGGCGTAGACACATCAACTATGCAATAAACGGCCGCCTTTCGTTCCTTTCGAAATGATTTCCGCGCATTCGTGTTGCGTGTTCGCCACGTTATCGCAACCAGTGATGATGCTGGTAATGGTTCATCAATGTCATCGGCCACGTCTTTTCGCGACGCTAATTCAGATATTTAATTGAAGATTAGAGCGATGAGAATAAAAAATGAAAAAAAAAGAGCTCGCGTATACAGATAAAGTTTGTTGGTTTTGTGATTAGTTTTCGCGAGGGAGGAAAACTGTCCATTTTTTACAGTAGATCCTGTGCGTTCTTTACATATAAGATAGGAGGATGCTTGTTTCTTGTTGTATAATATCTACATTAAACGAATGGCGAAAAAATGAAAAATCTACAAAAACAACAAAAAAAAAGCAACTTTCCTGCGTTTTAAGGGGCCGATGCTTGATTTCGTCCGCAGGATCTACTTCTCTTTTTCGACGTAGATATTCGCAGAGTTTAGATCTCCATTTAAGGAACAAAACGAATAATAAAAAAGATAGGTAGGAAGGAAGGAAGGAAGGAAGAAATGAAGAAAGATAGAAAGACAAAGTACATCTTGGAAAGAAGGAGAAAGAAAAGGAAATGGTGATCCTAGCGACAAGCATCTTATTGAAGCGTCCCATCTGAAAAGAAAAATAATATATAAATATAGATATATATCCCCAGACGCATATATATCTTCTTCGAAGTAACGTGGACTTTTAGGAGAGAAAGAAAATGAGAGAGAGAGAGAGAGAGAGAGAGAGAGAGAGAGAGAGAATGAGAGATAGCGGGAGAGGAGCGGTTGAAACTCGTATACGTGGTTGTCTCGTGCAAATGAAATCTATAAAAAAAGAGAAGAGAAGAGAGTGGAAGAGAAAAAAAGGGAAAGAAATCCGTAAATGAAGTCAGCTTGAAACGAGGATTGTATCGGGAACTTGTAATCATTCCATTGCATATTATACATATTAAGGTTTAGTGCGACAATGTACTGTAAATCCATAGAAGTTATTATTATGTCCTTAATTATTATGTAATAAATATTGTTGTTAACATAAAATCATTCGAGCGTGTTCTCTGGCAACGAGAAACGATTTGAATAATAAGGTAAGTGTGTTTTATATGAGAAATCTAATAAACGGCGTACATAGCGTATAGATACGTAAATATATACATGCTCGCTCGATCGTATTGAGAGTATTAAAATGTGAGAGACGTTAAATTTGAGAAATCGATAGATCGAACTTACGCAATATCAGTCGAAAGGTATCTTTAACGAATCGATTAATATTATAATAAAGCCGCACGACGCGACGTTAAAGGTAATCGATGAATAATTCATTAAGACGATTTCATAAATGAAGAGTTAAGAAAAAGAGACTAAATCGTATCGTATCGTATCGTATCGTATCATCTTTCTGAAAAGAAAAAAAGAAAAAAATTATTGAATGTCAAAAAAGTAAGAACGGCGTCTCGCGTGATGATGAACAAAAAAAAAAAAAGAAAAAAGAAAAAAGAAAAAACAGGAAGGTGTCGGTTGCGAAACTTGATAAAAAGATTTTACGTCTTTATTATCGTACAACCAATCGAGGAACGTGAGAAATTGAAGAGAGACGAGAGAGAGAAACGTAGGACGACGAGCGTAGTAACGGAGCGCGTCGTTCGTCGTTCGACGATGAACGCTTAGGCGAGTAAATAATATCGTTATGTATTAATTAATAAGTAGGTACAGAGATTCGCTATTCTATAATTATATTGATAAGCTGCTTAAGCAGACTTAATACTGGCGGTAGGACGATTGCTTCGGACTTGTCTGTTGCTGCTTTTTTACGGGAAGTCCTCGGGCGTACGGTCTGTGTGCGTTTGTTGACAGATAGAAGATGCCTCGTGCTCTTTTCGAATGAAATCGATGAAACAAAAGAAAGAAAGGACGATTAGACGAGATATAATTTAAATTTACTAGGAAATTCCAATGATTTCTTGCGTTTTCAACGAGCGCTATAACAAATTTTTTAAATAACAACAGGAATGCTTTTCTTTTCTTTTCTTTTCTTTTTTTTTTCCCTCCCAAAATAGGAAACGTCCGACAAAATATGACCGTGATAACGGAGAAGCAGAGATAATTATGAAAGAAAACTAACGTATGCGGCGCGTCCTCTCCCATGAGAATGTACTTCTCCAACGGCGGATTGCACCAACCGATCAGGTAAGAGAAAAGATTGCCGCAGGGTGCTGCCCAAAATCCTTTCTTCGTTGTGATCGACTCGATGTAATACGGTGTCACCTTGGTGTGGTCGCAGGAGAGCGTTTCTAAGAGGTGAAACTTTTATTCGGCTCGTAATACCGATATGGGTATGGTACGAGGAGTAACGAGGAATAATGTATCGCGAGATGTTTTATTCTATCGAAAAATATGATTATTCCACGAAAAGATCGGCTTTTACAATAATTCCGATCGATCGATCGATCGATCGATCGATCGAAAGAAAGAAGGTGGCGATCGTACTCACGGAGCAGAGAGGAGGTCGCGCATCCGGGTTGGCTCGATCCTCCGTTCACGTAGAAATCCGCGTGTCCGTTCGGTCCCCATTGCCCTAAAATTCCGGCCCCGGTGTGTATAACGTCGACGAAATGGGCGTCCGTCTCGTCTAAATCCATCGAACGATTCCCGTTCATGTAGAAAAATATCGTCGGATCGAGGCCTATACCAGAGAGAGAGAGAGAGAGAGAGAGAGAAAGAGAGAGAGTACATGGTGGTCGGTTTAACGTTTAACATAGATATTTGCGACTATGTCGTTCAATTTTATTTTATTTATTTTATTTTATACTATTCTATTCTATTTTATTCTTCATAATAGATAGATCTTTTTTCTTCCCGAATCGAGTTCGGAACAAGTTCTCTTCTCTGAAACGAGTTCACGTTTGGTTAAGGTTAACAAACACTTTCCCAAATAAATGAATGGGAGAGTCTAATAACGGGATTGATATATCGTATAAAGCGGGGACGCGAACGAACCGAGTGAAAGTAAATGCTGATGCGAATTTATACGCGAAGAGATAGAGGAAAGCTCGAGTGAATCTCTCTTTCTGCCTTCTTCGAAAGCGTGTGCGCCGGACGCGCACGATCGAAAGTGAAACGAATATATTCGAGGCGCAAATTTATCGCGTGGGAGAAAGATTGGTTAGAAGTGACATACGAAACTAATAATAGAAATAATAGATAGGAATGTTGTAAAATTTACCCGTTATCCTGCCGAGCTTATCGTAGGGCAAATAATTGGCAATCAGTCCGGCGATATGGGCTCCCACGCTATACCCAAGGACATGAATATTCTCCGGCCTCGTGCCTCGAGGATGGTCCCTCAAGTACCTCACCAATTGCGCGATACATCGCGAACAGAAATCTGGTCCCCATTGTATTTGAGAGAGACAGGGCTCGCGTACCAGCGAGCCGTAATCAACGATAATGATATTGTAATCGCCTCGAGTGAAGTACGCTAAAACGTACGAGGAGTTTTATAACCAAGATCCTCCCCTCTTATCGTTGATCTTAATCGTTAGTCATAATATATATCAAAGATCGATCGAATCGAAACTCGATCTTGGCGTTGACTCGCATTTGTACCGGTGATATGAGTCTTTTCTTTTTTTTTTTGTTTGATTGTTTGTTTGTTTTTTACCACGTCTAAGATCCGTACTGGGTGCCAAGTTTCTACCGCCGCCAAAACCGTGAATAATGATTTTCGTTGTATGGGATTTGTTGAATCTGGAATAGTAGAGAGACTCGAAGCTTCGAACGTCCAAGAGTAAAGGATCCTTTTGCGTGTCCCTGAAAGTTTTCAGATTATCAGTTAACCCGATACAAGTTTTCGATTAACGATTTATATTTCATTGATCGTCGTTCGATTTGAAAAACCAATCAGTTATCATAGCTACGTTTAATTTATATCCGCGAGTACGCGTATATTTTCTCATGCGTTTCGCCGTATCCAAGGTGACTGTGTGACGTAAGCAAGGTCAATGGCAAGTATCCGTATCGGTGAGGTGTGCGTCGCTGTTATTGTTGCTGTTGTTGTTCGTACGGAGCACACAGTATACGCGAACGTAAATATCGGAGAAAGGTGAGCTAAGAAAGGAGGACAGACTTTCGTTACGAGTAGACGAGAAATGGTCGTGATCTTGAAAACGAGAGTCTCTTCCTCGCGAGGCTTTCGATACGAAATACGAGAAGCTCCTTTGTAATTTTACATCTATTTTCCGATGCAACCGCGAACGTTCGCTGGAGGAAAGGAAGAGGTTGTGCGTGTTTTTTTGTTTTTTTTTTTTAGTAAGTTATTACGACGAGTTTACCTGGTGTAAAGATAAAATTCGATTTGAGGATGTGGACACTCGAAAGGTGGCTTAGCGCAGGACGTGCTGTTGAAGAGGTCCTTCAGAGTTTTGTTTTCTGCCCCCACGATGTCTGCGAACAAAATGGATAATGCGATGGAACGGAATTGATTGATAGAGATTTAACTAACGGCCGTATTAAACACGAGTACATATTCATTTATCCAATGAACCGCGCTCAACTAATATCATTATATCGCTCGTTCGTAGTTGATTATCGGTTCGTTGCTTGGATGAAAAGAAGAAAGAAAGAAAGAAAGAAAGAAACGAGGCTAGTGGGTGAAGGTCGATCGGTCGTAGTCGAGCTCGATCGACCTTTCATTTTTTACTTTCTTCGCTAGCTTTTTATTTTCTTTTTTTTTCCAAGATGTTACCAATCGATATCTTTGCTCGTAAGAAGAAGTAAAAAGCAACGAGAACGGAAGAAAAAAAGCCTATTACAATATGCATTGGAATGAAGTTTACCTTTGTCTCTCTCTCTCTCTCTCTCTCTCTCTCTCTCTCTCTCTCTCTCTCTCTCTCTATAGATATATATTTGTTTAAATGTCGATACGCTAAGCTCTCGTAGGTCGGTATAACGTAGAAATGCAAAAGCAGGAAAAACACGACCATCACCGGTCGGGATCGGGTTCTATTTGATCGAAACAATAGATTCGTTATAACGCGTATATAAGGAAGGGGCAATTAGAGGAAGACGTCTAACGGATTATCTATTCGAAACTTTGTCTTCGCTTTCACGCTTTTTAAATACGACAGTACGCTCGACTCAAGACGAATGGTAATCGTTTGGCTGGTGAAAACGCTTCTGGCGGTGATCCAAGATAGAAAAATATATAGGCATTCAACCGATTCGATTAAGATAATTAAGAAGCGAATATTGATTTTTACTCACGTTGAAGGACGAAGATCGAGGAGAAGAGGACGATAAGAAAAAGGTATCTCTCGAGATTGACCGCCATCTCCCGCACTCCTTTGGTTCGTGATATAACATTCAGGCACGTGGATGATGGATGAGAAGGAAAAACTACGTTGACCTTACTTTGCCAAAGAAAAATCGTAGAAAAATCGTAGAAAAATCGTAGAAAAATCGTAGAAAAATCGTAGAAAAATCGTAAAAGAAAGTTGGCGTCTTCTTTACTCGAAGAATGAGAAATGAACGAAGAAGGGACAAAGGGACCAAGGGAAGAACGTTGAAAATGAATTAACGGAACGTTATTTGCGAGAGGAAATAGGCAATGAACGAAGCGTAAGTAGGATGCGCGTGCCGGGCCTCCGAGTGGCCGAGAGCACGGCTACGAGGACGGCTACGAGCGCAGCTACGAGCGCACCTGCGGGCGAAGTTCTGAGCGCAGTTCTGAGCGCAGCGCGGTTGCGCCTACAGACGAAAGAACTCGAATGTGCTCGCGTGCCGGCTAACACGTGGAGGACCCACTTTCCCCTACCACTCTATTATCTTTCTTCCCTCCTCAACGATTCTCTCCAGAGATACACCATGTTGCTCCGATTTTATGCAAATAGTCGTCCTGTTTTATTTCGACCAGCTGGAAAATAATAATAATACTCTTATTTTGTATATGGAAATGTTTCAAGTATTAAACAAGAATTAGAGATTAAAGTGGAACGATCGAAAGCGATTGTTTTCTTTTTTATATTTGTCCACGATATTGATCCATTTTTTCGTTTTCGTTTGTTTACTTTGCGATAGAACGACGGCTACGTATCTGGTACGTATCTGGTACGTATCTGGTACGTATCTGGTACGTGTCTCGTACGTAAGTATAATGGTCCGGGGAAAATGAATTTCTCATCCGTCTCCTTTCTCCGATTTAAAACTCTCTCGTTTTTCTTAGCGTCGTTACTTACGTAAATGATGGAATATACCGGCCCACTGACGTCACCTTATCAATCCTGGGCCAAATCTTGTAGATCCCGACAGTCATATTTTGGTAAAATCGAATAAAATATTACATAATGGCGATATGTCGTCGATCTTATCATCCGAATAATTGTGGAAAAATGATGTATATCGTTTGCCATTTATATTATTCGTCGTTCGAATGAAAAGTTCCCAGCTCTGATCGTTCGTAGTTGCAAGTACGGCGGATACGTACGCGCTCGGTATTTAATCGGGGAACGTTTCTTCCACGTTTCGAGTGGCAGCTGAAAAGGAAAGAGGAACAGGAAGAGGAAGCTAAGTCGAAAACGAGCGATCTCCTTAATCGTCACACGAGATATTCAAACGCGAAAATGATCTTTACTATTATCGAGCTCGGTGATCGCTCGAACGTTCCGACGATCTTTCTTTTTTTTCTTTCTAATTAAAACGTTGGATCGTTAAACCGTGTGCACGTAAGTATCGTACGTACGAAGGGCTAATTATCCTCCCTCGTGTGCGTAAAACTACGTATCACGTATCTACGTATTCTAAGTACATCCGTCGACGATTTCGCATGACGACGTGTCGCAACGAATTTCCAAAATGAACAAAAACTAAAGGTATTAGCCCGTAGAAAGTGAGAGTCGATCGAGAGACCGGCTATTTGAAAAAAAAAAAGAAAAAAAAAGAATTAACAAATTGTAATTGTATCGACGATCGTTTAAACGAGCTCAAGGCTTAATGAGTCTTGAAAAGATCGGCTTCCACTTTATTGTCAATAGCCGTCGATAGCGGTGTTTCTCGATTTAATTACACAATACACTCACATTAGAATATACATACATATTTTACATAATTGTCGAGAAATTAATTATTAACAAACCAGACGATGCCGGCGTGTAACAAGAACTTGATCGATACTAAATTTTGCAGCTATGATTACAGAACGCGACTTTTTAACTTTTTTTATCTTCTTTTCCGTATTTTCTTTCTTTTTTTTTGGAGATATAACAGGTATATCGATCGAACGTACGGTGCATCTTCGACTTTTATATTTTATCTTTTGTATACGTCCTGTGAATTACACACACACACACAAAGTTCATACGTATATGAGAGAGAGAGAGAGAGAGAGAGAGAGAGAGAGGACGGGATGAAGGGAAAGAGTAAAAACATCGAAGAAATAATAAATCTCAATTGCGGGATATAATCGATCTTTTTTCCATCGAAAAGGAAGAATAATAACAAGTTTCTATATAATCGTAAATCGAACACTATTGTATCTACGGATTCTCTTCTACGGCATACAAGAATAACCATCTTTCGACATTAGGAATGGAAAAACGCGTAATATGTGAGATCGGAGATATTGTTTTCGCCAGAGCACACGCAAGAGCAAAAGATTCATTTTAGCCCACGGCGCGCGTACTTTTACTTTATAAACATTGAACATATATTATTGGAGGATAATTTATGCATATTTATTGTCCACGAAAGAGTGAACCATCTCACGGTAAACATGGATATATCTTTTGAATATTAGGATGAATCCTACGATCGATCTACATATAGATACACACTCGAATATTCTAACAATTTAGATTGAATTCATCGATTTAAGTAGATAATTGGTAAACGCCTCGTCAGGAAGGTTCTTTCGTTTGCTAATTTTGATGAAAATTTTTTATCGATTAGACGTTGAATCATCGATAAAAAATGAAAATTCCTTATTCCGTTATTCCGTTATTATTACCGAATTCGTTTGGTCGATATAATTTTCTCGAAAAATCTGATAAAAGGTACAAACTGACTAGCTGATATATTATCATCCGTGCGAGTTGGAACGTACGTACCGAACGAATCGCACAGGAAACGGACTAGCTAGTATTCCTCGGTGCAGGAAGCAGACGAAATGACAAAACGGTTCGCGTGACGCAAAACGCTCTCTCTCTTTTCTGACGAGGCTCGTCGCTTGTAACGCGGAGGCTTATAATTTTAAACTTTCACGAAAAAACAGAAATACAAATACGATATAACAATAAGAGATTGTGAATGTCTATCTTTATCTACGCGTGTTCGTGTCGTGTTAGTGTTCGTGTGCGTGTCCGTGTGCGTGCGTGTATGTGTGCTTTCGTTTATTTATATATGTTTCTTATTTCGAGATTTAATATAACATACGGTATATACATATAACTAACGGCGAGCCATCGAAAGCTTAAAATTGTAATAATAATTTCATCACGACTGTCTCCTCGGTGCGATCGTCGATATCGTCATTGGCGTGAAATTTTTTAATTCGATCGAAAGAGAACGAGAAAAAGAATGGTATGAGAATGACCAGAAAAACTCGACAGTGCCTTTTAAAAACCATCGATTGAATTAGAGACATAATCTACCGAGAAAGAAAATATTTATTGATTGCGATAAGACGATCGCAGTACGAAAGAGAATTGATACTTTTCTATTTATCACCTTATTGTCATTATAACATATTACTTTTGTTTGCACGTAAACTTTGTCCGTTATTGTCTATAATAATAATAATAATAATAATAATAATAATAATGATAATAATAATAATGATATAAACCCACAATGAATTCTCGAACGATCACACATACCCAAGTATATACTTATTTATGTATGTGTCGCATATGAAAGAAAAATTCAACTATAAGTAGATCAACGCTTATGACTTGCTCGTCCGACGATGGCATACGACTATATTAATTATTATCATCGTTTATAATTAATTTTATTACTATCATCATCATCATCATTATTATTATTACTATTATTATTATTATTATTATTATTATTACTATTATTATTATCATTTTCATTATCGTAATAATTTTATTAGTATCGTTAATATTGTTGGTTTCTCGAGGAAAAGCGACTTGGCGAACTTTGCCATTTTTCTGTTAGTACCTTTTTTTCTTTTCTATCAATGTCCTTTTCCAATTCTTTCGTTTTTTTTTTTTTTTTTTTTAATCATTTTTGCTAGTGATTTGAAAATAACGCGACATACGTGTATACAAGTATTATGTCATGTATACGTAAATAGGTACTTAGATATATATAAAGCGTTCTCTACCAAGTGTACCGATTAAAGTAGGATGCAAAAAACGAAGATTAATGAATTAACATCGACGTATACTATTCAATATTATTCATACACATCTCTATAGTGAAACATAACGGAACATATCGTGTAGCATATTATCTCTGAAAATATCGTCCTCTCGAATACACATTTATCTAATCTATTCTAAATGCTTTTCTATTCGTCGTGCGAACGATATAACATATTCGCAAGGCGATCGTTCGCGCGGCACGTCTGCGTTGGTACACTCCGTATTGTTTATACATACATATGTATATTGTCTCGTTATATTATTATCATCTTTTGATAAAGAATGATTCTTATTATCATTTTTCAAACTATATTTGTATTACGTATGTACGTATATGTATATATATATATATATATATATACATAAATATATATTTATACACACACACACACACATATATATATATATAAACGTATCAGTATTATTGTTCGAACAGCATTAGAACTTATCCTAGATATTTCGTGTAATAATTCTTACAATCAACGTCACCTTATAGTACGATCTCATTATATCTTCGTTTCCAATCCCCATCCAAATACCCCCCCCCCCCCCCCCATATTCCATCAGCGATGAAACCGCGTGTTAACTTTAGGCCGGTCACTACTCCAATGTATAATGGCGAATATTACATATAGTACACTCTTAACGAAATAATATTAATTTTACTTTTTCTTGCCACGTTAGGACGAGCCACGATTACGCTCTATTTACAATTAGAAAATAACTTTGCTGACGCCGAGTATTTGCGAATAAAATCTCAAACTAGGTATGTAGGAGAACGGTTCGCGTTGGTAGTTGGTATACGACGAATCCTTTCAACTCGAATTCTATTCGAAAAATACAAATGTAGCAATTTATCGTGAAATATCTGTGAATATTATTGAATATTATTGTCAGGGAGAAGACGATGTAATCGTGGCTCCAATTATTATCAGCACAGTCTCTATTGTCGAAAACCCTTTTCAGATCGAAGCGATATATATGCGAAGCATATATGTATACCTGGTAAGGTGTATATGCTTAACGCGCGAACGATATACATATGTATAATAATTTGTTCTAATAATAAAAAGACGCGAAATAGGCGAGTCATCAAACGTGCAACGTTGAATATAAATATTTCATTAAAATCAATTTAACGACTCGATATAATTCATCGATAATGATGTAAGAAACGAAGAACTTTTAATAATAACGATTCGAGTAGTCATAACCGCCTTCGCACTTTTTTCTTCTCGTAGAAAGAGAAAAAAATTGGCCAAAGGAGCGACATTGAGCGGTGATCTCTCGTTCGCGTGGCCCTCGCTACTCTCTCGATTCCGGCCGGTATCATCCTAAACAGAAATAACGAATATCGCGCAACAAATCCTAATCTAGTCTCCGAGGGTTGCTCCATTCATCAACGCGTGTAAACGATTACAAGTGAATTCGTCATTATTGTCGACACATTGCGAATCGCATAAGTAAATCAATTAATACAATACACCAACAATCTCTCAATCGTAATACTACGTTTGTGTTTTTTTTTATTTTTCTTCAGCTTTTTGTGTTTTTTTTTTTTTTTCTTTTTCTTTTATTTTTCTTTCCTTTTGATTCTTTTTTTTTATCTCGTTTTATTTTTATCCTTTTAAACTAAACGCGCACGATCGAATGAAACCTTTCGAAATCTTCCTAATCTACGATGGACATCGACGTAACGCGCGTTTGCAAGTAGATACGTGCCGGAAAAGAAAGAAAAGAAAAGAAAAGAAAAGAAAAGAAAAGTCACAACTAAAATGTAGAAATCGGACGACATTAATCTTATTAAATGCTTGCACATAGGCTACATTACCGGGTGTGCAACGTTTCTCGTAAAGCTCTCGTCAACTTTAATTAAAGTTCCTAACACGATTATTACCTTAGCTCGCCCATACATATTGCCCCCACTTTAGTATAATTATTATAGCCGTTACTCGCAATAATTATTACGAAACGATGCGTATTCTTCTATAAACTCGTTCGCTTACGCACTTTCTCTCCTTTCTTTTAAATACGAATTACGAACGGTAATAATAATAACAATAATGATAACAATGGGTGTATATACCTATAGTGTGTTCGCGTGTCTCTCCGTGCATATGCGTATATAATACGAATGTTTCGTTTCATTAGATTTACACGTATATCGATATCTATATATGTATCTGTCCTCTTAAAAAGTTGTCGCATAAATTGACTAATTCTTTGGATCTTTGGGCAACGAAAAAGATGCCGCTCGATAATTGCTTTCACGCCTCTCTCTTATTTTCTTTATTATCGATACACGCGTGTATTATTACGATTCGACCCGCGAAACCTTATGGAAATAGATGATCCATTCGTTTTCCCTCACGTAATCTCATATTTTCTCTCCTTTCTTTCCTAAATTGTGGTCAAAAACGATCATAATGATGCTACGTGTATGCGCATACGTTACGTATGTTTGTAAATAAGTACACTGCAGTAAATTAATAACGTGACATAAGTGACGTTACTTCGAGGGAAGAAAAAAGAGAGAGAGAGAGAGAGAGAGAGAGAAGAAAAGTACATCTGTAGAGTGTCAATTTTGTCGAATGACGATCAAATACGGATGTATCTCTTTTATCCAACGAATTGACACATTGATAAAGTTACACCGGAAATTCATTACAGGTACTTGGTAAACACCCTGCATATATACATGTTGTGTTATAGTTAAGATCTCGTGTAATGCGTATAATAGGTAGAAGAGGAGCATGTATATATCCATATATACCTACAATATCAATAGATAATAGAAATACATCTAAACCATATATAATATATTTTATATTAATTTGACGATTAAAACTTTATCGATTTACTTTCAATTTACTTTCATCGTTTCGTTTTATTTATTTCTTTTTTTTTTTTTTTTTTTCTATCTCGTTTGTCTTTTTCGAACTAATAGTACTTTCATCGCGTTTTATCTTACGACGCTATTACTTTCAATAATATTATCACTTCCTTTCGGATACTTTCATTCGAATTTCGCAATTCACGCGTTGAGCTTCCTCGCGTGATTTTCGACGGGAAAATTCACCTAATATCCTTATCGATGAAACGAATCCTTTTCTAGTTTATTGCTATATTTCTACGATCACGAGACGACTCTGATTCGTCGGCTTTTAAAGAGAAATAAATGTATGGATGGATGAATAGATAGATAGATAGATAGATAGATAGATAGAGAGAGAGAGAGAAAAGTAAATGAATAACATAGGAAAAGATTTCAGCCGCATCTGCAGAAAATTTCGACTTACTTCCTTTCGTTTTTCTTGAAATTTCGCCGAATTAGGTGCATCTAAACATTTTGTCGTATTCGCGTAATCACTAGCACATACCTATACGGGTATGTTCTATATTCAATTATTGTCGCAAAATGACTCTTATTGTCGGCAAAAAGATACTTATTGTCTTCGCTTTGATCTCAAAGCGCTTGCCTTGATCTCAAAGGTACGCAAGTACATGGTATACTCGACTTGTCGATTTTCAAAAACTAACTAAAAAGAGATCGTTTCTCTTTTCCTTAATATTCTTTATCATTAACGACATCTTCGATATCTCGTAATGGTTCGAGATTAAACTTTTCGTAAAATCTTTCTAAGCTAACAAAAGTTTTCAATATTGTCTCGGTTACTTTCATCGGTTATTTCTCGTTGCATTCGCAATAGCGAACGACTTTTTGGAAGAAGTTTCTTTTTTTCTTAGATGTGAGAATTCGAATCGATTCGCACGCACCGAATCTCCGCTCTGTATTTTTTTTCTCTTTTTTTTTTTCTTTTTCTTGTTTTTCTCTTTCGTTTTTCGGAGATCATCGTTCTCTGGACCGTTCGGTTAAACGTCGCAATGAGATATTTTTGTTCGTTTTGTAAATGAATAAATAATGGGTCGGCCTCCCTTAACCGTAATATACGTAGCATTTGCGCCGCTGACGGCCGAATGCAAGAACGAAGACGTCGAAGCTATGGTTAACGAATGAATAAAATAAACTTTCGGAGATGGAAGAATACCTTCCTCGCTCAACTCCGTACTCCCATTTCTTTTTCTTTACTCGTGTTAAGCTCTGCGAATAGCGCGAAATAATCAATTTCAATTCCATTGATTCTGCGTAACGTCGTGCGTATAATCGTCTCTGGCCGGTGGCTGGACCAAAGTCGCGTTTAGATCCGTCGCGAACGGATTCGTCGAGTGGAACGGATTGTTACTGTTCGTCTCCGTCGATCCGTAATTTATAACGGGTGTTTTCTCTTGTTGTTGCCCGTACGTATGATCGGCGTTCGTCGTCGACGGTTGAGAATAATTGTTCCAATCGTCGGTGGTCGTGCCGTCGCCGAGGGACGGTTGTCTCTGAAATAGACGTAATATTTGAAATGGATCGCTCGATTCCGAACGATCGAAAACGATCGAAAACGATCGAAAACGATCGAAAACGATCTAAATGTCAAAGGCGTTAAAACTCACGATAAATTCGGACTGCATCGTCGCCGGGGGCGGTGGTACCGGTGGTTTAGTCTGACCAAGCTCGTCCATAGGATTCCAACTCTTTTGTTCCTCGACCGTGGAATCGGCCCAGGGTTGCAACTCTCCGGAACAAAATATCGCGTAAAATACGACACCGAAAAAATGAACGCAGGCGGCAATGATGAATACGTTTCTCCACTCTTCGGCAGCCTAAAACGTCGTTCGTTCGTTCGTTCATAAAATAGATTCTAGATAGGCGGATGTTCCCTTTCCCTTTAAACGTCGCATTTTTTTCTTTCTTTTTTCTTTCTTTTTTTTTTTTTTTTTTTTTCTAAATCGCATCGTCAAAGACATGTTCGGATGCGAACTTACTCACCTTATTTTTCGTAATGTAATCGACAAAAAACGGTACCAGAAGGCCGGCTATCGTACCTATACCGTTCGACATGCCCATCAGGATGCTCGCGTATTTCGGTGCTATATCCAAATGATTAACGTTGAAGCCGGAAATGGCGAAGCCGCTGCAGGCGACACCAAAAATCAGAGCAAAATTCGCCGCCGTAGCGTCCTTGTGCATGGTTGCGTTCGCGACTACCAAGAAAAAGATCGCCTCCATGCCGAAGCCACCGCAATTGAAGAGCTTTCTAACGTTCGTCGTCGACATGATGCCACGTCTACGAAGATAATCGGCCAACAAACCTCCGCACGGGACGATAAATGTCATCATCAAGTGCGGGATCGAACCGACCATGCCAGTCTGATAAAAGAAGAGAAAAATATTTTGGATTAGCCGGTATGTTTGTTCGCTTTCGAACAACGACAAAAAAGAAATTGAAGAAATGCAACGACGACGACGACGACGACGACGACGACGACGACGACGGAAAAAAATGAAAACAACAAGCTTTGCGAGTAGGACTTGTTCTAATCGCAATATACATTTACTCATTCTTTAAGTATCAATTAAACGAATGGATGAATAAAATCGGATATCTCGTGGCACGTAGATATGAGTGTTGTATGAGTTTGAAACATAGAGGAAAGCGTTAATAATAACTCGTAGGTACTTCGACGAGGGAGATATCGAAGGCCTCGTGTATGAATCGAGCTTGGAAAAGGACCAAGAGATAAAAGTTCCAGGATCTGCAAAAGTTGGCTACGATGATCGCGTGGACCGGCATCGACGTAAAAAATTTCTTCCATGGAGTCGTGGAGAAGGTGGGTATCGCTGCCTGAACTTGCCCTTGTCCCAACGAATCCTCGATATATCGAAGCTCCTTCGCAGATATCGAAGGATGCTTCGATGGTTTCTCGAAAGCCAGCCAAAGCCAGAAACAGTACCAAATTAAACCGGCGATACCTAAAATGCAAATTTATAATAATTATTTCGCGTTTGTAGGATTTTTCTTGGCAATGGGTAGATTATTTAGGTAAAGTTTACCGTAAAAGTAAAAGGAGGCCGTCCAACCGAACCAATTACTCAACAAACCGGAAAGCGGCATTCCTATAACCATAGCTGCGTACGAACCGCAAAATGCCAAGGTGGCCAATCGCGATCTTTCGAGGGGTGGCGCCCAGAATTTCCAAATACCGTGGCAGGCTGGATATGTGACGCCCTAAATAGAATGGAAGCGTCTCGATATTCGTCGATCGAGTCAATCGAAATGCGTCTTATATAGGAGTAGGTACGAGATGATATATCGTACCTCGACGAAACCTTTCATGGCTTGGACGATCATATCGACGATCGGATCGACCTTGAGAGCACCTGGCACGAGGAGATTCAGGAAGGAAGATATCGCTATAGCCGCGCCGAATATTCTATTTGCCGGATAAAGGGAGGCCAGAAATCCACCCGGGACTTGAGTTATGAGATAACCCCAGAAGAAGGACGAGTCCATGGCACTTTCCGTGCCGACCGTCCAGTTGAACTTTAACTGGTCGCCTTCTTCGGTCGTGTTCTTCATCACCAGTTTTGCCATTCCCATGTTACACCTCATGCCGAACGAGATGACGAATCCTGCAGCGAGTTATCGTGCGATCGTGCGATCGTGCGATCGTGTAATCGTTTCCCTTCCGATAACCCTATTTCTTAATATACGATCTCGCGCTCACCTAAACAAGCCAACACGGCGATGGTGTATCTCTTTGACAGACACGGTAGTTCAGGTTTGCAGTAAGTATCGATATGCCGTAACGGTGGTCTTTCCGGTTCCGGTAGCGAATCGAAGGACGCTTGTCCGCTGTATCCCCGCTCATCCTCGAACCCTCTGTTGTCTTTGCTCGCCTCCGGAGGCATTTCGAATTCCTCGTAGCCGTCATTGCTCCTTCTCAATCTGTTTTTAATTATAAAGAGAAAGTAATGTTGCGTTAAACGTTAAGAAAAAGTCGAACGCGACGCATTTCGTTTATAATTCGAAAAGTAGAAAAAGGATGAATGATATCGTTCGACGAACGTTAAGAGATATGCTCGTCTGTGAATTACCTAGAAAATTTCTCCGATGCTTTGGACTTGAAGGAATCGAGGGCCACGAGAGTCGCCGCCGCGAATCCGGACATTTTCCAATTATTTCCAATTATACTTTGGGACTTTTCGTCGTTGCGTTCTTATTCGGCAGTCCCTCGAGCAGGCCTAATCACATGATTTTTCTTTCCGATACGGAATCCCCTGAAAGGTTTTGCAACGACTCGTTACGCACGGACTAAAAATTATTTTATAATCCACATCGTCCAGACGCATGCATCTATCGAATAGAAAAGAAGGAGAAAAGCTGGACGGTCGACAGTTTTATAATTACTTGGAGAAAACAGATCGGGAAGAGGACTTTGGAGGATTATATCCTGTTTAATACCTACTTCTACCCTATCGAGCTACGTCCTTATATACCGTACATATATACATACATACATACATACATACATACATACATACATACATACATACATACACATATATATATATATGAGGGCGGAAAAGTACAGGAGTGTAGGGGTTTAGGGGTGTAGGGGTGTTTATTTGGAGTGGCAGTCTCTCCATCCCTAATCCCCGAACTCTCCGGGGAATCTATCTCGAAGGGAGCTGGATCGTGAAGAAAGATATATATATATATATATATATATATATATAGAGAGAGAGAGAGAGAGAGAGAGAGCGCGAGAGAGAAATAAAACTCGGCCCTGTCTTACGGTCGTATTTTTCACTTAGACTCTCAGAGTTTCGTCCGCCCTATTTTCATTCTCTCGCCACACTTTGAACAATTTCTACTTCCATTTTATTCGTAGAATATGAATTTTGAGATATTATATGATTCCTCCTAAGCGTACGTCCATAGATAGTATGAAAACGAAATAAAGTATCGATTGCCACGTGAGAAATTACGTAATGGCTTGCTCACGCGCGTACCGAATCGATGCATACGTTTTTTAAATCGAGGCTGCTAATAGTCCTGCTTTTGATAAGAGCTGCGCAAAAAAGAAGGTGAACGGAAAAAAAAAGTCGGCGCGACGCGACGATCGAGAAACGATCTTCGACATGGAGATGTAAAGATTAGAAGGGTGCGCCAAGATGAGGAGATAAAGAAAGTTATAAAGGGCGTCGAACACGAAGAAATGACAGTCGGATATTAAAACGGCACGTGACGAACAAAAGGCACAAAATGCACAGCACGTGTTAACGAATTAGGGTGGAACGACGTCGATGGGAAACGCTGACTCAACTCTTAAATGGACACTGAGCATCCTCCATGTCGATGACTACTCCCCAAAGTCTTTTCTTCTCGCTTTGATCGGTTTTATCGATCTTTCTTTCTTTTTTTTTCTTTCTTTCGAACGACCGAACGAACGAAAGAGCAAAAGATTCGTTCGTTATTACATCGTCCTTTTTATATCTTCATCTTTCCTGCATAAACAACTTTTCGTTCTTTTTATTTTTCGCGGAATTCTTCACGTAAATCATAAAAATTATCGTCGTAACTATCAGGGCCGCAACCCCGATATAAACCCCGACGATATTTAGAATGTCTGTCGGCGCAGATAGAAGGAGAGAGAGAGAGATTATTACGATTTTTCGAAAACTTCGCTTACGATTATTCTCGACCAAAGAAAAAGAAACGAGAAGAGCGGACAAACGTACCGATCGATAGTCACAGTCTTTCCAGAGAACGACTCTGGCTGATCTTAAAAGCTTTCGAAAAAATCACTGAAGAAAATCACATCACCAGAAACGTATCACCACTCACGTATAACTTGCTGCAACGCCGAAAAAAGTAATTTTAGAAGAGACAAGATTCCGGGTCCCTGACGGACGAAACGTGTTCGATTCCACGAGATAATGGAAAATGAAAAGCAAGAGAATGTGGTAAAAAATTAAAATGCTAATTGGGAAGGATATAAAAAAATTTGATTCGAGGGAAAAAACGAAATGATAAAGAAGACTCACCGATAATGAAATCCAGATACGGTTTACGAGCAGAGAACAGCCGGATGATGCGGGGTACGCGTCTTCGTCGTCGTCGTTGTCGTCGTTGTCCTCGTCCTCGTCCTCGTCACCGTCGTCGTCGTCGTCGTCGTCGTCGTCGTCGTCGTCGTCGTCGTCGCTGTCGTTGTCGTCGCTGTCGCTGTCGTCGTCGTCGTCGTCGTCGCTGTCGTCGTCACCGTCGTCGTCGTGGTCGTCGCGGTGGTCGTCCTCGGCATCCCCGAGGAGTCGACTTGGAAAGACGTCGTCGGCGCATCGCGACGAGGTCGGCCGATCCCATTGGTTGGAAGAGTTCGGCGCATCGACATCACTGGCCAATAGAGTTTATCCAGCGACCCCACTCGTGGCCACCCCAGGCGGAGCTTCTTCCACCCCACCTGCCCTTCGACCACCCACGCTGCCATGGGAAAACCGTTTGCAACAACAAAACGGCACGCGCAAACAACCATAGTAATGGTATTAGCGACGTTCAACGATCGAGTACTACCTACTACTACTCCTCGAGCTCCGATCGTCCACCCGGCTCTTCTTCCTTCGCTCATTATTCGATATAATAACAAGATCATCGATCGAGGCTCGCTGTTTCTTCGATATTTCGATGAATCGCGATAATTAATCCTTACCGTAGGTGATTACCATTCTTCGATATATTCGTCGAATATGATACGTTCGACCGAGATAATAAGTTCTAGGCGATATACGATAGGTGCTTTCGTATAAACGTACATACCTTATCGAACTTGGAATATCGTTATAGTTATATTCCTACTTTTCGCTTCTTAAACCTCGCTTATTATTTTACGTTTAAACGTCGGCGGTTGGTTTGGAAACCGCTTCGCAAAAGGATATTAACTGATCGCGTAAGGGTCGAGACGAGTAGCGGCACGCTCGTTGACATCGACTAATATTACGAGTCCTTGGCAATTAATTTCAACGTTTCTTATGCAAATACCGTCCGTCTCTCGCGAAGGAAGGCGAAGGAAGATCCTCCTATTTCAATGAAAATATATGCGAAGAGAGCTCTTTGGTAGAGCTAAAGTTTGGTCTTTCTATCTCGTCTACTCCGCGGAACGAAGAAATTTCTTTTCGAAAGGTTGTTATTTCGAGTCGTACATAAAGTTCGACTAGGACAAGAGCTCCTACTCCTCTCTAATTTTTCTTTATTGCCTCCCTCTTTAAATTAAAATAATAAAAATCAACGAAGGAGGAAGGACATTTGACTTGACGCTCGACGATATAATACGATATAATACGATACAGGTTCGAGTGGGAAGAAAGAGGACTTTAGCGAGCGAGGAAAATTGATACGATGATGATACGAGTCTTGTCTATCGTTGTGCCGGCTCGAATCCATCGCTAGACGTTAGAAGCCGACTCGCATTGTTACAAACAGAGGGTAAAGCGGCCGCGGCGTGGGCACCCTCTCCACGGTTGCCAGGAAATATCGATCTGCTCCAGAGGCTGCCTGCTATTCTCCGAATGGTAGCTCTGTCATTCTTTATCTTCGCATCGGCACTCCTATGACCCGAATAACTCGAATTTCACTCTCGTCGTCGTCGTCGTCGTCGGCGGCGGCGGCGGCGTCCTTCTGCTCTTCGCGAATAATATCCGCGCCTAGTCCATACCGGTCTGTCTTTGTACTCGTTTTAATCCTACCTCGGTACGTACGTGTACGTATCAAAAAGCCGAGATATTAGCGCCGATCGGATATTCACTTTTTGTACTCGGTTATTACTCGGCTATATAAATAAAGAAATTTCCTTCCGTTCTCTCGTATTTACGATCGACGAGCAGCAAGTATCAACCTCGTTCGTGGGAGGCCACATAAATAAGAATTTATTGTTTGATTGTAACGCGACTAACGTTCCTCCCCTTTCATCACATTGCCCAACAAAGAATATTTAATGTACTTACATAGCGCAACGTATTGTTCCAACTTTGATCGAAAATTTAAACCGAGATCGCCGATAGATTTCTCGTAATCGTTAACGAGTCGTTCGTTCGAAAGAATCTCGTTACTATTTTCGCAGGAGGATCGGTCGAAAAGGAATTCGAGCCTTTTCCCGTTATCGATGTTATCGGTCTTTCGATCGTTCCGTACCACCTTAGATTTCCTTCCTCTTTCTCCTTCCGTGAAATTTCTTTTCGGTGGAAAGTAATAGTAATCCCGGCGAGTCGACGGCGGTCCTTCTCCGACTTTCGACAGGGAATACGTCGTCGATCGGCGATCTATCGGGGATCGATCGTCGATGGACGTACGTAAATCGTAAATCGCGATACGATCGAAATGACCCCAGGAATTTTTCGCTCCCGTTCCTTTCCGATCTCTTTCGTTTTCTCTTCTTCTTCCTCTTCTTCTTCTTCTTCTTCTTCTTCGAAGACCAAGTTCCTTCCTCGAGGGCCCTTCGTAGCGCCTATCGTCGGCTCTTTCCTTGACCTTCTTCTCCTCCTCCTCCTCCTCCTCCTCCTCCTCCTCCTCCTCCTCCCCCTCGCCCTCATCCCTCCGTACGAATCTTCGCAAATTCGCACGGACCATGTTCCTAAGACGGCCGCCGATGGACCTCCTCCCGCCGTAGAAGGTACCCGGACATAAACCCCCTCGAAGCCCGCCGTCGTCGTAATTTTCTATTCTCGAGGTCCGTGACTCGCCGCCACTCATCGAAAGCTTTCCTCTTCTTCGGTTTCGATCG
Organism: Dolichovespula saxonica; assembly: GCA_911387935.1. Taxonomy (NCBI): domain Eukaryota; kingdom Metazoa; phylum Arthropoda; class Insecta; order Hymenoptera; family Vespidae; genus Dolichovespula; species Dolichovespula saxonica. Next base: position 54,839 of record OU427015.1, read on the forward strand.
TAGGAACGTTTCCGAGAGTCGCAGGTACAAAAGTACGGCAAACGATTCTTGTACTTTCCAAAGAGGAAACGTTCTTTCTCGCAATCGGTTTCTACGAACGGACGCTTCGTCGACTCCTCGTCGCGAAATCTCCCTTCTCTAGGTTTTCCCTTCGATCGCGAACTCTTCCCTCGATCCATTACGACGGCCGAACTAGCGGCGGCGTAACGCTTCGACGACGTTACAACAACGAGCTCCCTATGATTTTCTCTCGACGCAGAACAGAGTACTCGATTCTTCTCCTTTTCAATATCCTTTCGTTCGTCCATTCCGATCACGGATGAATTCCTCGCTCGTTCGACCTTTTTCTCGACGACGTTTTGCGAGATGACGCTCGAAACACTTTTTCCTCCCGCGTACGAGGAAGAAGAAACTTTGGAACGGCAGGAACATCTCGAATCGCAATCAACGTTCGTTTCTCCTTTGGAGAAAATTTTCTCCGTCGTTAAACCATCCATGCTTCTCGAAGAGTCGCGACAGCTAACGATCTCTTTGTTTTCATCTCTCTTGTCGATAGGACGAACGATCCCTTCGGTTTCCAAACGGCAAAGCCTTCGGGTGCAAATGTCCTCGATAATATTATGATCCTCGACCGGCTCCTCCTCCTCCTCCTCTTTCCTCGGTAACTTTGTTAAATTTGACCCGTCGCAAATATTGGACGAAGAAGAAATCGTCTCGTTGAAAATATTCGCGGCGTTCTCGTCGATCGACGGATGGGACGGAACGATCGGAGGAGTCTCGCAAGAAGGAGGAAGAAGACAGGAACACTCGGTGGTTCGTCGATCGAAGGGAATTTCTTCGTTGGAAAGACACGTAGGATCAACATCGAGTCGTTTACCCCTCGTTGGACGCATCGACGACGAATCCTCACAGATATTATTCTCTGTCGACGATTCAACGATACGTACCGAGAGATCTCTCCTTTCTTCTTCCACCCCTTGGCCGTTTTCTTTCTTTTCGATCGATAAATCATCCTTTTCGTTTGCTTTCTCGTCGGTTTTCAAAACTTGACAAACTTGGCCGATCGGGCCAATCGGGCCAATCTCGGCCTTCCCGGTAACGCCGACGCCACGCCTATGCACGCTCCGACGGATCGGTACTCGGACTCGATTGACGAAGAGGAGACAGGACCTCGTCTCTTGACTTCTTCTACCTGTCAATTTGAAGTTGACGTAACCCCTACGAACGTCCAAAATCAAACGTAAATCCGCGATAACGGTTTCGCTGAATATTTTCCGAACGACGTCGTTGAGGCAAGAGCAAAGATTCGAGATTCCCATTTCGAATTTTCTTTTGGTCGCGATAGGGCAGGATTCGCGGAGGAGGGTTGGATCGACCTTGAAAATCTCCCTCGTCACTACGTCGGCTTTAAAGGGCAAAGATAAACGACGTCGTCTTCTCGTCTGTGGCGTTAACGTTATCGAGCAACGACAACAACGACGACGACGACGACGACGACGACGACGATCCCACGGTACGAATGAACTTTGAATGAATTTTTTCTTTTCGACTTCCCCGTCATCTCGAGAAGATACACGCGAACATCTTTCGGCATTGTCACTCACATCGTAGCGTTCCAAGTTGGAGGAATTATTTTTCGATCGACGGGAATGCATCTCGTCCGATTGAAAGGTGTCCTGAGATTCCGTACGTTCGGTACGATCGATTTTTTCGTTGCTAGGAGAATCGTAAGTAGCTGCTCTTTTACAAGCACTTCCGTTCAACGGATAGATGGATGCGTCGGATGCTTTCGTACTCCCTAAGATAACTTCTGACCTGAGATCGAGAGAGAGATCCTCTCGACTCTTTTTCATTTCCTTTTCTCTCATTTCTTCTCTTCTTCTTCTTCTTCTTCTTCTTCTTCTTCTTCTCTCTAATAACCTGCCAACGAAGGAAGAACTCCGTTGAGATTGGCATCTTCGCGTATACGCGCGCGTATCTTCGGAGAGAATTTTAATCATAAATATATAGATTATTAGATGTCATGATTTTCGACCGAACAAAATAGGATTATAATTTGTTTTTTACTCACGCGCGATCTTTCTCCGTGTCGCAATCTTCCCACGACGAGTTGAATTTACTAAAGACGTTCGAATCGAAGCCCAAGTCGTCCAATTCTCGGCATATTTTGATCAATCTATTGTTCAAAACGATCGAATTGACGAAACAACCGAGCAGTCCGTCGTTGAGCAAACAACTGATCGCGTACTTGACGATCTCCTCCATCCGGTCAACATCCCAGTACCTGCCACGAATCATTCCCGAAGGGTCTATCTCCCGAGGCTACGAACAAATGTTGTTTCTTCGCCCATCAAAATAGCCTCGTCAAATCGCGGAGCCGCGTGAATTCATCGAATTCTTTTCATTTTATCGACTAATAATCTTCCACGTTAGATGCTCGGATATGAGAGTCGGCGAAGTTTAATCTACGCGTATAATGTACAGGATTAACGATCTGGCCGTCTCTAATTTATTTCTTTTTTCTTTTGAAATTTTAACAGTCATCGTAACGCGTACTCGTTAAAATCGAGTCTCCTTTCACGAGCTTCTCACGTATCCTCAATTTTTTTTTCTTTTTTTTCTTTTTTTTTTTTTATCGAAAAGCAAAAAAGAGAAAAACGTTTGTAAGAAAAGTGATTTTATAAATTGTTTCAACGATGGAGGAGGAGATCCTTTCGTCGGGCGTCAATAATTGAATAATTGCGAGGAAAGGGTTTATCCTTTTGCTCCTCCTCGCAGCCTAATATATATTTCTATCGGCAAAATTAGTTCTCCGTCGTCGACGAGACGATACGATACGATACGATACGATACGTACGCACGATTGATCTTTCGCCATGGTTCTATCCGATCGAGGAACATGCAGCTTGGCTCCGAAGCTTGCACCGTTATCGTTGTCAAATTAAAACGTCCGACTGTAAATAATCGATACTCGTTCTCGGATATCGATCGAGTACAGAGATTAGCACGATCTGACATACTACTTCATTATTTTATCATTCGTCGTGGAGAGAATACATACGTACGATAACAAATGATAACAAATGGGATACACGCGCGATAGGAGTATAATAAACTAATTTCTGTCGAACCACCTGACTTTATTAACTCGGTGACTTGCAGCGACAGCAAAATTCAGGGTCCGCCGAATATGCTAATGTGTTTTACTTTAAGTGCTCCAACGCATTGGTGCGAGACCCTTGACGCTGCGGGATTCCAATAGGGGAGAGAAATAAAGAGAGAGAGAGAGAGAGAGAGGAACGATGAAGGGACGACGAAAGCGAGGAAGTAAACGAAAAGAGAAATGCGAAAGAAAGGTACGCTTGTGACAAAGCCAGTGATAGGATCGAACTAACTGGACTACGAATCGTTCTACGTATCGAAGGATTTTTGGATTAAGATTTAAAAAAAAAATTAAAAAGTGATACAATTTGAAGGACGGAGAGGAGTGGATAGAAAAGAAAAAGGTCGCAACGTTTGAAAAAAATACCAAATTACCTCCAGATTACGTAATAGAACTTTGTCCAACGCACACGCACGTACGCGTATATCGAATAACTCGTACGATCTGGCTCGTGACAAAACGTCAAAGAGGCGAAGCGAGGGTGGAATAAATACCCTTTTCAAGTAAGGAAGGAGGGAAGGAAGGAAGGAAGGAAGGAAGGAAGAAAGAACGAACGAACGATAGAGAGATAGAAATCTATTTCCGAAATTTTTCGGAGAGACGGCTATACTTCATTCGCATTGTCGCTCCGTGGGGATCAATACTTGTGACGTCGAGACGAAGCGTAACGACCCCTCAACGCCGACGTCATTAAACGATATATTCGTACGTATACATCGGTCGTAATTCAGTATATATTCTACTTCTCTCGATTCTTTCACTAATCCCATCGCATAAATAGCGGAGTAAAAGAAAAAAGGAGAGAAAAGGAGGACGAGCCAATCGAAAGAATTCCACGACGATTCTATAGACGCGATCTTTGGCCTTTCGCCATGCTAGTAATCGAACGAGTTATGTCTAACGATGATTTTTTACGTTTCGCTTCTTCTCCGCTGACCCATATTTTACTCGCTTCACGACGAATCGAAGAATTTACAGGAAGCTATAAACGTCTAGGACGAGATTGAAATCTCTCTCTCTCTCTCTCTCTCTCTCTCTCTCTCTCTCTCTCTCTTTTTCAATATATTTTTTGGAATCTCGCAAAATGGTTCCATCAAAGTATGCAATGACAGAGAGAGGGAGAGATCAGGAACGGTTCCTCCTTTTCGTTACACGATATCTCGCATAGGCCATTGATTTCTGACGGAATACCAAACTAGGAATTAAGTTTGAAGAATTGCATTTGAAAGTTCGTAAACGCGGGACAACGACTAATGGACGTTTATACACCGACCGTAACGAGAACGGAAGGGTCCTTTGATATCTCCCCTCTCTCCTTTTATCTCTTGCAAAAACGATCCCTTCGACTCTCCATTTATATTCGATAAAAGCACGCAACACCCTTCTAATATCAGCCGTAATCATCGAAACCAATTATTTTACCATATTATTTCAATGTGATACGAACAATAATTCAATAATAATAATAATAACAACAACTAGGAGCATTTAGAGAGAAATTCTTTGGACTTTTGTATCGATGCGACTCGAATGAATTAGCGTTAACGTAGATTTGAGCGTGCCAAAGACATCTTTGAACGAGATAAAAAGGAATTATTTTACGAGAAATTGCAAATGCGAAGGAACAAGTAGGAGAAAAAAGAAAAAAGAAAAAAGAAAAAGAAATGAAATTCATGAAAGAACCTTCGCTCGTAATTCGGTTTTACGAATGTGGGTAGCCAGAAAGGCGGCGGAGAAGCGAGTGGGAGTCGGAAGGTTCCCTTTTTACGTAGCTCCCGTTAAATCGAAAGGATCAATACTTTGATACCAGCCAAAGCCACCAACGGCGCTCTCTTCTCGAGTATTCCGAGAGTAAGATCGAAGCGAATACCTGGAGCCATCGGAGAAAATATTATCTCGTCGAGGAGGACCCGTTCGTTCCGTTCGTCGTCTACTTGTGGATCAACCACCAATCGCATCCTGGTAATTAAGAAAACGTTATCCTCTGACAATCGTCTAAGAAGGTAGACGCGAGTCTAAAAAAGAAATTTTCCTTCCCTTTTCTTTTCTTTTCTTTGCGTCTCGATGACCTTCTCTCTCTAGATTGAGTGCGTGCGTGCGTGCGTGCGTGCGTGCGTGCGAGCGTGCGTGCGAGCGTGACGTCGATGAAAAAATGGACATATCTTTAATGGTCTTCTTCTCTCGATTACAGCTACAATTCACTCCTCTCGCTATGCCGTACTGCATTCTACTTCTCTTGACAGCCGTCGCTGCCCAGGCATCCTTGTATTTTCCACCAACGATTCAGGTAATAAAATCAATCGAACGCGATCACACTCGATCTCGATCGGTGAACTTTTCGATCGACTTTTAGGAAGAACATCTCCTGGCGGAAAGGCATCGCCAAAGTAACATCGATACGTTGAACGATTTTATCGACGCCGTCAATTCTTACGCCGAATACTTTGGTAATTCTCGATTGTCCGGTGACTTTGACAAGGCCAAGGAAATACCGATAGATCTACCGGGCGATTACGAGACCGTCGAGACGTTCAATCCCAATCCAAGCATTCGCGATCAAGAATACCTGCAACATAGCACTCTATGGAGTAATCAGCATGCGAATGATTATTACAGGGGTAATGATAGACATAGGATACAGGCTATCGGTTCGAAAGGTGGAAAAGACGATAAAACTGAAAATGCGTTACCTGCTTACTGCACACCGCCGAATCCTTGCCCGATAGGATACACCAGTGAGTTATGCTTTCTCCTTTCTTCCACGTAGTTTCGCTAAAGTGCAAAGTGCCTCGCCTTTCTTTTCTTTTCTTTTCTTTTCTTTTCTTTTCCTTTCTTATCTTTTCTATTTATCTCGAGCGAAGAAAATAAAAAAAGCTGGCTTGCAAAACCCTATATGCGATGTCATCATAGGGGAAAAAGAAAAACTATTTATTTGACTTCGATCAGGTGAGAACAATTGTCTCGTCGACTTTGAGAACACGGCGGCGTTTAGTCGTCGTTATCAAAGCATACAGGATTGCATGTGCGATACCGAGCACATGGTAGACTGTTCGTCCAATTCCATTGGCAATAACGGCGAACTTCCTGGTATGCGTATTTCAACTTCTGATTTCGATCGGATCGTAGAATTTCAGGTAAGTCGACGACGAACCTCCGAACTCGTACTTTCGATCCTATTTTACATTCGTACTACCGTTTTCTTTTTAGGATGAGAATCCGTTCTTCCAAGGAGAAAAGTTACCGATAGCTGCGAAGAAAGGTACAAATGTGGTTTACTAAAAAGGCAAATCTATAAAGATGTTATCTATCGAGTATTTACCCTCGAGTCACATCGAACAACTCTATGCACTATGCTCGATGAAAAAATATTATATGCTTGTTAAATAAGAGAGAGAGGGAGAGAGAGAGAGAGAGAGAGAGAGAGAGAGAGAGAGAGAGAGAGAGAGAGAAAGCCATGTACACATATAAATTTGTTCCACATAAATTATTTAAGATTTTGTTCAATATATTATACATTGAAATGATCGTCGTCGCATGAAAAGATGGTACTATTAAAAGGAACTATTTGGTTTATCGATGTAAACAATTTTAATAAATACACAGACACGCGCACACGCACACGCACACGCACACGCACACGCACACGACTTTATCCATAATTCCATGAAGAAACGCATTCGATACAAGCAACGTATCGTTCCGTTGCATCGTTTAAAAATACCATCTATGAGATTAATTATTCGACAATTAAATACTATTATTTATTACATACTAGGGGGCATAGCGGGGCGTCGCGCGAGGGAATGCACCATATCAAATACATTTCTATATTTGAAACGTAATATCATCACTGGCAAAGTTATCTTATAACTTGGACCGATAAATTAGAAGGAATATTATTTTACAAAGAGAGAGATATATATATATATATATATAAGAGAAAGAGCGTAGAAAAGGACGATACCATCTTACTGCTTTCTAAAACTTTTCAATATCGGATAAATATTATTTAACGCGTCCTGCAATTCGGACCGTTTCTTTGCACCTGAAAAATAAAGTAATCTTAATAATAAAATAGTCCGGTAGAGACGATTAAACGGGAGGATAATCCCTCCCCCCGTTGAATCGGATAAACGCGGAAACTATATCGTTGGCACGATTACTCACCAGTCAATACTATCTTTCCGTTTACGAATATGAGTAATACCACTCTCGGTAAAACCATCCTATATATCAAACCAGAGTAGAGCTCTGGTTCGTAACTAGAAAACTGGCCGTGCATTTGATTCAAGTTCTCCAACTTGATAGGAAATTTAAAATCGCACGTAGCGACTATATTTTGTACTTTAAAATTATAAAATTTGGCCTGCAACGAACGAGCGATTGTAGTGATAATACGGGGAAAAGATCAATGTCGTCGAAAGCGGCGTCTCTTACTGGGAAGCCCAATTTTTGTATTATCCTAGCGAACTTTCTCGCCGCCAAACAGGAATCCGCCTCGCTTCTAGCACCGGTACAAACTAATTTTCCAGAACGAAAGATCAAAGCCGTCGTCGTGGGGTTACGTATTCTCATTATTAGACCGGTGAATCTTGCCGGATTGTATTCCGAATTCCTAGTTCTCGTATTTATGTACATCAGCCTTAATTCCGTACCTAAGTTAACGGTGGAAACGACGTTTCTGAAATAAAGGTAAGAGAGGGGGAGATGAGAGAGAGAGAGAGAGAGAGAGAGCGGTCGTTCGATAAAATAAGACGCACGTCGAGGATATCCATCGAGATAAGGATAAATTAATACGACAGATTAACCCTTTCGCAACGGCGTACCCGTATACCATACTCTGTCTTCTTCCGGTAAACGGCAGGGAATCGAACACCCTTTTGCCTAGATCACCCGTCTTCGTCCTTTCCTACTTTTATAATTCATTTTAAAAGGGGTAAAATGTAGGAAATATTTATTAACGTTAAGAAGAAAAAAGTGAAATTGGAGGTCTTACCGACGACGTGTAATCTGCGATTCGGCCAACTCTATTTCTCGTAGCTTATTACAAGTTATTCGAATCCGTTACGCGCTATAAACTTACGGAAAATAAATGCGCTTTTCTTCTTCGTATCAAAGAAATTTTTAGCGAAACGACTTGCGTTGGCTTTATTCGCATAGAACGCTCTTATACAGAAATATTCTTTAGTTCCCCGAGGATAATAAAGTCTTGGCCGTATCTAGACGGCGTCAGCCTCTGTAAACTAACAAACGACTGTCGTGTATAAGTGGCCTCATCGTCCTTGGGCAAAAAAGCAACTCTGCCGTCAGTAGATGGCGACCGTTGGCGAAAGGGTTAAAGATCTAGGAGGACTTCCTTACTGTACGCAAGCCTCTGGAATTTCTTTCGTACTATTGGCCGTATTGGGTACCATCGGATTCATGGCGGTAGACGGATTAACATTTTGAGATGTACTCGGCCGTGGCACGTTAGTCTGTAAAGAAGAAAGAGGAAAGGAAAAAAAAAAAAAAAAGAAAAAACAAAAAGAAATGCAATCGACCGCGATTTCTCAAACGTCATGGAGCGGATCAGTAGTAATTATTCGATAACCTACCGACAAAGGCGGAGCCATACATACATCCTCGGTAATATTTTTAACGGGTCCGTTCAATAATTGTTTCAACTCTTCGTTATTCTCTTGCTCGACAGTTGCCATTCTTATTTCTTCCTTCCTTCGAACGGAGTTTGTAAATTTGTTGATGGGGGGGAAAAAAAAAAAAACAAACTCGTCTAAACGGACACGTGGCCACTGGTCGACGAGATCCGTTACGCCACCGTTGGGAACGGTCCGAAGTAAGACCAGAATGGGCGCGTGCGCGATGCATTATCGATCGCCTAGATTCAAATAAAGGCGGCAACTGTCGAATGCACGCGTATATACGTTTAACGGATCGACGGGATATATTATCAAGTTGCAATTTTAAATACAATATCGTCGTCCATCGTTTCGAGCCAAATCGAGTTCGATGTTAGATAGTTATCGATATTTATGCGTAATTAACTCCTCGATACTATTGGTCGTTAAGAAGCCTATCGTTTGGCTGGATTTGTCGTCAATTCGTTGCCGTTGACGACGCGTAGTAGCGTTAAGCTCGCAGGGAGTTCCTGGACGCCGTCGGAATAAACGAGAACGACACGAAAAATATAACTTATTCTTTTTCCTTCGAACGAACGCGTAATATAATACGACGAGAGTGGAATTTTCAATTCGACGATTATTCGTGAACGATTGCTTTCGTCCATATCTCTCTCTCTCTCCCCCTCCCCTCCCTGGCTCTCTCTCTCGCTCTCGCTCTCGCGCCCTGTCCATTCGTCCGTATTTCCAGGGGATAAAGGAAAGAGATTGGGATGAGTTCGATCTTCGGTGGAGGAGGAGGAGGAGGGAGTAGCGACGAAAACGTTAACGTCGTCATATTCGATGCGTCGAAGAACGAAAGAAAATTGAACGACGAGTTCAAAGCGTTGCAGAGAAGATTGAAACCAAAATGGAAATTGGTCGAGTAAGTAAGTTTGATCGATCGTGTCCTTTTCGTGCGGTACGCGCTTCGAGTCTGAGCTTTTGACCTGACCTCCGTGTAATTTTTGGAAGAAACTACGATACCATCAGCGAAGAATCATTGAGGAGCGGAAGGGTCTTCGTACTACCGGGACCGAGAAGCAAATTCACCGAAATCGAAATGAACGCGATCAGGAATTTCGTCGACAACGGCGGCAACGTTCTGGTGATGCTAGGCGAAGGTGGCGAAAACAAATCGAACACGAATATCAACTTCTTGATCGAGGAATACGGGGTGATGGTGAACAACGGTAGTGATTGAGTTTGCGTCGAAAGGACTTTTTACGTTCCTTCGGCGTACGATAAACGGACGATATGTGTGTTTTTCAGACGGAGTCGTACGTATGGGTTATAGTCAAACGTTACATCCGAAGGAGTGTCTCGTATCTCGAGGCTTGTCGAACGGATCGACGTTTTTGAAGAATCACGAGGAATACTCGTAAGGGTCAATCGAATAAGAAAAATAATTTATCGTTCTCTCGTTGACGCATAAAATATTAATCTAATATCCGATGATCGATGATCTCAGAGACGTCAATTTCCTATATCCGTACGGCGCGACCTTGAACGTCGTGCAACCATCGGTGGTCGCGTTGTCGAGCGGCTCGATCGCCATTCCGATGAACAGGCCCATCTGTGCTTACTATTCCGGATCCGGTAAAAAGGGATCCGGTAAATTGGTAGTCCTGGGTTCAGCCAGGATGTTTACCGATCCCTATATCGAGAGGGAGAAGAACGGTGCCTTGCAAGAGATGATATTCGATTTCTTCGATTCGAACGATACGACCGAGAGAGATATTCGCTCGGACGACGTCGATGTAAGTCTAACGGTGGAAAAAAGAAAAAGAAAAAGAAAAAAAAAAAAAAAAAAAGAACAACAAAAACGACGAAAAGTCATTCATTTACGATCCACGACTTAATCATTTAGGATCGAGATTAATTTTTCGTCTTTGGACGTTGTGAATTTTTCAGTTTTGGGAATACAACTTTGTACCCGATATAACGCGACAAGCGGACGATCCAAAAGTTTGTACGCAAGATCTCGACAATATCGAGGTTCCGCGGGAATATACGAAACTGTTTAAACATCGTTTTTACTCGATAAACTTGAACATGGTACCGGCCGCTATAAAGTCTTACGAAACTTTGGGAGTAAAGCACGAACCGTTGACCTTGATACCGCCTCATTTCGAGGCACCTCTACCGCCGACCCAAGCATCGGTAAAATTTCTAACCAAAGATCGATTTAATTTACGATATCGCTTTAAAAGTAATCCTTCCTCTTTTTCTTAACGTGCGCATATACACACACACATATATATATATATATGATCGTTCTCTCAGGTGTTTCCACCGAGCTTTCAGGAATTACCACCACCGGCATTGGAATTATTCGACCTGGACGAAGCATTTAGTTCGGACTTGTTAAAGCTATCCCAATTGACGAACAAATATAAGTCGAGTAAGAATCTATCGAGCGACACCGAATTGGATCATTATATCAGAGAATTTGGTAGTATATCGAGGATCGGCACTTCGGACGCTCATACGGCCGGCGAAATATTGAATCACGTATTTCAAAAGATTTCCAGCTATAAGACCATGCAAGAAAGAAACGAATATACCTGAGGATGATACGAGATATTCCAAACGATTCCTTGTATATAATTACTTTTTTTTATTGTAAGAATAAATGTTACCGAGCGAAAAATAAAAATTTCTGACGTTGAAAAAAAAAAAAGAAAAAAGAGAAAAAAAAGAAAAATAAAAAAGTAAAAAATATCAGAACGCACGTCGTCGTCGTCGTCGTCGTCGTCGTCGTCGTTTAGAAGGAGGGGAAGGAAATGAGCATCGGAGCGCCATCTCGCGTGACGGTTGGGAACTCCCTTACCATGCGAAAAATGCTTGACGCAAGATGGCAGCAACGTTTCCATTACAAACATTGGATCTGTTGTGCATTTTCTCTGATAAAAACACTGTTGTCTGTTTTAGACCGTCGGGTGAAAATTTTCGAGGATTAAAATGCTTTGTTTGATGTAAAGAGATTAATGATTCGTTCGAGCGTGTATATACGAAGGCAGGATGTCGGTATTCTTCGTGAATGCGTAAGTATATATATATATATATGTATATAGATAATATTATATATATATATATAGATACGCGATATATATATATATATATATATATAGATATGTGTGTGTGTGTGTGTACACACGACGCGTATATATGTATATACGTGTATGCGGACGTGTTTGCGAAAAGATGGTGTTTTAATATGTTGAGGTTATATTTAAAATTATGCCTTTTTCTCAGTAAAATATTGCACCTTGTCACGCGTATCCGTGCGACATACGAATTTTCATAATAAACAATTAATAACAATTCGATTGTACGACTATACTCATTGTTAAATATATATATTGTATATTTGTCACGATAGTAACCAGGACAGCGAAGTCGAAGGAGACTCGAACGGGGATTTGCAAATTGCGTCACCTGGGAGTTCGGAGGCTCAACAAAACTTAATTCAATTTTGGCCAAAGGTTACGGAAGAGATTAAAAAAATTAGGACCGTAAGAAAAACTTGTTTCGGTTTGATCGTTGACGCGTTAAACGCGCGTAAATGAGATAACGAATAAGTAAGTTTTTTTAACGTATAATCTTATTGCTTCGTAGATAGATCAAAAGACTCAATCTCTACCGCTAGCTAGGATAAAAAAGATCATGAAGTTGGACGGGGATGTTAAGATGATAAGCGCGGAGGCACCGATGCTATTTTCTAAAGCCGCAGAGATCTTTATTCACGAGCTTACTCTCAGGGCGTGGGTTCACACGGAAGATAATAAAAGACGTACGCTGCAGAGGAACGACATAGCCATGGCAATAACTAAATACGATCAGTTCGATTTTCTAATCGATATCGTTCCTAGAGACGAATTGAAGCAAAGCAAAGCGCAAACGGAAAGCACGGTGCGCACGTCCATGAACTCGGATCAAGTACATTATTACTTTCAATTGGCCCAGCAGCAAGCGTCTGCGAATCAAAACGTACAGAATAATGGTAACGCCACGCAACCTATACAAATCGTACAACCTTCGGCCGGACAAATACAGACTATCAACATCGGCAGTCCCGTGGAACAGGTAACATCTCCCTCTTGTTCCGCGTTATATAGGATGTCCCAAGGTAGATTCATTGTCCGTAAAAAGAATCACCGTCCTTATCCTTTGGCTGTTTAAAATTTGTTCTTTTTCTTCTTTTCCTTCTTTCCCTTCTTTCCCTTCTTTCCCTTCTTTCCCTTCTTTTCCTTCATTTCCTTTTCTTTTCTTAGGAAACATCGAACCCCACGAGTACGAATCAAACAGTTACCGTGCAAAGTCCGCAGCAAACGTCGGGTCAACAAATAATTCAGTTACAACAGGCGCAACCAACTCCGTCTTCTCAGAGCGGAGGAATTCAAATCGTACAACAAATTGTAACTCCCACCGGGGAAATACAACAGATACCTGTAACTATACCGCGAAAGCGGATAAACGCTTCTTATGTCGGATCTTAAACGAAAGGTCCAATCAAATTATTCGTTATTTCGTTTTATTCGTATTCGTCTATTTTACAGATCCAGTTGACGCCTCAGCAACTGCAAATGATACGCATGCAGGTTCAAGGAGGTAGCAATCAACCTATCATAATCCAGACCGCTCCCATTCAAACTCAACCGCAACTCATACAAGTAGCGCAGGGTACAACGCAAGCGCCAGTTTTCTTACAGACCGGTGCCGCCGATAACGAGTAACAGTAAAGTATAGTTTTAACTAATATTTAACTCTTTGCGCCGAAACCACGAGATATTTTCGGTAGGAGCGAACAGGTAAGCTCTGTGTAGTTTAACGAGTGAACTTTATTACCGAACGGAGCTTATCCGTTGTCGTTTTACCGCGCACAAATTCTCTTATATGCTGTGCATACGACGAAGAAGAGAGCGGGGAGGGAGAGAGAGAAATCTCTGAGAGATTCTCAATCCATAGGAGGCAAAGTTACGAGGCAATAATCGATCGAGAAAGTACGTCGCGTCACTCGTTTTTAGGAGCGAAAATCATAACGACCAACAGAGTACCTAGGCGTAAAAGTATTAACGACGGCAAAGAGTTAATTATTAATCAAAGTATCAGGTTAAATGGTTAATATAAGATTGTACGATAACGAATAAAATCTTTTGTAAATTATTCCTAACATTCTAGAGAGATCCTTTTACCGTATATCCTGGCACAATAAAAGAAAAACGTACTACGGTATGTCGGGCTACTTGGCCAAGTCATCGAGCATTCGTGGGAGAGAAGATATTTTAGAAACTTCGACGGATTATCGAGATCGAAAAGGGGGCCCCATCTATAAAAAAAAGAAAAAAAAAAGAAAAAGAAAAAAAGAAAAACTACGTTCTACGCGCGGATTCGAATCATTCGTAATCGCCTATCGAATATTTCTCCAAGGACGATCGAATATCGCGAGCACGTTATAATACGCCTCTCGAAGGGTTGTCACTGAAGTGAAATGAGGTGAATCGAAGCGAGGTAAGGCGAAGAATAAAGATAAGCAGCGAACGCAAGATGTAATCTGATTCGTGCGTCGCGTTTCTTGGCCGCTGGCTGCTTCGCATGGTTGAGCTTAGGACTGGCTGGTGCAACTTGTATTATGTTTCACGTTACTGTGGTTCTTGTCTGGTAAATCTCGAGACTCCTTGCTGCTGCCTTCGACGATCTCGAAATATCGCGCGCGGCGATAAAATAATAATATATTAAACCTTATAAATCCGGTTAACTCGCGTACTTTAGTAGGTAAAAGTCTCGCGAGAAATAGATGCGCGCGTATACCTACGATTGCCTACTACGACGATACCGTTAATGCGATAATCAAGAAGAGAAGGAAAATTCGATGAAGATGGTAAGGGCGACGATTTTTAATGGGGGAAATTCGAAAAGTACGAGCGAGGAGGAGGAGGAGGAGGAGGAGGTCGATGGTGGTGGCTCGCTGCTGTGATTTACTACCGTAGGCGTTGACCCTTTGGGTTAACGACAAAAAAAAGCTTCTATTAGTACGGAACAAAGATGTACTTCCATTTAGCGACGTTTCTCGAGCATAGTCCACGGTCGTCAAGGATACCAACGAAATGCGCACGCAACGTTGCGGTCTCTCTCTCTCTCTCTCTTTTATCTCCTCTCCTTTTCTGAGAGAGCGAGAGAAGGAAAGATAGAGAGGGGCAACGGGGAGGAGGAGGAGGAGGAGGAGGAGGATCTCTTGGAGGCGTCTAGAATACTCGCCTTAGCTCTTACATCGTAGCACCGAGAGATATATATCCCAACCAGGCCACAATCCTACGCCACTGCCTGGATACTCGGATTTCACGACATGTTTACAAAGATCCTAGAGATAAGTTGAGAATGGCCGCCGCACAGCCCCATGCCTCCTCCGCCGGCATGGGTGTAAGGTGACAGCTGCCTGCGCCTGCGTTATGCTTGCACACAGGGTGTCCGAAAATTAGCCGCCCCGGGGGCCCTCGTAAATTACGAATTCGCGCCACACGATTGACCCGTTGCAATAACGCCTCCTAACTTTTGCCGAATTGAAATTTCCTCCGTGATCCATCCTCTTCCCCTATCTCTGTTTTTCTTTTTTCTCTTTTTTCTCTTTTTTCTTTTTTCTTTTGTTTTTTTTTTTTTTATATATATTTTCTAGCTTCGCAGACGACATTCGAATTTCGTTTTAATATTCGTATATACGTATGCGAATTGTCGCGATCGTTTCGTCCTTTCTTACATTTCACTCGATTCGAGTCGAGACACCGACGTTTTCTACGAAACCGGGGAGAGGGGGAGGGAAGAGTCAAAAAACTGGTTTGGCGATTAACACGGACCGATAACCGACGCAATCATTTTAATTCCGTTCCCTCGACGGGGGAACGCGTAAAAAGCGTTGATAAATTTCTACGATAGCCATCGATGGATTTTGGCGATTATTCCTTCATCCTTTACCTTACTCCTAATAGACGAAGAGAAAAATATAAAAATTATACTTATCTTAAAGATGTCGCGATAGTTAAACGCAATAGGTCGACTTTTCTTTCTCTTATACGACTCTCGTATACGATCCGAAATACCACGGAGGGTGGTGAATCGCGGGTCGAAGGTAAACCCGCGAATGCTATAAAAAGGATACGTATACGTTTCTTAACGAGCCGAGACACCCCGTATAACGTGGCGAACGCTCGCGTCCGTGTTCTTCGTCTACTCTCGTCGATGTTCTCCAAAGTGTTCTCGTGTGAGAATAGTACGTCCCCCGATCCGCTCTCCGACACACAAGGAAACGAGAGAAACCGAGAGAAAGATATGTCGTTTACTTAGTTCCCTACGAGCCCACCTACGTTCCACAGCTCTCTCTCTCTCTCTCTCTCTCTCTCTCTCTCTCTCTCTCTCCCCCCCCCCTATGCATCCGTATATACATGCTGCGGTCTTTCCTCTCTACCATCATTCTTTTGCAAGCAAAATCTATGCTGCGATCTTATCGAAATTAAAATTTCCGGCTTTTTCTTTTTTCTTTTTTTCTTTCGACGTTTATCGTTATTAATGCGAATAATAATTTGATATTATAATTGTAATCGTCATATTACGATAACGTTATAAATGTAAGCAGAATCGTTTATTATTATTACCGCCGCTCCTCTCTGCCTATCCCTCGAGTCTACGTATCGCGGCCGTCCGCGCGCGCTCGAAAGACTCGTCGCGAACATTTAAATCCATCCACGTATGACGGCTCTATGAAAGCTTTTTGAATCGTGAGCTTTCTTGTATCAATTTCGAGTAACTTGGACGGAGGTACGAGTTTACGTCCGATCTGCAACGTTCGGAGGACTCCTGGGACACGGGGGCGTGGAACGTGCATCCATCGTGGAAGACGTGCCCGGAATACCCCCTTTTTTTTCTTTTCTTTTCTTTTTGTTTCGTTTCGTTTCGTCTCGTTTCGTTTCGTTTCTTCCTTCTTAAAAGGATGCCCTCGTCCACGCTCGTCGTCTCGGCTCAGAAATTCAACGGCGCTCGACGTCTTTCTCGTTACGAGAGGACGTGCATTAATTCGATTCTTACGATCATTGTTATTGTTATTGTCGTAAGAAACTTGGGACGTGCTTGAAAATATCTCATGACAGTACGACCTAGTTAGTTTTCGAGGAGAGCTCGATAACTCCGATCCGTACGAGTACCTCGATCATTGTAGACGTAAGAAAACAATATCCTTTGATATGTTCGGCGGCACGTGCGTGCGTTCCTACGAGTAGTTGGACGTGTGCAAGAACGGCGTGCGGGCACGGGTCGATAATACGAAAATTTCTGACGCGCCTGAGAGAGAGCGAGCGAGCGAGCGTACACGTGCTGCCCTTTTGCACGACGACAAATAGGAATTATCCGAGGGACGGGAAAGGGAGCCGCGTTGGGGCTTGTTTCGTTGCGAATATTCGACAAAGGGGATTAGTAAGTTCGCATAATGTCGATTAAGTGGGAGAAGGGTAGATCGGAAAAATCATCCACCGACTATAATTTCTTTCTCTCGAAGCTTTTCCTACGTTTTTTACTCGAAGGAGATGTCTACGATACCGCTAGAACGATCGTACTCGGAAATTTGTTTACGTGTACGCGTATACACGCACATCCGATATGCACAATATTTCTTTGTTATCCATGAGCCGCCGTCGCGTTAAACAAGGGGGCACGTCGTAACCCATGATATAGTGGAAAACTTGGGTAAAAAGAAAGTTAGGTGCTGAACCATGTATATGCATTGCAAATTAGGAGTATGTTAGCTCACGTTGTCCTTGGAAACTTTATGTAAAGTTTTCAGGGAAATTTGAGAATCCATCTAACGGAGAACGCAACAACCCACGACGATGAGGACGATGAGGACGATGAGGACGATGTAAGTAAGTGATGGAAGCGCTGAAACAAACTTTCTACCCCTATTTCGCTTCCTCTTCATTAGCATAATCGAAAGACGCAGGTACAAGTTTCTTATTCTTGTCTCTATCAGACTTTTCTCCTTTCGAAGCAGCTTCATTTTCAAATAGCTCAACCTCGCGTGCGAACGATAAAAAGGGATAAATGACAACCGTGTCTTTTCCAATAAAGTCCAATTCCTTAATCAAAATTACATCGTCGAGTAAATATACTTTAGTCGAAATTGATAATCGTCGTCTTTTGGTTGCGTTCAATTACTCGAATATTTCACGTCGTTACAAAAAAAAAAAAGAAAAAAAGGAAAGAAAGAGAAAAAGCGATACGCGTTATTTCATTAACGATATAGCTAAAGTAAAAAATTATATTATTATCGGTGAATATTTCGTTATCGGGGAGAGTGGCTTCGCGAAAGGGAAGAAAGCCGAGAATTTATTTTGACGTTAGGACAAACGGAAGGAGCTAAAGCATCTCGACTCGAAGGCTCGCTTATCGTACACCGTGATCGATAATAAACGAGAAAAGAGAAGACAGTCTTCTTTCTCTCTTTCCCTCGGCAGGCTTTCCGAGAAATCGAACGTTATGACGCACCGACGCGGACGGCGGACCTCCCGTCAAGAGGAACGTGTCCTTTTACGAACTTTGACCCCTCTTCTATAGACGCGAAAGAAAAATAACGCGTAATGGTGTCCAGACGGAGCTCCAAATTCCTCGACGAGGATCCGCAGGAACGATTTTAAATTCGTGCAAAATTTTGACGATAACAACGTTTCTTCGTCGTATACAATTCTACCCTTTCTTTTATCGAAGGTTGCCGAAAGTATCTATCTATACGTAGGCAAACTCGACGTAAACTAGGACCGTAAAAATTTATTAAACGTTCGAACTTTATTTTATTTAATTCCATCTTATTTTTTTGTTTTTTTTTCTTTCGACGAAACGAACCTCGGCCATTGTGATTCGATAGTAGAGTTGATCGCAAGTAACATCGATCGTCCGGATCTCTTACCCCACGCGGGGAGGTTGGCGCGCGCGAGTATGGAAATCCTTTTTAATAACGAGTCCGGGATATGCTCGGATAAAAATTGTAAGAAAACGTAAGGAATTTCCACGGGTTCCCTCGAGGAACAAAAAATCGTTTATTCTATGAAACGATAACGACCGAAGGCCAAGAGCGCGCGACCGTCATCCGCGTTTTGTTTACATGCCCTCTTGTTTCCTCGCTCTCTCTCTCTCTCTCCCTCTTCCACTCAATTTGTCTCTATCGGTACGATACGAGGGTACGCGGTAATACGGCGTAAGGCTACGATCAAATAGGATTTTCTTATATTTTTTAAACGGATACGTCTATCCGCACGAGAAGGAAATAAGAGAGAAAATGAAAGACCACCCTGGGAAGCGACGCGTCGTCCGCTAATTCGGTAACTATCGAAATTTACGTTCCACCGACGTTATCGAGATCGTACCTGAATCGTTTCCCTCAATTACTCTTTCCTTTCCCTTCTTCTTTTCTCTTCTTCCAAACGCTTTTACCATTCCACTCCGAGCGATTCGCTTGAGGAAACCTGTCCTTAAAAGCCGAAAATTCGACGATCTAAACGAACAGGGACGTTTATGGATAATTCTTTCATCCCCTTTCTCTCTCTCTCTCTCTCTTTTTTTACCAGAACGCAAACTGGACACGTTCGCTCGAGACACGCCATTTTAAAGAGCGAAACTCGAAATAAATATAAAAATTTGGCTATGCCGCGTATCGCTCTTTGATTTCTCTCTTTTCCAGATCGACGAGGCGTGCGGAAAGAAAAAAACGGACGTCAAAAGTAAATACGATCTAATCGATTCGATAACAAAGAAAGTTTATATGTTCTCGCATCGATTAATACGTCTTAAATAAATTTATTATTATTATTTATTTTACTTCATTTAAACCTTCTATAATAATCTAAAATGTTTGTGTATCCGAGTAGAAAAATAAACGGTCGTAGGAATAAAAAAGAAAGAAAAATAAACGGTCGTAGGAATAAAAAAGAAAGAAAAATAATTGGCCGAAGAGTTACGATTTTGAGCCAATATTAATAATTTTTTAAGAAATTGCGAGCGCGTGCATCGCACGTACACACACACACACACACACACACACCACACAAACACAACACACACCGACACATTCGAATTCTTTTGAGGATGAAGAGGAAGAGAGAGGGACCGAATAACGTGGCAAGAAATGAACGTAGAGAGAGAGAGAGAGATAAAGAGATGGGGTAGTAGGAGAGGGGGTAGTAGGGAGATGGAGGGAGCCCGACGACCACGTGACCACCGGGCGGGGGTGGCCAAGCGACATTTCGCATGCTCAGAACACGCCAGGCTGCGGCGTATCGCACATTGAGGGACGCAAACAGAGAGAAAAAGAGAAGAGACGGGATTAAAAGGGAGAAGGAAAATAAGGAGAACAATAAGGAAAGGACGAAGAGAGTGAGTTCGCCGATCGCACGTCTCGTGAAAGGTTGCGCTCGACGTCTTTCGGGAAAATTGCTTAAAATCGCTACGAGATAATATCGCACGAGAAGGGGAGAGAGGAAGAGGAAGAGGAAGAGGAAGAGGAAGAGGAAGAGGAAGAGGAAGAGGGAGAGGGAGAGAGAGAGAGAGAGAAAAAGTGCGAAATAAATCGTCGAGAAAGAAGGAAGGTGACTACGTTGTCGTGTGTCGCGCGTGTCATATTCGTTTGTTTCGTTTGAAAAGGAAGAAGGAAATAAAAAGAGCAGAAAGAGGAGAGTGGAGAAGGATCGTTTGGAAAGATTCCTTTTTCATTCGAGAAGTGTGCATCGTTCTCTCTCTTTGTAATTGATTTTTTCTACGATCGACGACCGAGAAGAACAAAGAAGAATACGACGACAAATTTTTAATACATCGAGGAACGTGCTTGGATCATAGTTCTGGACGCGAGTCCTTCTTCGTTGCCGAGATGCTACTATGGATGTGGAAAGTGCGAGAAAAGTGAGATAACGAGAGACAAAGAGAGAAACAAAGGAGATCCCTCTCGTAAGAAAAAGGGAGGGAAAGAGGAAGAGAGAGAGAGAGAGAGAGAGAGAGAGAGAGAGAGAAAGAAAGAAAGATTTAGACGGAGGAAGAAGGTGAACCGTGAAAGTACGTAATTGCGCTTTTGCCAGGTAAGATACTTATTTGATATAATCATTTTTTTGTCGGCTGTGTAAACAAGATTTGTAGATTATTCTTTCTTTTCTCTTTCCTTTGTTCTTTTCTCGCAATGTCAAAATCACATGGCTCTCCAACTCTGAAAAATATTCTTCGCGGAGACAGCCTCTTGTTTCTTAAAAAAAGAAGAAAAAAAGAAAATAGAAAGCCGGGTGCGGATCTTGTTTTTCTCGAGACGTGTTTATATCTCATAGAATTTACGTAAAAACACACAGACTGATGATATTTTATAAGAAAATGTAATTGGGTTTTTCGCATCGCACTGCTATTTATATTGTTTATTGACAATTAGTAACAACATCCAGCAGGCACGTACGCGAGCATGCATAAATATTAACGCGTACGAGCTTAACAGCTGTTGAAAACCGTCATTATCAATTGAGCATGCGTAACATATGCATCTAATTCGGCTCGTTACCAGTAATGTATTTTAATTGGCCGTACGCGCTCGCAACATCGAGGAACGCCGCGAGCGTTTACTAAAAGTTCTTCCGCGCTAAGGATAATCCTCTAATCCCGTTTGGTAAAAAGTCGCACGGAGCTTTCCGCTTTGCACTTTGCGAAAGAACGATAGATTGATTTTTCCCTAACGAATTTGAATGATCATTGTTCGGATCGTTATTCGGAAAACCGAACGGAGATGTTTCTTTCGTCAAATAAATGATATCATCGTAAAATGCTTATCCTTAGAATATAGGAAGGAGTTCTTTCTTTTTCTTTTTTTTTTCTTTTTCAAATAAATAAATCGTCATGGTATCGTGTTTTTGGAAAATCTAGGAGCACGCATTGGTAGGCACGTCGAGTCGAATCCATCGAAAAGCAAGCATCTTAAAAGCGGTTGGTCTCTCGAATTTCTTCTCTCTATCCCTTACACGTACTCGTAAGGTCTGCCAAAGTACCCGTAGCAAAGCCCCTGGGTCCTTTCGGACAAGAACCTTTTGTCTTGCCCGGCTGCAACTATTCCATCTCTTTCTCTCTCTCTCTCTCTCTCTCTCTCTCTCTCTCTCTCTCTTTATTTTTCTTTTCCCTTCTTTCGAGCGCGTAAACGGAGAAGGAGCTGGAAGGAACGAACGTGTGTAACGGCCAAGAAGGAAGCTGCTGCGAGTCGCACGCGTTTTCGTCTTCTTTTGAGAGAGAAAGGATCTTAATAAGGATCGACCAAGAGATTAGGTGTAATTACGTATGTATGTAAATAGCTCTAAAGAAGCAGCTTGTATGCTTGAAATGAAAATTTAGTTAAATATATATATATATCCTAATTACAATAGAACTGTCAAAGTGTGATAACGATACGTGTAGATGCTCGCGTCTTTGGTTATTATAGTATGTGCGAACTAAGCAGTTTCTTCCGACGACGATGACGACGACGACGACGACGACGACGGATACTTTGCTGGTAAAGTCCGTCTCTCCGTCTCTCTACGCGTCCGTGTGTTTACGTGTATGCGTACGCACACCGGTAGATAGTCCGTTTAGATAAGCGAAATTCCGTTCATCTCGTTTCTCTCGCTTATCGTTCCGGTGAAACTTGCAACGCGACTCGCGAATCTTTCGGCTGAATCAGCGACTATTATTCTTTTTTTCTTTTCTTTCCCCATTTCCTTTCTTCTCCCTGCTTTCGCGTAACTCTCCTTTGTCGTCCCTTCCTTCTCAAACTGGTAGGAAAAAGATTACGAGCGATTGATAATCCGTATACCGATGAACGATATGCAGTTGAATGAAAACGTATTAAAGTGTAATTTCGGGGGCACCTCGGGCCGCCCTCGCACCGACTCCGTTCTTTCTCTTTCGTTTTATTTCTCCACTTAAACCCCAAAGTCGTAGAGTTCTCGCGCTCGCGATAGATTTACGAGGTGCGTTCCAAGACTCGAAAGGGGCTCTCTCCTTACGCAAGAGTCTCTTTCAGGCAGAGCGATGGAGCTAGCGATGGAGCCGAAGACGGAGCCGGCGGTGAAGGTCGCGGAGGTGGTCGGCGGAGGTAGACTCACGCACAAGGGCGGAGCACACCGAGAAAAAGAGAAAGAGAGAAAGATAGTGACTTGGCAACATAAAGAATACGTAATGCAAAACGACGCGAAAAGAGATTTCATTGGCCGACTCGAAAGGTGTTCCTCGTGCACGCCTACCACCGATCCACCGTTCACTCCACCTCCTCCTCCTCCTCTTCGACACGCAATTGGCAGGGCTTAATGACGTTCTTCGTACTAAGGCCGAGAGACCCTTAAAACGTCCTTCCTACGTCCTCTCCATCCAGAGAGAGAGAGAGAGAGAGAGAGAGAGAGAGAGAGAGAGAGAGGACACTATCTAAAACTCTCGAAAGACCGACCGCGCTACCACCCCCTATTCCGTTCCAATAGAATCCAAAGATAGTCTGACTTTTTCCGGATTTGTTCGCGAGTCTGATCGTTTTGACCCTTCAAAGTTTAGTACGTAAGAAAATCGTGTTAACGCCTATAGTGGGTGAAATTTCATCACCCCACGGTATTATCTTTCATTTTACATAGCAATAGGAAAAAATGTGAGCGCGATTAAAAGTTTTCATTTTATTATTTAATCATCGGACGAAAGTACGGAGATTAATTATTGGGCTTGAAATTTCACCCGCGATAGCTTTTAAGGGTCAACGAAGTAATGCATTTATTTGTCAGATTTTGTCATCCTACATGGGCCCACTCGCATGTCGCATAAAAGATTACGTAAAGAACCTCGGTGAAATAATAAATATTCATTCGGAATAGGCGAACGAGAATCGGAGCGCCGTGTCCATCATCGTAGAAGCTATTTCACTTTTTTCTTTGGGCGATTATAAATCTCGAGTCTTTTAGAAAGAACGATATCTCTTTCTTCAAAGGGGAAAAACTTTCAATATCGGTTCGTGTGCGTTCGTGTTTTAGGTAGAGTGATATGTTAACCGAAGACAATGACCCGACGAAACCAGCAGGCGTTTTAGACAATGCTGGCAACGTGTCTTCCTCGACGGAGGCCTCGGTACAGCACCCTCGCAGCGCAAACAATGGTGGGCAATATTTCTCTAACTTCATTGGCGTAGAACCCAAGAGAGAAAATGACGCGATAATTGACGCGTTCCGAATGTCGGATACGATCGTATAAAATTGTCCAATCGTTTTTACCGCTTCCATTCGTTCTTTCCTTTTTCCCCCACGAAATTTGTGGAACGATTTAATCGCGGGAGAAGAAAATGATTCTTCTCGGCTATGGTAGAAAGTGCGCTCTAACGAGAATTTATTTCGGTTGGAATAGAAATACGCTCGAGTAAGAATTCATGTTATATGTTTGCTTCATTCGTACGAACAGAGACCGAAGTTAAAAACGAAGTTCAGGATTGTCCGGAGAACGAAAGCGTGCCGGGTAGCGAATTGTACATCGACGAGAATGCCGAGGAAAAGGAGCAGGAGTATCCGGATTCTATGGAGAAGGCTGAGTACGGTACTCTCTATGGCGCCAATCAATACTACAACAGGTATGCGATTGATTATCGCCGATGGAATGGTATGCTTCCAGATAGTTCCATTATTTCCTGGTCATCGTGATTATGTGATTGCTTAATGACGACGACGACGACGACGACGACGACGACGACGACGACGACGACGACGACGACGACGACGACGACGACGACGACGACATGACGTTTCCTAATCCATCCGGTTTCCGATGATACGGGCATTCGTCATTTTGCTTCGCGCAATCGAAACTCCGCGGTTAAAATTGATTTCAATCGATGGCGGGTTGATCCTTTATAATTCACGTTATAAGTAACTTTGAACGAAATCCACGCGACTAGGAACGTCCGATTAAATTCTACGGGGATCGATGGAAATAAATTTTTCTTTCAACTGTCTCGTAAACTGTAGAAGATAATAATGAAAGATATTCTAAATAAAAGGGACGCTTTGTATTTGATCGTTAATTAATACGTATAAAAATGTTTCTTAGTTCGCGAGCACGCTTTTATTTATCGTTCGTCGTTCATCCTTGACAATTAATTCGGACGATTCATTCAACGTCTGCGCTAATTCGATTTTAGCATATACAATTCGCCTACTTACGGATCGACGACGGGAACCAAGAACACGTCCAGCTTGCAAAGCTCTTATCTGACTTCGTACACAACGCCGAGCACGATGACGCAGTATTCGTCGTATGCCGGCTACAATAGCGGCACCACGACATTCCCAAACGTAGGCCAAAATATATCCTCGGCTTCCCAGGTGAAAAGCGAGAAAGAACACAAAAATATCTCTATGCCAATATGTATGCTACACGTATTTGCGTGTACCAATGAAAAATAGAGTCGAAAACATTTCCTTTCGTTAAAACGAACGTATATTTATCCATCTTCCTTCCTAGAAGCTGGACTACACCGCTTATGGTAGCAGTTTGTACGGAAACGACAGGGTACCCCTTCAATATTCTGGATATTATCCAATGCCTGGTTACCACACCACTCATACGTCCTTCAACATAGGAAATCTCAATTTTGCTGGTAAATGAAAAAAAAATCATCGCGAGCGTGTCTCGCTTGACTCCAAAAAATAAGTCATTCTATTCTTAATAATTGTTTTAAAACTTCATTTTATTAATTGTCTTTTTGATGCAAAAACAACGAACAAAAAACCAAACAAAAAAAAAACCAAAAAACCAAAAAACAAAAAACAAAAACAACAAAAAACAAAAAAGATTCGACGAAGACAGCACTCACGCTGGACGCGAGCGCGCATGATGCGAGTGACCCGACCGCACGAGAGACCACGAACGTCGAAGGTAATACGAGTCATTTCGAATCGATCGTAGTATCGCTTTATCGCTGGTATTTTCGATAGATAAACGTCTCCTCGACGCGCCCGTGTTTAAATTATTTGATAATACTTGCGATCGCATCAATTTTTCTCGAAGAATCACGAACGTGCGTTTATAAAACGCATTATACGCTCCGATTCAAGGTTGATCGTTCGTACGCGTTCGTAAAGAGTAAAACTATTGAATCCTTTGAAGAGCGATCGAAGGATCGATCGAATCTCGAACGATATATTTTCCGTAGGGACTACGGCGAAGCCCTGCAGACGCGGTAGGAGGCAGAGCGGAAGCGGAAACAGTATCGGTTCCGCGGACACGACGGAAGCCGGCCCCGATCGTATATTCATTTGGGATCTCGACGAAACCATAGTCGTGTTTCATTCTCTTCTCACTGGTCAATTCGCTACGAAGCACCGTAAAGATCCTACCTTGCTCGCTCAGGTAGCCTACAGGATGGAGGAAATGATATTTAATTTGGCCGACACGCATTTTTTCTTCAACGACATTGAGGTCAGTCGAGAGCTCTCGAATATCGTTCTCTCTCCCTCTCCCTCTCCCTCTCCTCGATCTCAATATACGTATATAGAAAAATATGCGGAATGTTTCGAAATATGTCCGGACGCGCGTCTCTTACGCGACGACAGAGACAGATGTGTACTTTGCCGTTGTTGTTGTTGTTGTGTTGTCAGGATTGCGATCAAGTACACATAGACGACGTGTCGTCCGACGACAACGGACAGGATCTATCCTCGTACAATTTCGCTACGGACGGGTTTCAGTGCGCCTCGGCTAACAACGGCATATGCCTAGCCTCCGGGGTACGAGGCGGCGTAGATTGGATGAGAAAGCTCGCCTTCCGTTATCGGAAAATAAAGGAGATCTACTGTAATTATCGCAACAACGTCGGCGGTCTGCTCGGAGCGGCGAAACGCGAACAATGGGTCCAGTTGCGTTCGGAGATCGAAGTTCTTACCGACAATTGGCTGACGTCGGCCGTCAAGTGTCTCAGTTTGATCAACAAGAGAAGCCATTGCATAAACATTCTCGTAACCACCACCCAACTTGTTCCGGCCCTCTCCAAGGTCCTTTTATTCGGTATCGGTGGAATATTTCCTATCGAGAATATTTATTCCGCATCTAAAATAGGTCGGTAATGGTAAACGAGCAGCGCATTCGTTATCGGGATAAGAAAAATTTGTCGTGGTCAAAAGTAAACGTCGTAATACCTTTTCCTTTATCTTTGTTTCAGGAAAAGAGAGTTGCTTCGGAAGGGTGGTGGCTCGTTTCGGTCGTAGATGTACGTACGTCGTGATAGGGGACGATTCCGACGAGGAGACGGCAGCGAGAGCGCACAATTTTCCTTTCTGGCGAATAAACAGTCACTCGGATACTCAGGCGCTTTATAACGCTTTGGAAATGGGATTCCTTTAATTCCTGCTTCCCTCGTAAAAAGGCGGAAGAAAAGAAGAAGAACAAGGACGTTTCTTCGCCGAAGACGCGAGTTATCTTTTATCGTGAAAAACTTAAAGGTAAACAAACTAACGATAAGGATGAAACGAAAAAAATGGGTCCAGGGTCCACAAGTGATATAATAAACAAATGAAAATATAACGAGCGGGTATAAATAAAAAGGGTGAAGATACGTAAAGACAGACAGGGTGTTTATCGAGTTTCTGCGATAAATTTCCATCCAGAATCTTAGATTATTTCATCTATTACTATTATTTAATCGTTTTTCCTTTGAAAAACGTACATCTCCGTAACATCTCGCATTCGATCGTAAACAAATAATAAACTCGTCCGTTGATTTCTATCGTTGAGACAAATAAAAATTGAACCTTTTTTCGTTAAAACGTTGACTCCAATTGTCTAGGATCCTTGAACAGATATAATTTGTTGCGCACAAACAGTAAACACCCTATGACAGTCCTAACTGACAGTCGAACGAGCTTATTTTCAGTCGATCGTCCAAAATCTTTTCGAGAAAAGATCTATCTATCCTTTCTGTGTACTTAAAAAAACGCAGCACGGTATATACCGGCTATCTTCTCGTGTTATTTTTCTCTTCTTTTATTCCTTTTTTTCTTGCCTCGTTCGTCGATACTCACGTAAAAAGAAAAAAGTACCAAACTCTTCAAGCTTATCTCACTTCGAATACGTTTTATCGTTTTAATTGTTTCTTCAATCGTTCTCTTTTTTTTTCTTTTTTGTTTATTTTTAAATATAATATCACGTATCATTTAGCGTGATACTCGAATACGCGTTGCGAAGAAGTAACAAACGCGTCAACTTTATTTTTGCCATAAAAGCGATCGACGTGAAAAAGCGTGAGATTAGAGAACGATAGGAGATTAATAATTATTACCGAAACAGAAATTAATAAATATAAATATGTGTGTATATGAACACTATAAAGGAGAGAGAGAGAGAGAGAGAGAGAGAGAGAGAGAGACAAGTGCGAGAGTGCGAAACAAGTGCGAGAGTGATTAAAATTAATTAGATATCTTTATTAAGGCATAGGATGTGACACGATTAGCGCAAAGTTAAAGACGTTGAACGACTGTGAAAGTAATTTAATGTAAGTTTCATGAAATATAAGCTCGTTAGGGGGAGACTGTAATTCGAAATATAATCAAGTTACATTGTACAGCGGCATTTTATGTTTTATCGATCATCGAGAGAGAGAGAGAGAGAGAGAGAGAGAGAGAGAGAGGGAGTTAACGAAGGGAGAAAAACAGCAAGGACGAGAAAGAAGGGACGAAACGTCGAGTAAAATAACGAAATTAATATTTCTTCCTGTTGAGATCGTTACGCACATGCAACGTATACGAGCGAATCAATATCCTTTTCAATTCGCCAAGTAGTTTGTTTTTCCCTTTCCTTTTTTAAACCCTATTTAAAGAAAGAACAGGAAAAGAAAATAAAAGTATATCGTTGCAAGTTCGACGATCATAAAAATGTATTGTATGTATGTACGTATGTAGATACTTCGAAATAAGTATGTACTCTTTCCTTTTTTCCTCCTTTACGTACAAGCGCACAAATTTGATCGTTTTTATTTTTATTCGATGATTTCAATTCGATAATCAAGCGCCTTTCAACGACTCGAACAAGTCGAAAGTTAAAAACGGAGTATCGACATTCGAAAAATTTCTTTTCTAACGCATGTTATTATCCCTTTGTCGCCGTATCTATAAGAAAATATTTATGAGATCAAACGTAATTATTAATTCGTTATAGTAGATTTTCATCGTTGAAAGATTTTTAACGATTTTTTATAGCGACAGCGTATTTTTATAAAACGCTTTCATTATAAACTCCGATAGATCACTTAGAACTTACGTGTGGCTGCGTCATCATTCGTCACTTTCTAGGACACGTACGGGTGGGTGCATCGAGTAAAAGATGCGGCGACGAATCAATTTACCTGTACTTACGTCATTCTTCTAATACACGTACGATACCATTATACTATAATATCAAGCCATGCGTAAAATAATTTGCATTTCTTTCTGGTCATATATAATCCCGATCGATCGAGACGAATTAAAAAATACTACTTATTTGCTCGAATAAACTGTTCTTTCATTTTATTTTTTGTTTAATTTTCAAATTACATAAGCACATAGACTAATCGAGTCTCTTCGAATATCCGACTATACGATTAAAGATATACAAAAAGGAATCCTACGAGAAGGCGATAACGAGTAATAATCATTAAAAGTATTCTTCTAATTTCCATAAACCTTTTCTTTCCCCTTATTCGATAAGAAAGTAACATGCTACGTAAAAAAGTATAAACCTTCGAGACTCTAACGACGGATAGATAGACAGACAGACAGATAGATAGATATATAATATATGTATATACACCCGCAAAGACGTCTATAGAGCGTGTAGTTCACCGCATAAGGAGTATTTAGATAAATCTAATCTCCGCGAGAAAAAAAGAAACGACATAATAAATCCTTGTTATATCGTAACATACGTTGGTGCGGTCAAAACGCCGCAATTGTTAGATTCTTGCGCCATAAGTATGTAACCATCGTTACCCCAGTAATTTGACCATGAATTCTTAATTAGCCAATAAGCCTTTCCTTTCAATACGCCATAGCCAACAGCCAAGACAGCGTGATCCAACTTGTCCTCCGTATTACCTGAATCGGAAAAACTTGATGCATGCGAGACTCGCGCAACTATCGGAGTTTGAACTTGAAGATAAAGGAAGATTGACTTACCGCACGCGGGCTCGTAATAAACACCGTGCGAATAAAAGGAAAATGATTTGTGAGACGCGTCGATGGCAACGGAAATTGGGCCATGATTCGCTAGAGCTATCTTTAAAGCATCCCCGTCTCCTGATGTGACGTTAACGTATCCCGAAATCTTAACTGCTTTAGTAACATTGTTGACATGACAATATCCATCCTAAAAGATATATAATATTATACGTTTAACATTTCTGAAGAATAATAACGACGGGCGAAGTTTGTACCAGGACTCTCTCTCTCTCTCTCTCTCGGAACTCTTATCGGATAAGACTTCGCCAAAGTTTCCTCACCTGGCCTAAATAACTGCCATATTCGTCTTCGGATGGTATTCCACCGTGCTTCATAATCCACTGGTAAGATCTAAAATCCTCGCCGCCGTCGCATCCGTTATTACCAAAGCCCCACGAACAGTCGATGAGCGCCTAATGAAAAGGAAAAAAAGAAAAAAAAAAAAAGAAAAAAGTTGTAAATCGTTGGAGCGAAAGGAAGATCCTTTTATTCGTCAAATCGTTCTTTGTACCTGTTGAGACAAGCGTACTAATTTTCCATATTTCATATAATATGCCCCTTCGACTGCACCGGTTGTGCCAAAACTCCAACAAGATCCGCAAACGGATTGATCTGCGGTATAAGATGGATTTCGTTATAATATTATTACATCAATCGCATATACGCGCTTGTACGCGTATCGTATACGTAACGTCGTCGTCACCTTTCACTGGGGTCACAGCACCGTAGAGCCTCCAATCTAAACTGTCGGGAACGTTAGCCATCTCCTGTTTAATGTTATAAGGGAATGGTTTACCGCCATTGTAACCTTTCGTATACTGTTTACCGCGCAAAGCTTTCATTTCGAGAGTAGAACGATCGGTCAGATGATTAGAATCCAGTTGATAACCCAAGTTCGCGCGGTTGATCGAATGAATGTATCTGCAAAATTACACCTATCTTACGCTTTGATCTTTTGTCTCGTAAAAAAGAAAAAAAAAAAAAAAAAGAAAAAGAAAAACTATATAAACCTCATGTTCTGCCGAAATAATTCCTTGCGATTAATATGTTCGGTTTCGTTGTTGTAATATTTTTTATGCGTTTTCTTAAAATTCCTAAATGCTACGTTTACGTGCTCGTCGTAATTATGAACAAATTCCTGCATAGGATTGAACGTATATACATGGTTATCTCCAGGTCCGGGGAAACTAACGCACGTAGAATCTGAAATTGCGTCATATATATTTTTCTACGGTAATCCATTAAATTTAGACTAATTAATATTAAGCGAGAAAGAAATAAGACGAGTACTTTCCGTAACTTCGAAGACATCCGGACTTGGAACGTCGAAAGAGTACCAATCGTAATCCAGATAATAATGATCGTAATGGGAACCTAGTAAACTGTTGAAACCGATCATTTCGTATCTCACCGGTATGGGTTCCTTTTTTAGCGGTAGATATGGAGATTTCTACGGCGCGGTATATTTGCATGTTAAAAAGAAGAAGAAGAAGAAGGAAATGTGAAAACGAACGAGCAAAGAATTAAGCTACATCGTCTGGTTCTTATTGTTTCTATACCTTGTAACGTATCCACAGAGTATACTTATTTCGTTTGTCGCCAAAGTTTTCAACGAGCCTCCATTTTTCGCACGCCAAGCCATTTATAATTTCCTCTCCGATACACTAAATATTAATTTTTCTTCTTTTTATCGTATTACTATATCCCATTAACGTATAAATCGTCTAGGGTTTAGGGAAATAACGGCGTACCTCCATTCCAGTTGTGTCCGGTATAATAGTCTGCGGCTGAATTTTAAAATCGCTGGATCCATTTACTTGAAGGCACGTTTCTTCGTTCAAGATGGATTCCGTGGTAACGGGTACGACTTTGATACTGGCGCCGTACGATCCTTCGTTGGCAAGTTGGAAAGTTTTAACTACTCCTGTAGAAACGAATCGAGCTCGTTTATATACATATATATATATATATATATATGTGTGTGTGTGTGTGTCCATCTATCGTTAATACGAGTCGATTGGATCCATTAAAAATTCATTCATTACCTCCGTAATAGTCGATTCGACTGGATCCCCTTCTTCCGTCGTACCAGGCATAGAAAGGTTCGCGTATTTCGGCGTACGGGATATACAATGTACCTTTTGCTGTATAAGTTCTACTAAACGTCGGAGCTTCCAAGTTCGCGGCATAAGAAACGCCTTAAATAACATAATTCGAAAGTAAAAATTTTATAAACGTATAACGGGCGTCTTACCGATCCATTGGAATAAAGTAATTAATTAAAACTTACCGCAAAACATTAGAACCAGAGCACATTTAACGTCGATCATTGCTATCGTAGGTCTATAACAGAAATAATGGTTTCCGAGTTGGTAGACCGGTTTCTTGCTCGGAAAATACCAGGGTGACCTATGTAATTTATTTTATTACACGCGTATCATAATCTTTCGCGATATGAAAATACTTGATGTGTGCGATGCAACAAACAAGTTCGAACGTAACGAGACGTAACCTTTATACAGCACATTTTTTATTTAATGATAACGTTTCTATTTATTTTTTCTTTTTTTTTTTTTTTTTTTTTTTCTTTTTTAAATAAGAATTATTAGAACGTACCTTGAAATTAATATATAAATCGTTTTTTTCAAACTTTCGTTATTCTCCAAGTGCGTACTAATTCATTTCCTTCCGACTTTTTATCGCTTCCTCTTCGACTTTTTATATATACAATTTATTAATTCGACTTTGACCTTTTCGGCTTACACTGGCTTATTATCTTTGGATAAATAAGGAAATAAGTAAGAAGAAAAAAACAACAACAATAGCAAGTAATCCCCTCTCTTGCTCGAAAATTGTTCTCGATTCGATTTATATCGACGTATGCGAGAAACATGATATCGGACGTCATAAAAGTATATCGATCAGTACTACCAAACATTCGATATCGAAAATTCCCAAATAGAAACCCGTTCGTATTTGGTCGGATCAAAATGTGGATATTAATTTGTTATTTACGACGAATCGTAGATCAGTCGCCCCATTTAATGTTACCGCTGGCATCAATTTAAATGAATACGGTAAATTGCGGTCTATGCGCCTTTGACGCGTACGGTGAGTATCGGATTGTTGACAGTTACAAATTTTTGGTTAGGTTGCGAAAAGAACGAACGATGCCCTTTTAGATAATTCCGTTTCCGTTTCGTTATCTCGGTACTTCAACGAAATTAAATAAACGCAATTATCACCAATTACATCGTTAACCATGAACACTTGACGTTTCCCACGTACGCACTCCTGTATGTGTATTTATATGATGCGTGTGTTTTTGTACTTTTACGTACTTTTATGTAATTTTCTCTAAAAGTCGATCGCACTGCTAAACGTGTTTTACCAATAGTACACACCTTTTTTTAGGTATATCGAGGAATCATTAATCGGATGCGATATCAACGATGTCGTTGGTCTCCGACGCGAGTCCGCATATGGATATGGAAGCAGATGCGATAAAAAAAAGTATAAATTTGGATATTTTAGGAAAGATAGAAAGCGATCTGGACGTAGACGATGTATTGTCTATTCTATTTTTAATGGTCGGCGATTACAGGAATGCGTTTCTTGAAATTTTCAAGCTTTATCGCGTAGCTAAGGAAGGCAAAAGATCCGTCATCGCGGAGATCGTCAAAGATAATCGAGAAAATTGGGAGGGCAAACTAGTGGAATCGCTTTGTATTTGTAACAATAGAAATGTTATAAAAAAATTGGGACTGCGGTTTGAAAGTTTGAAAAGAAGATACCTGCCAGGGTGTGGGTTATATACAAAAAATGTAAATCCGATCGCAAAGTGTTTATACTTGTTATGCGAATCTTTAGACTTGGAAGAGACGAAAATGTTATTGCGTTTCGTCAAAGAGGATAAAATCTTTCTTTCTATCGTCGACGAGGAAAAAAAGTATAAACCTATGCTGGAAGATACAGATCGTTTGGAATTACATCTGTTGTATTGGATGAATATAGGATATATCTCTATTCTTTCGGGTACCTTCTCTTCCGATAATTTTACGATACCTTTCCTAGACTCGTAAATATTATTTTATCCTTTTGAAATTTTTTCTATTTCATATAAAACCCTATCGATCTATAGTAAGGCAAGGAAATTTTAAAGATTTGTTGAAACATTTGAAGGCCTTCGACCATATAGATTTGATAACGGCTAATTTAAAAGAGTACGACCGGAATAGAGATACGTCGGACTCGGGTGGGTCAGAAAAAGCGCCTCGTACCTTGGAAAATCGAACGGTCGTTGTGGAAGCCGACGATAACGAAAGAAATATACGTAAGATAAAAAAAGGATTGTGCGTAATTATAAATCAAATGCACTTCCGTGGAACGCAGGTAATATGAAATTTGTTGGGAAACGTATATCGGTTGAAATTTCCCTCGAGACTTATCGTTATCGTTTAATAATTCTAGTACGAAACGCGTTTCGGAACGTCCTCCGACGCCTTTAAATTATCGGAAACGTTCAAAGGACTTGGATTTACCGTCAGTATCCTCGACGATTTGACCAAAGATGAAATGCTATCCAATATCAGGGATCTTTCCAAGCGGTACGGATGCGACTACGATTGTATATTTTTATGCATATTGAGCCATGGCTGCAAAGGTAATTGTGACATCACGCATTATAATGTATACGCTGTTCCAACGAGTATACGCTTTTCAACGGATTTAACGTTCAAAAGGAGCCATCATCGCGGTCGACGAAAAGGAAGTATCCATCGAATGTATCGACGATGCTTTCTGCTGTCCAGAATTTAGTAAAATAATAAAGATAGTTATTTGCCAAGCGTGTCAAGGAAAGACAATAGGTGAATCTATAAATATATTCGAGTAGTATTTAACGAAGAAGCATAGCGTCTTTAGTAGTTTTATTATCGTTTTAGGGAAAGTATTAAATCACAATCCCTTAACGACGGATGGCCCGATAGATGAACCTTCGAGAGCCGATATAACGGGACGCGTGGACTTTTGCATTTTTATGTCTACGATGCAAAATTTCGCGTCCGTACGCGATAAACGAAATGGTATTTCGACAATTTTCAAGAAATTCTTATAAATGGTCTTTCCATCGATCTTCTTTTTCCTTTCCTTCCTTTTCTTTCTGTACGTAGGTACGTGGTTCATTCAAGAATTGTGCGATATGCTCCAACGAAATAGAAGAAAAATAGGCTTCGTCGAGTTTGCACTGCAAGTTATCCAAACGATTACGGAGAAGCGTGGAATTATGAATGGCGATAGCGTTGCCCAGTTACCAGAATTACGGTGTCGTTTGGTTACCGATTTTGAATTACCACGGTACAATCCTTAGGGCAAAAATGAAGAGATCCTTTTAATATAATAACCTTTTTGTAAATATGCTCCTTTAAGGTTGTTAATTATTCGTTATACTTATGCGTGTATTATATATTTATTGTAATTTTTACTACGTTACATCGCGAGGATGTAATGAAAAAGACAAAAAGTTATATATTTTTTTATTTCGATACGATTAACGATATATATAATTGTTAAATAATGTGATATAACCTTTAATACGACACTAAATAATCATCCGATTGTACAACGATGGCAATAATATTTGTAATACGATTATATTTACTTATAATACATATGTATTTATATATAGTCTCATGAAAATACATTGTGGTAATGCGACGTTAAAATCAAATAGCGTGCAATAAAAAGATGTAAAGGCATGCGACGTGCGTTCGTATTACTACGCGCCGATATAAATGAATTATCTTTTCGGTCGTTGCGACGAAATATAACGCAATATAACGTAAAAATGTAGAAAGGAAGAAATCCTTTAGACGTTATAACGATCCTGTACCTGTACGCCTCGTGAATCGGTGAACGGATATTTTTTAATTTTGCGATCAAAAAACTAGAGAATAGTGCTGTTTTAACCCTACTTTTTGTCGCCATCGACTTCTCGCTTTTCTCCGTACGCCGTGAATCAAAATACGAACGATCGATAAATCGTATAGATAATCGAAGAATCAATCTCTAGATTTATCGTACGTCCATCTTTTAAATATTCGTAAAATTTCGATATCCTCGAGTATTCGATAATCTTTGATTTATAATCTCGATAGAATGTATCGTGACTCCGGTAGATTAGTATTAGTATTAGTAGTAGTAGTAGTAGTAGTCGGAAATCTTTGGAAATGAGTTCGAGGAAGTTGGAAGAGGACTTGCGAGGGAATATCCGATGATGATAAAGGAAAGAAAAATGAATCTACGTCCGGATAGTTAATTTCTTATTCTTCGAAAGAAAAGTAAGGACATCGGAACGGAAGAAATGAAGAGAAAAATTGTGGAAGAACTTTCATCGGTCGTGCCTAAAAGGAAAAAACATCGTCCGCCATCTCGAAATATATATTCGAAATGATACTTTTGTAGGGTAAAAAAGAAAGAAAGAAAGAGTCGTAGCAGTAGTTTTACCCTAAGTCGATAAAATGCGGATGCATTCGCGATAAGAAAACGTCGTGCGGACGTTTCTGCGTTAATTTTTAATTTTATCATTGATCGATACTTGACGCAGCGAACGATTACGATGCGGATAAGATGCTTCTCGACGATAAGTGACGAGGTAACGTTCGAAATTATTTCCTTTTCTTTCTTTTTTCTTTCTTTTTTCTTTCTTTTTTCTTTGTTTTTTTTTCTTTTTTTCGTTTCGGTCGACGATAAGCGTTTTTAATAGGCGATACGTCTATATCGATCTATATTAAATCGTAGACATAATTTTAGGTTAACGGCGAAACGATCCGTCTATTGTTTCTAATTACGTGGTAAAGCTTTGCGATTCGTTGGGATTTTCCCGATCGTTATTAACGAATCTGTCGTTGATCGTTCGTACGATAAAGAAATATATTAATTCGAAGCCGGACATCAGACTGAATCCAACGAATAAACCCAAGAGTCCGCCGAACGACGCTGAAATATCATAGAGACTCGATTAAGGCTCGATAGATTTTGATTAGATGCCGATAGGAGGAGGAGGAGGAGGAGGTGGAGGAGGACGACGAATCGAATTCGAATCATCGGTCGTGTAGTTAATTGTCGTCGTAATACTTACCAAACAAGTTACGCCAATTATAACGAACTCTTCGACGATACTGAATGGCTATCAAGTCGCTAAAGAAGACATGGATTATGCTTTGATTTTGAGATCCTTCGTGTTTCCTTTGAAAAGAAAAAGAAGGATCGTCCTTGATGATCGACGAAAAATTGGGATTCTCTTCGGACTCGGTAAAAATTGCAAATTTGTTCTTTTACCCGCTTTTCCTTAGGTAACGAAATCCATCGAAAGAAACGTTGGTATCGAGGGTCCCTTGGGAAACGTCTACCGGATATTCAAACAAGGTACAATCGGGAATACATCCGCAAGGTCTCTCGTACACCTCGTTCAATTTATCCTCGAGCATAATTCCTTCCGTGCCTTTTCCGGGCCACGACGTATCGTACCAAGCTGCGCGAGAGAGAGAGAGAGAGAGAGAGAGATTTTCTCATTACCTTTTACCTCCCTCCTTGCCGACTAACTATGAGAAATAGATCGAAACTATTTTACGGTTAATACCTACACCTGTGCGTCGACAGACATTTAACGTCCTTCAAATTACAGACTCTGGCTTCTGAAACACGTTCAATGATCGAGTTTTAGATATTTTCTTCCTATCGAAGATCGTTATATATATATATATGTATATGTATATACACTGACCGCTCGATGGAAAATAATATGGGATGCAGTCGCACTTGTTCCTAATGGTATTGGCACGGCATTCCGCCATGCAATTTATGTAAGAGTATCTTCCGGACGTTAATCTTCTGTAGTAAACGTTGTCATACTTTAGGATCTTATCTGCTTCGTCGCTAAAAACGCAATTTCTCGTTGAAATCGCGAGATCCTTGACGTCCAACGTCGCGTAAGTTTCTTCGGGCGAGACGCTAAGGAACGCCTGCTTGTTCAAATCGATCAGCCTGTCGTTCGCGTTGTAGTCCGGATAATCGTACGGATAGTGTATCAAAACCTTCGATAAATAATTATTAGTTATCCGCGTACGATAATTACGGAATAGAGATTACGAGACTTATTTTTTTTTTTACCTTGACGCCGATAGAACCGAGAATGGTCGCGAAATAATCCTCTGGATCGGGATTAACCTTTACGGTCAGACCAGTTTGATATCCGCACGCTGATATTTTTCTCGGCTTCGTGCTTGAACGAGAGAATATTATTAATGGAGGGACGGAGGGAGGGAGGGAGGGAGGGAGCGACGCGTTCTCATCTACTTAAGACTAAACGACGACGAATTTTTCCATACTCTATAGAACTTTCGATGTCGCAGGGCGAAACGTAATTGAAGCTGCAACAGATACCGTCCCTGGTTAATATCCGATCAAAGAATTCGTCGCACTCGAACGAGTCGTCGTTCCACTTGCACGATATTAGGAGATCGCTGCAGTTCTTTGTAACCTTGAAAATTGAATTTTTTCTCTTTTTTTTAGGTCAGACACACCTCCGAGAGAGTCGTCGGGGAAGGCCTTCCTTACCTTCTCCATTACCTCCGTTATCGTTAGACCGTTGTCGTCGATGATGCCTTGCAGACGAGTAAGATTTTCCGTTACGTCGTGCCCGAAGACACCGGGATCGAGTAATTCTAAAAGCAGTCGGAATTCTTGAAGGAGAAACTCTTTGGACATATTCGAGGGGTATGACCTGCGACGAGAAAGAAACGAGACGCGGTTAACGACCTGTGGCAACTTACGCCGACGTAAGTACGCGTTGTTAAATCTCTATCTATCCAATCTCTACTCACAACTTGTCGACCAAGGCTCTCGTCAGATTCAGGGATATTCGATTGATATTGCAAATCGTTACAGCCGGAAACGGATAATTCCATATACCTCGATGAGTCGTCTCTATCACCGTAAGCGTTGGATGAGAAGCGTAGTAGTTCCAAGCGATCTTCATGAGGACGATCGCGCAGCAAAAGGAGCCGATCAAAATGATTCCCCAAATTATTCTAAAGGAATTTTATCGAATACGAAAAGTATATTAAAGGAATCGGAGAAAGGATCGCGCGCCCCGTTCGAATATCCGGAAGATCCGGAAGATCCGGACGGAAGATTTCGGAATTTGATATTAAAAAGATAGAGTACATCGTACCGTTCGATTCTCGAACGTTGAGACTGTGCGACGTACTTGTACCCGTGGAGTCCCGTCGCGAGACAAAATTCTCGAGCTTGATTCTTGAAAACGTTCCAGCATATTTTCTTCGACCCGGACGAATCCCTTCCGCCGTATTTCCTTCGCAACCCTTTCATATCGCTTCCATCGATAGGGACGATCTCCTCTTATATTCTCTATCGTCTCTTTTCTTCGGTCGATCCCAAACACTCTTTCCTCTTTCCCTTTTCTCTTCTTTTCTTTTTCTTCGTCGTCTCGTTAGAGGAAAACGCGTAGACGGAAACCGAGCGGCATTTAAAGCGGAATGTCGTGCGTGCGTGCGCGCGCGCGACGGCCACCTCGTACGATTATAAAATATTCATTCAATGTTTTTCATCGATTCCGCTCGTCGACGCGATAAATCCAACCTAACCGATTAAATTCGATATGCAAATGATGTGTCTGTGTGTGTGTGTGTGTGTGTGTGTGTGTTGTTAAGGGCATCGATCGGGAGAAACGGTACGCGTGCGTCGTATAAAGAGAGTCTACGTAAACCTAGAGCCAACCTTGGCATTAGATACCACGATAATTAACTTTTTCATTCCGCGGAATAATTAACGTAGCTACGGTAACGAATTATCTCTTGCGGATATTTGGATATGAGAAGAAGGAACGTCGGTTCGAGCGTTCGAAGGAAGGAGGAGCGCGCATCTCTCGACTTCGCAAGGAGAAGATGCTCTCGATATACGGTTACGTCCAAATGGAAGAATATTTCGGGGGCAGGGCGGCCACTCGTCGTCGTCGTCGTCGTCGTCGTCGCCGCGGCGTCCCGGTCCTTCGATCGAAATTAAATGCCCTCACTTTTTCGATTCGACGCGAGGCGACGGGACGCGACGGGACGCGACGGGACGCGACGGGAAGGCAGCTTTCGATATTGAAAGTCGAAACGTATCCTCCGTAGCCGTTTCGTAGATTCCCTTTTTTCTCTCTATGTCTCTCGTTGACTCGAGGACTGTCTCGGCCGAGTGACTCGGTCGTTCGGATATTAAACTTTGAAGATGCCGCTTCTCACCGCTCTACCGTGTCTGACTCAGCGAGTGTCATTAATAACTTGGAGGAGATAGATAAAGTGTTAAACACCGTGAACCGTGTGCTCGAGCACACGTCATTACCCTTACTATTAAAGGGCTCTGACGCTAATGCACCTCGCGAATCCCAGCTAGAGAATACCGCGTCGCGCGGAGTCACACCTTCGAACGATTAGAATTTTCCCTTTTCGGACGTGGATCGATGCTCCACGATTGAGATAGACTTAATAACAGGTAATGTAGCGCGTTCCTTCTCTCTCCCCCGCCCCCGTCGTGTAAACGATATCGATATAATCCAATATTAGGGCGATATCGCGGCGGCACGAATTCAACGAGCCGAGGAACTTTCGTTGCGCGACGAGCGAGCGAGAGAGAGAGAGAGAGAGAGAGGGTGGCCGCGTGCGACGTTTTAAATCGGGGCCGGGGATGGGAATACCGTGGAAAGGGGCGAAAACTGGTATTTGATATCAGGCACCCTAACGATTCTCGGAGACACTCGAGAACGAAGCGACGCTTCGCTTCGACTTTGGGGAAAAGGGGGCGGCAAAGGACGAGAAGGAGAGAGAAATTAATGGAGACAAATTCGAATCGACTCTGAATCGTTTTCAACGCATACTCGCTCGGTCTTGGATAACATTTGATTCTATAACGATTTAATTATCGATCCGTGTATCAACGAGATTGGACGGTCTCTTCGAGAGCGTCGCATCCGTCGTTAATAAATCGATCGTTATCTGCTCGAGGATTAGATAGGAGAAAATGGTTTAAACCAGTCGCAAAAGCGAAGGAATAACTGCGAGAGGAGTTGCCTCGGGGGGGGGGGGGGAGGGGGAGTCTCGCAGGTCGGTCTTTAAACGCAAGTATAGTGGGGTAATTTTAATTATGAGATAGTTCATCCAGCCTTCTCGTATAGGGAAAATTACTGATCGCTGGGTCGTACCTCGGGCTCGGTGGATGGGGTAACAATGTATTATGCGTTCACCCTGTCAGCCCCTCGTGCTAACCGCAAACCCCTTCTATTCATCCCCAACAATTCGTTAACTGCTATCGAATTGACTTCTACGGCACGGTTGGTTTAGAGCGCACGCTCGTTAAACCTTCTCCGTTTCGGTGTTTCCAGCGTTCGACGTTCGTGTCCTCCTTTTTCTCGTCCGTCCTTTTTCCTTGTTTTACTTTTATATTTTGTCAGGATTTACGAAAAAAAGAAAAACCCCAAAAAACCAAAAAAAAAAAAAAAAGAAAAAACAGCGCTCTCTTATCGTCGGAATCGAGGGAGAACGCGTAGCGATTTGTCAAACTTTTGGGAAAAGTCGAGCGAGGGGTCGCGCCTCCGATGGAATTGTTTAAAACTACCACCCCGTTGGAACGTTTCACGGGTTCTCGAGGAGAAGATGGATAAAAAATAGAAGGTTATAGATGGTATATAACCGTACGAACAGTTTCCCGGGGATTTGTGTATCCCGTCTATATAGCATCTGTATTAGGAGGGCGAGATTGCATTACGGGGACAACGATGACGTAGACGAGTACGACGACGACGACGACGACGACGACGACGACGACGACGACGACGTATTTCGCGGCACATTGAGTCGACGGACTTAAAAATACACCCGTTCTCAAAGAAAAACGAATTTGGCTCTCGTCTCCGAGCTCTCAAAGCTCGCCTTTCCATTTCTCCTACAACCCCACTGTGTATCGTTATTATCCGTTTTTAGTATTATTATCGTTATCATTTTTCTTAATTTTCTTAAAAAGGACGATAAGTTTTATCGACGAATCGAGTATGTCTCGAGTTTGCTCGTACAATCTTTTTCTTCAACTTTAGGCCTATCTCGTAAGCCGTCCTTCTCCTTTTTTCTTTTCTTTTCTTTTCTTTTCTTTTCTTTTCCTTTCCTTTCCTTTCTTTCGCTTTATTTCCCTTTTCTCTTACACGAGGCTCCTTCCTTTTCGAGAGACTCGTCTTATCCTTTGGCATGTGCACGTCGCCGTACGTCGATTCGTAAAAGAAGGGAAGCGCACATAGTAGAAGGGAAGTACATACGAAGCATATAGGGGTTTGCACGCGGGGAGAGATTTTATGGGGGCTCCGAGTATATTTCCTGATTGAGCGAACTAATCCACGCAAAGGAGGTTTTATCGTTGAGGTATACCTAATCGAAGGGGCTCCGAGCGAGAGATCGTCCTCGTGTCCTGCCTCCTCCTACTAGTATCTTCGATCGGTACTTTGATACTTTCCAGAAAGAAACGACCAAATATTCCGCGAAAGTATTCACTCGTCGCGAAATTCAAACTACTACAAGTTGCAATTACTTTGATCGTCGTCGTTTTAAGAGGAGAACGAATGGAATATCGAAAATTATTTTAGAAAGACGAAGAAGCAGCTATGAAACTTTGGAATCCCTCGTTAGGGCGATATTTACGAGAGCGTATCGGAGCGTATCGGAGCGTATCAAGAGTAGTAGGTACGAATATCTCCAAGCGAGTTCGTCGAGAATCGTTTTCCTCCTGATCGCTCGAGACGGGCCTTGTCTACGCAGATGTTTACGATAAACGTAAACCCATCCTCCTGGTTGATATCGTTTCGATCCTCTTTTTCGGTTCGAACGACAAATGAGAAAGAGAAGGAAAGAAAATATCTTTCGCAAAATCGAATCTTTTCTTCTTTCCTTTCTTTCCTTTCTTTCCTTTCTTTCCTCTCTCTTGCCGGATGCTTCGCAGCTCTCACAACCTTGAATTCGAAACACGGTCTGGGCGGTCCTCCGATGCTTTTAATCGTAACTTTTAAGCTGGGCCAGTGACGCGAGCCGAATCGAAAGTTTACTACTCCCACGGAGAGGACCCGTGCGCACGCTTTTATCCTCCCTGCGATAGTTTCGCCATTCCTATCTGCTTGTATTTATAGTGATTGGGGTAGAGGAAGAAACGGAGAGAGAGAGAGAGAGAGAGAGGATTCGAGTTTTTCGATATTTCTTTCTGTTTTTCCAATGTAACCCCGAAAGAAGAAATGAAACAAAAAATTGTGCGATAAGGGATGAAAGAATCGTTTCGATCTATCGCTTTAGACTCTGCTTTAACGATCGTGCGACTTATGAATATCGGCGTTCGTGTTTGCTCGCTTGCCACGGAGGAGGAGGAGGAGGAG
Source organism: Dolichovespula saxonica (assembly GCA_911387935.1). NCBI lineage: Eukaryota > Metazoa > Arthropoda > Insecta > Hymenoptera > Vespidae > Dolichovespula > Dolichovespula saxonica. The sequence continues at coordinate 98,372 of OU427015.1, forward strand.
GAGAAGGTACGTTAAAAAGAAGAAAGTAGTCACGGTAAACGTATGGTCAGCCTGAATCTGGTTAATGTGTGGACACAGAAAGAAGGAGGGAGGGAGAGAGAACGTGTTCACGTGTTCACGTGTTCACGTGTTCACGTACCGCGTCGGGATCGAAGAAATGAATATTCAACGGTAAACACCGCTTACGCTTGTAAAGGGTTCCATACGAAGATGTAAGCGTAGATAGAGGAGAGAGCGAGAACGAGAGAGAAAAGTCGACTCATCTCGCTCTATCTCTTTCTCTCCCTCTTTCCTTTAAAACAGGGAGACGAGAGAGAGAGAGAGAGAGAGAGAGAACTCGTGACTTGTGCAGATATAAACGCCCTGTCTCCCTCTCTCTCCCTCCCCCCTTTTCTCTTGGTCTCGTGCTAGCTGAGAGAAACGTTGTTTACGATATTACATCTATAATACCGGTCAAGTGGGCAACGTCCAGGCGTGGTGTAATCTCCTCTGCAGCAGAACCTCGTTCCTGACCAGATACAGCACGTTGACTCTTTTGGAATTACGATAATGTTCTACCGGGCTTTCTAAACTGTAAAACTATCATTATCTCTTCGTTGTTCGTCTCGTTAACGGTAAGACGCGATTATACGAATCTCCGTGAGTAAGTCTCCATAAGTGGTTTTGTAATTTATTACAAAAGTAAATGGTAGAAATGCTTATTTTCTGATAAATTTCTATGGGAACACGGGAAACGTTAGGAGAAGAAAGAACCCCGAGAAAGAATCAGGATTATAATATCGGGAATAGTCCTTCGACCATCCCCTTTTTCCTCCTTTCTATAAGTTAACTGTAATTAATGCAAGCAACGTCCTTCGAGATAGCTACTCGTGTCTCTACTGCAGAATCGAAAGGAAATCGTAGGAATCGTAGAACAACGTTCTACTCGGCTAAGGGGAAAAGAACTGCCTGTTTTGATTCTGGACGTTATAGGAAAGACATATATCACTTGGTCCACCCCATTGCCATAGATGGCAGTAGTTAGGGGTGGCGATGTTGCCGGGTAAGGGCCGCCGCTGGACGCGACTCGATTTATTGCTTCGTTCGATATATATGATTATTTAAATCTCGTTCGAGTTCTACGTCGTCTACGTCGTCTACGTCGTCTACGTCGTCTACCATCGGAAGAAACGCCGTTCTCTGCTTCGATCCGTCCGTTCCTTCTTTCGTTACTTTTCCGAAATATATTTTTATCTCATCCACTCGTATAGTTTTTCTTTTTTCTTTCTCCAGGAGTTGGTTAAAGTCGAGAAACGTTAACGAGCGCAAAAAATATATGTATATGTGTACATACACGTATATAATGTATGGTCCTTTTATTGAGAAAAGAGAAGCGGGCAAAGGAATAAGACGTAGGTAGAGTGAATTTCTTAGTGGCAGGAGTAACACGGGAGGAATACGAAAATGGTCTCTCGATGGATCGTGCTCGCAAAGGATAGGTAGCGCGATAGGTATATGTGCGCGTGTAGTAGCGCACGCAAACGCGTACGCGGAAATGCGCTCGCGAGTGTTGTTGAAAAATATTCGAAGCACACGGCGCATTTCACGCCTAATTTCGCGCAAATTCGCCGTCGAATATTCCACTCGTGGTTCTCCTTCTCGATCTCATGCGGGCCACGTGCCATTTATCTCGCGGAAAAGACGTTAGACGTTAGATGTGGAACGTGGAACGTGGAACGTGGAACGTGGAACGTATCCACGGTTATCTACTACGCGCTGCGATTCTCTCGCCGCGCGAATTCATTTTATTATTCGCTTCGAACGACAGCCGCCATCGCTCGCGTGTAACCGAAAGAAGACGTTCGCGATCAAACATTTTCGAACGTATCGAATATATTTTATACATTTATAAAGGATATACGAGAATTATTCTCCTATAGTATCCTCCTTTATTCTTCTTCTTTTGCTCGGATACGTTACGAATTTAGAGACAATTTCAGAGACAAATTTAAAAAACGCAAAGAGAGATAAAAATGCGAGAACGAACCTCTTTCGGATTAATTACTAAAAGCTTTTGAAAAAAAGAGGAGAAAGCTAGCTACCCTAGTATTTCTTTCTTCTCCCCTCCTCCACCTCCTCCTCCTAGTGGCCGAAGAGAACGCGCGAGCGCACACACGCTCGCAGAAATTCATTAGGGGTATCTGATATTTCTGGTGGGTGCTTCGCGCCGGAATAAATCATAGCGAGCGGAGAAGCGAAGCGAAGCGAGGCGAGAGTGAGAGAGAGAAAGAGAGAAAGAGAGAGAGAGCGTATCGGCTCGCTTCTTTCTCGCTGCACGCGCGATCCATTCGTTTATCTTCGATCTCGCATGAGAGAGCGAGAGAGCGAGAGAGAGAGAGAGAGAGAGAGAGAGGGAGAGGAATAGGAGAGGGAAGGCTAAACGATCGAACGTGATCCGAGCTTAAAGCGTTCGTGGACATGGAGAAAATCTCGTTACGGATTCGACCATCCTTTCTTCGGTCCTCTTCGTTCGTCTTCAGCGAGAGTGTCCCTTGGACGGAGACGCAACCCATACACGCGTATGCTGCTTGGACGAGGAGAGAAGAGAGAGGAGAGAAGAGAGAGACTATCTAGTCGGGAAAGAGCTTTGCTCTGTCTCAAGGATATCGGATCGACTCAATCTTAGGAGGTATATTCGTGATCGTCGAAGCGTGTTGGAAAGCGTCTTACCAGCCGGGTACCTACGCGTACGAAGATTGAAATTAATTTCGATATATTGGACGATTGAAAACTCCTGCCTCTTGCGATGACCATCCTCCTCGAAGATTACCAAGAGAGATAGCAACAGCTTCTCGAATATCTCTCCAAGAGATATAAGGATTTGAATATCGCACCCACCCCTTTCCTCGAGAAGCTGTTCCACTTTGGACGAGAGAGAGAGAGAGAGAGAGAGAGAGAGAGAGAGAGAGATATCCTTTTTCCATCCATCCTTTGAAGAGAGTCAGTCCGTCCCTTTGAGCTGTGTACGTAGTTTCGAACGATTGGATTTCTGGAACGCGAATCCTTTTTCCCATCGCAAAGGTGCGCGCTCGATGATTCGATGGATTTTCATAGGATCTCGAGGATATCTCTCTCGAGGCCGTGCCTGTCGTACCGTCGCGCTCCGATGTCGTGCGAATTATTATTCGTAGATTACCGAATTGAAATTAATTTCACGGCGTGCCGTGGCGTAAATCAAAAGCGTTCCGCTCTATAACGGGTAGGCCCTAAATCACGTCGCGGTAATTGCGCCGGTACCGCGCTCGGCCGGATCCGTGCGCGCTATACGTACCGGAACCAACCCTTAACGAAGAACGGATATCGAACGGGACGCGATTTCGTTTCTTCCGAAAAGAAGCCCGGTCGAATTTTCTTTTTATCGAGGATTAAAAGAGAGGAGCCTGAACGAAGGCTGAAGGGGCGAAAAAAAGAAAAACTCCAAAGACGTAAGGAAAGAGAAAGAAGCATTTCGCGAAAAGCACCCCTTAGCGAGCGAGCAAAGGAATATATTTTCTCTCGGGTTTTTTTTTTTTTTATTTTTCTACCCTTCTCTCGTGGCGCTCGCGCACGAGTATAAAGGGGGAAACGATTCGTAGCTTAGGTTAACAAGGAAAAGGTAAAATTCCGAGCTAGAGGCACGTCAACGTAGGACGTTTCTACGTTCGTACGTTCGTGCGTTCGTACGTTCGTACGTTCGTACGTTCGTGGACCTACCTCGGCTCGGGTCAGTTTAAAGAGCCTATGTATATGTACCTTGGATACACGTACGTACACAGGCACGTAACTTTTTCTCTTTTCTTTCTTTCGCGCGCGCTTGAGAATAAAAGGGACCGCCACCTTCGCCACCCCCGTTCGGCAACAAGGCTAATTTATCCGCAAAGACCCCTCTCCGAATCGAGATCACGTATGCTATTCTCGCCTCCGGGCACGATCTTCCTTGGAATTTCACGCATACTCTTTTCGAATTCACGTGCGATTTTCTTCCAGCTGCCTCGGCAGCTAGACGAAAGCGTCTTCGCGTACTCATCCGATCGTGTGAAATTCGCGCGAAAGGAGATAAAGTCGGTGCGTAGCGAGACCGTGAATGTCTCTCTCTCTCTCTCTCTCTCTCTCTCGGTCGATCGGAAGATTGCACTCGAGTAACGGCCACGAAGAACGATGGAGAGCGACTCTTGGGGCTCGACGAGAGGGAGGATACCGTGTCGGACGTATAGAGGACGTATAGACGTTTTTCGCCGAGAGAGAGAGAGAGAGAGAGAGAGAGAGAGAGAGAGAGAGAGAGAGAGAGAAGAAAGGAGCGTGGCTAGTGATTGGATTACAGTCAGGGAGTCCCCGTGGACTCGCCAAATGACCGGGACAAATTGCCCCTCGCCTTCGGGAATACTTATATATCCAACGGCGATCGAGCGTGTCTCTTTTTGCTTTCTCTCTTTCCGTCTTCCTTTCGTCGTTCCAACGATAAAAGACACTTTCTCTCTTCGACGAGGAGCCTCGTCGCAGCATCGCAGCATCGTTACGAGTAACGCGGAGCAACGATTCTGGAATTAACCTAGAATCGAGTAATTTTTAATACTCGATATTTCGATCCTTACGGTCTTTTCGAAGGTGATACCTACTTACCACCCCCCCCGAACTACCCTATTTCTCTCCTCGCGACGTAATAACCGGTCCAGGTTTATACCCGATCATTTATAGTCTCTCAGGATCGTAAATTTCTCTGACGGTGTGGTAGTTAGTCGTTACACCGCTCTCCTCGAATTCGAAACGATCGAGGAAAAAGAGGTTGGCTCGCTCGGTAAGGTCACTTAGGGATGGGATACGATCGTTGCATCGTCTCGCTGTTGCACCCCGTGCATTCGTAAAAAGGGGATGGAAAAGAGGACGGACGGACGGACGGACGGACGGACGAACGGACGAACGGGCGGAGTTGGTAACGACTCTCTCAGGGGCTCTGCGAGTGCTATCTCGAAGCGCTGTCGTCGTCGAAACCCCGTCGACTCCGAGCTTTTACATGCCCGCTCTCGCAGGACGCGTGGACAAAAAAAAAAAAAAAAGAAAAATAGGAAAAAAACCAGGAACGGAAAAAGAAGAAGGAGAGAAGCAACGAGATCTTACCCAGTTTCCTCGTGATTTTTTACTCCCTTTTACTCCGACGAAACGAATAGTCGCATATATCTTTTGTATCCGTTATGGGTCTATCGCGCATGGATCGCGTAAAATACTCCGAGGACGTTGAACGTTCGAGTAAGAAAATCGTCGATCGTTCGTCCGAACGCCAAAAGCGTGCGAATTGGAAGAATTCACGGAGAAAAATAGAATGGAAGAAGGAAGACGAAGGAGGATCGAAGAAGAAGAAGAAACTAGAAAAAGGTTCGAGCCTGGTCGAGGTACCAGCAGCGATTAGTTCGGCCATTAAAGAAATCGCTGGCCATGGGAAGGTTATTACCCGGGTAGAAATCGACGGTATTATCTCCGCGCTCAATTAGATTTCTAAAGAATCGCACATAGCCCATTTGATACTCTCGTTTGATCGACCTTTTTCCCTTTTCTCCACGTTCTCTTGGCCCATATTTTTCTTTCTTTTCGTTTTCTTCTTTTTTTTTTTTCCCCCACAACAGGAAGCGAATCCTCGCGTCCTGAGATATCGAGTTAATAATTCGCAGCTTCTTTTCTCCGATTCCGACGAAAGACTTCCCGCTATGGCTCTTAGGCGTATGATATATCGTAGGCTTTTTATTCGGTTAACGGCACTCCCGCTAATTATAATCCGATCGAAATTCAACCGCGATCGACACCACCGTGTCGATATACGCTCGATATGAAGGAAATTCGAAAGAGAAGATACTTTGTTCTCCTGCGAACGAAACGCAAAGGTCGCAAAAGGTGCGAGTAACTTCGTCGCGATCGAACGATATTGGAAATAACGAAATATCATATATTCCTTCTCCCCGTTCGACTCTCTTCGTTTACAGAATATCCGTCGTTATCGTCGAAACGAGTGCTAAAAGCTGATTTACGTTTCGACTTTGCTTTTTTTTTTTTTTTTCCGAACGACTATTACGAGAATCTAATCGTTACGAGATAAGCGCCGTTCGAAGCGTAACTTTTGACGTCGTTCTCCTAAGAGAAAACTTTTTCGATCGGTCGTGTCCCGATAAGAATGCCAAAAGTAGCGCGGTTTCTTTTCATATCGGAGAAGAAACGCGAGGACGAGTCTTTCGTTCTCCGTGTCGGGGTGGGTTGTATCGAATTGGTCTGACCGAGCCATATGGACGCGTGGCTTTGGAATGAAAATGGGCTCGGACCGTGCAAATGGCTCAAAAAAAGAAAAGAGAAGGAATTTCCTCGGGAAATTTCGATGCAGTTCACCCTACGTATCGTACTTTTCGAACCATCCCCTTTCTCCCGGTTACATGCGCACGAGAATGGTCCTTGCCGGAAAAATTCTAAACTCGAACCCCCCGTTGATCATTCGTAGATAAATTTGTACGCAAGAATGAGAAGAACCGATCGGAGTCGCGGATCAGGGATATCAAGAAATCATCGTTACCCCATCGATAGGGCATACCAACGAGAGTTTGGCCAATTAAGTAGTTGTAGTCCTCTCCTCCCGGTTGACGAGAGCAGAAGCAGAAGCAGAAGCAGAAGTAGAAGAAGAAGAAGGGTGGAAAGGATTTACTGCCGTTTAACCCCACGGAAAGTTCTTCGATAAATAAGCTATACAAGCGTCGGCTTCCGAGGCGGGGATGCCGAGAGGAAGAAGAGGCGAAGAAGAGGGGGATGAGGAGGAGGAGGAGGAGGAGGAGGAGGAGGAGGAAGAAGAAGAGATCGAAACGAGGGGTAGGACCACTCCGTGTTGTCCCAACAGAGGCGATCTGATTGCCCGTTAACGGACTCGAGTTAGCGCCAGTTCTGACTTTCACGGCTCCGTCCGAGTTTTCGTAGAGCGAGAGAGCGAGAGAGCGAGAGAGCGAGAGAGAGAGAGAGAGAAAGAGGAAAGATGTGTAGCCGAAGCGTCGCTCCAAGAACCAAACTCGTTTCGACGAAGAGAGGGCCGAGTGCGAACTCCTGATTAGTGGCCATCGTTGGTCCTTCCAAGAGCCGAACAATCGTCGTCCAATTTAGCTGCCGATTCGATCTACTTTCCGCCATTTATAGCCTCCTCCCATTTCTTTTCCTTCGTCCTTCGATGATCGCGATCGCGTCTAAGAAGGATCCATCGTTCGGGGACTTTAACGCGTTAAAGCGTGATCGCTTTCGATGGTAAAAAGATCGAAACGGTTCTCGTAAAGTCGACGTTGCTTTCTTAATTTCAACGAAAAAAGAAAAAAGAAAAAAGAAAAAAGAAAAAAGAAAAAAGGAGAAAACGATAACGTTCCGACGGTGGTAATCGATCCAGAGAAACATTCGAGAAGATTTCTTATCGAAGCTCGTTTGTCTTGGAACGTTTTCCTTTTGGCCTGAGAGAGCCCGAGAGAGCCCGTTCCCAAAGGTGCATTACCTAATTGCTTTTCCCGATGATTTTCCCGATGATTTTCCGCAAGACCGACTAGATATACCGAACACATTTCAATCCAATCGGTTTACGTTCGGGCAAATCTTTGCGCGCATCTCCCTTTGTCCTTAACGTTTCGACAAGAATTTCTCAACGAAAAGATTATTTTTCATAGTTCCATCCTCGTAGAGGATTCCAATCCCAGTTCGTTAGTGGCGGATTCGTCGATCCGGATTTTCCGAAAGGAAAAAGAAAAAAAGAGAATAAGTTTCGGGATAGGAGGAAGGAACTTTAGCCGAATATCCGGTCGAAGCTGAAATATGTCCGTGGCAGTAAATCCTATCGCTTTCGATCCCACCTCCGGCACGAATCATATAACTGTCTTTGAGGGGGATAGTTGTTAAAGGGGTTGACGTATCTCTCTAGGTGAAGGGTCGTGGGAGGCCTTAAAGTCGTAGGATAGTCCCAGTATGGATTTAATATGGGAACGGTCTTTTCGTATCCGAGCAGTCACTAACTCAAAAGATCCTCGACGTTCCAAGAAAGTAAACGGCTAAAACATCTTTGGTATAAAGGCCAGAGACGACGTAGAAACTTTAGGCCCCCTTCGACTCGGCATTCTCTTTTCATTTTTCCACCCTTCTCTAGGTTAGTTCCGCGTGCGCACGCGCGCGTCTTTCCTCTCTCCTATACCTCGTAAAAATATGCGATCGCTTAATTTTCGATTTTCGATGATACGAAGAATCGTCTCGCTCTCGCAATAATTACTTGCAACTTTTCCGCCCGAGGAAACGTACCTGGGTACACACACACACACACACACACACACACATATGGCTATGGCATATCCGTACGTGTGGCAGGTGTAGAGCGTTACGGACAAAAGAGCAATACTCGGTTCTCTCGACGGTGTGTTCCGATAGCGTATTGTCGTTCTTGCCGGCGGCTTGCAACGTGTATTGTCCTCGCCATGGAGGTCCACTTGATCACGATCCAGCGACACTCTAAGCTCGCTCGTGTACCAGATAAGATGTCGATTGAAATTCATGCAGACCTCTTCACCATCTCCCACCACCCTCCCCCGAGCCACCCTCCATCGGCGTGGCCCTACTCTCGCCACCTATCGCAGCCGCAAATCGCTCCACGAGTATTGTTTCCGGCCTCGAATCCCGCAACTCGATCCGCTCCTCTCGGATCCACACTTTTCTTTCTCGCCTTCTCTCTCTCTCTCTCGTCCGATAGGATTTACATTCCTTCGAGCAGTTTTCCTATTGTAATCGAACGATCGTACGTTCTCGAGAGCGACTTTCCTCGGGATTTATGCCGAAATTTATCAGGAGAAGGAGGGAGAGAGAGAGAGAGAGAGAGAGAGAGAGAGAGAGAGAGAGAGAGAGTTTAGATACATCGTTTTGCATTGTCTCTCTCAGATTCGAGATAGCGCGAAAGCCGTCACGGGTCCGCAACACGGGTATGCATCCGAAACGATCGAGTAACGTCGTCGATTTCTTCGACGGAAGGATTTGGAGTTTAGAAAAGTAGAGCGAACGCCGATAACGATTTAAGTCGGTAACGTGCGAGCATCGTCGGAAACGATCGATCAAAAGCTCGAGCGAGTTAAAAGCTAAAGGAACCGAACGACGAGGGTGCGAGAGAGTCCGATGGATGAAGCTGGACGGAAGAGGACGGAGAGAAAGGGTGGGAGAGAGAGAGAGAGAGGAGGAGCGTCAGGAGGGTCCTTTCTTTCTTTCTTTCACATCCCCGAGGAGTAACTAACTGAACGAGAGTCGGGATAGAGGGTGTTAAGGTAATGCCCCATTAGTATGTGGAACCCGTAGTAACACCGTAACACCACCACAGACGGTGGTCAAACTGTGGTTTGTCCCTTTTTCCTTGCACCAATACCCACGCGAGCGAAAGGTCTTAAGCACTCGTCTCTCTCTCTCTCTCTCTCGGATTTCCAGGAAGCAACGTGTACGCCACACACGTATGCGAACGTCGTAGGAGAGAACGAGACCTGTCAATAGCCGGCTTGTTACAGCGACAATGATCGGCTTAACCAACGGGAAAGATCCACCCGCACGTACTGGATTTTCACGAGAAAGGACACGGGATAGCGATGTCAACATAGTTTCCTTTCCTTTCCTTTCCTTTCCTTTCCTTTCCTTACCTCGACGCTCCAGAAAACCCTCCTTTTCTATTTCTCGCATCTCCCTTTCGGAATTTAGTAGCGATACCAATCATACGTACATACGAGTAATTCGTTTATTTCCCCATCCCTTTTATACGCGGTCGTTCGGTCGTTCGGTCGTTCGGTCGTTCGGTCGTTCGGTCGTTCGGTCGTTCGGTCCATCGATATACGGACCGCATATAATGTATTTCGCTTCGATGAAATCTTTTCTATGAAATCTATGTGGAATCTGGAGCACTCTCGAGAGTCGCAATAAACTGGCATAGAATTTCCGAGATTTTTTCTCGACGTTGAGCGAGGGATTAGGTTCTCTATTTTTTTTCTTTTTTTTTTTTTTTTTCTCTTTCTTTCTTTTCTTTTCCCTGTAGGTTCGTGGGTCACACGAGACGCGTGCGTGACGAGAGCCTCGCTTGGTTATCAGCGTGCAGAACGGCGCGGCCGTACATCGGCTATCGCAAAAAACACCGTCGCCATCTCTTTTGCCTTCGTCTTCCGAGAAGCGAAGGTGCACTATATATACCGTACGTACTGTACCGTTCTACTATACTTATACGTATAGGTGTCATATCTATTGGCCGAGTTTATCCTTCGTGTATCATATATATATATATATATATATATATATATATATATATATATATATATATATATATACATATATTCGTCGTTGTTGAACGGTACATTCCGCCGTTAGTTGATAAGAACGCGTTTTAATTGACGCGCGGCCATTCGCTCGATCGTATCGATTGTGAAAATAATTTGTTCCATTATTATTATTACTACTACTACTACTGCTACTTATTAGAATGGACTTTTGAAACGACGTCGAGACGATTTCTTAGCGACCCGTGATCGGCGATCGTCCCGATGATCACCGTTACGATTATTTTTATTTCCAACGACGAGTGTCCCGTCGAACGATTCGACTCCCTTCTCTTTCTCTTTACTCGTGGAACTTTTCAAGATAGCGGACACTTTGTCCTTGTTTCAGAACAGTTAGACTCGTCCTTTATACACGAGGGATCCTTCTATCGCGATCTTCTCTCTCCCTCAGTGACGTGCCAATCCGATTTTCCTTCCCTTTGGTTCTAGTACGAGGATTATCCTACATACGTTTTCCTGTTTTTCTCGCTCTTCGAACTACACACTCGTATACATCGATCGATTCTACTCTCGAAAATGATATTGTTCTTTGGAAGATAATCATTGTTCGAAGAAAAACTTTGCACACAGAGAAAGACACGCACGTACACGTGTTTAGATATCGATAACCTTATCCTAGGAAAGTTATAGGAAGGAACGTGACGTAAGTGGAGGTATCCTCTTTCGAGAGTACCCATCGACTTATCTCGATTCTGCAACAAGGATGCAAGTCACCCAGCTCGTACTATAGGAAGACGTTGATGTGAATTAATGGAGGCTTTAGTCGTAGTTAGCTCGCACGGGTACGGCCGAGAAGGATGGGGTGGTGGTGGTGGTGGTGGTGGTGGTGGTGGTGGTGGGGATTTGTCGGCGGTACGATATTAATTAACTCGACCCCAAAATCGCTTCTTAACCCCTCCCCCTCCCCCCGTGAACTCTCTTCTAAACGATGCCGCGTCTCCCGTGCCGGGAAACGCAAAAAGGGGGAATGTGTCGGGGACTCCGCCGTGATTCTCTTACAAATCTCCCATAAATATTACTTCTCCTCTCGCTAATATTATAAATATGGCCGTTTGGTATGCAACGATAGTCGATTAGACGGTCGGTTTTTTTTCCTTCTCTTTATTTTTATCATTATTATTGTTATCATTAGTTATTATCATCTTTTTTTTCCTTTTTATCATTCCTCGAGTTTAGCTGGATTTCCATGAGAATTACTACGACTCGAGGAGATCTGCGATAAAGAAAAGAAAAAAAAAAAAAAAAAAAGTAAATTACTTCGGAAAGAGTTTCAACTAGGATGATATCTAGATTCGTTAAGGGGGAAAAAAAAAAAAATAATATTTCACGGATTAGACACGTATCGATCTTCTTCCACGTATAGGAATGATTTAATAGGAGGGAGAAAAGGATTTCTCGAAGACGAACGAGGTAGTCGGTCGAGTAGTCCGATGCGCGAAAGAAGGAAAGAAGAAAAGGAAAGAAAATTTCAGGTGGAGAGAAAAGGGGTGTGGAAGGAGCGAAGCCGAAGGAGCGACACGGATCGGCTTCGAGGGAAGTAAAAAGCGAAATTTATAATCCGTAAAAACAATTATGGAGCGGGTCTCGAGGAGAGTTTCGCCGGGGCACCGCTACCACCGCCATCGTCGACGACAAAAACGGCCAATATCTCTCCTTTGATTTATAACTCGGTGGTGTCCGAGTATTCTCCGGCAAAGCCCTCGTATTAAATAGAATATCAAAGATTTAGCGTGTCCAGTGTCGAACCCGTACGACTTTTCTTAAATCGTGTATGCGCGCGTGCGTCATTACACGCGGAAGCTTATACCGCATATCGAATTTTTGGGGCGAACGTCCTCGAGCGACGAGGGAATGGGGGCTAGGGTAGGGGAGGGGAGGGGAGGGGTTGGTTGCTCGACGAAGGTGAAATCGGCCTAGCCGTTTCAATAAATTCAACCCCATAAATCCTACGTGCTACATGCTAGATTCTTTATATACCGTATCTTTCTCTATGTACGTACGCATGTGTGCATCTTATGCATATGCCGCCCATCCGGCGCCACGACGTTTTCGCATTCTACAAGTTGCCTAATCTGACCGGCTCCTCCTCTTTCGTTCCTCGAAACTTTGGATCTTTGATTCTTTTCTTTTTTCCCTTTTCTTTTTTCTTCTTTTTTCTTTTTTTTTTTTTTTTCATAGAGAAGTTCACTGATTTATGCTACTCCCAGATCAGCGGACAAAAGTTATGGGACGTTTTTTACGAAGATTAACGATCCCAAAGAACGTCGTTGAAAAAGTTTTCCACGAGCGTGGGAGAGAATTAATTGGGACTTATCCCGATGGATTATTTTGCAAATGTTCGATTGAAATTTGGCGACATACTTCAACCGGAAAGGATGCCGCGAGACATATGTTTATACGTCCACGTGTTTTTTCCTCCTCGAAATGCGAATCTTTCCATCCCTTCCGTCGAATTCGTAAAATTCTTACGCGCCTTTTTTTGCACCTCGAATTTCTCCGTTAGTATGCCTGCGTCTCTCTTTCTCTTTCATCGACGGACACCCCCTTCTGCGGTCGGGCAATAAAATCGGACTGTGGGCAGTTTCGGCCAGGCGGGACGAACGCCTTATTGCATGTAAAACATTTATGTTCGGCGGATATTGGCATGGTCTTGCGTCGACTCGACGTGCGTTACTTCTTCCTACGTTGAAAGGAGAAAACGATAAAAGATGATAACGATCGGCGAACCGATGACTTGAGAAAGGCGAAGGAAAAGAGAAGAGAAAAAAGAGAAAGGAAAATGAAATGGAAAATCGTAATTTGCCAGAGCATATATATGTATATATATGTATATATACATAGACACGTATATATGTACGCCAGAGAGTAAGGAGTTATTAGCCACGTCACAGGGCACAGCACGCGTCCCATGACAGGATTATAACGAGCGGTTCTCGCGTCTCCCATAACGCAACGACGCCGTTGAACCGGTCACGTCGACGTTCAACAGTTGCGTAGTGCGTCTCGACGGCCGACATTAATAACGCGTCGAGGCCTTGACGTTCCGCCGTTGACGAGCTTATTACCCTCGTTAATGTAACCCAACGAGACGCTTCCAAAGTCTTTTCCTCTTTCCTCCGAGAGGGTGATCGATATATATAAATTTTGTTCTTCGATACCTCTCTCGATCGGCCGAAGAATCGCATCTTTTCGCGTTTATTTATTTGGAAAAAAGGATAAGGAGAAGTATAGAACGTTAGTATGAAAAAACGGGGAAAGTCGTCGTTCGAGCGATAGGTACTATTTTTCGAGTCCATGTCCCACGGCGAGCATAAATACCGTTATTTCGAGGATGAGAGCGGGCTAGGGGCTAGGAACGCGCGGCAGCACGACCGTCGCCTCGTTTACGGCAAGTCCGTCCAGGGTGGGTGGGTGCGTACCCTCGGAAGCACGTCGCGACGGGCTTACACGCTTGAAAATTCGATTCACTTTGCGGTTCTCCCCACTTCTCTCACCCTTGAAAATTTCACGCGACTCGCACGCGCACCCAGGGACCGTTTAAATGCCCTTTACCTCGACCATTTTAAACAATTCTCTTCTTATCCCATTTCAATGGCGATAAATCAAACGCGGACGGATACCAAAACGATATTTCTCTCATACGTTTCAACCCCTTCGGCCCTTCCTATTATTCTTCGAGCATTTTTCGAACGATCGCGAAGTTGGCTCGCAAAGTTCCGTGTCAAGTATGATCCAATTATCTCTGACCCTAGACTATTGACATAATACCGGTAGAAAAGTAGTCCGCTGGTTGTTACGGTCCCGGACTCTATTCGCTCGTTTGCGACGACACACGTTCGCGCGCGCGCGCGCGCGCGCACGCACGCACGCACACGCACACGCGGTGGGGCTTCGATTCGCGGTGCTCGTTTCTTCTCGCGTACGAGAGAGGGAGAGAGAGAGAGAGAGAGAGAGAGAGAGGAGCGGCGATGAGGTAACTTCGACCACATTCCCACCCTTAACGGCGAACGGTTTTACCCCTCGTCCGTTGCATCCGTGAGGCTTCCGTTCTCGATTCAATCTGCACCTACTTAACCTTATTCGACCGCCGTTGAATTCCTGCTCCGCGTTCGAAAGCGTAAAAAATAAGAAACTCAACGCGGTCGTGCTCGAAAAGAAAGATATAGGAAAGGTTGGAAACGAAACCGAAAGAAAATAATAACAGTAGGAAAACGGAGGAGTCTTTGTCTTCGGTATCGAGTTTTTTTCTTTTCGGTCCAGGGACCTCTAAAGCCTTCGGTAAATTTCCTTTTATGGGCCGAATCTCTGACATCATCGACACCCATAAAATAAGATGGACGAACCTCCTTCTTCCATTCTCTTTTGTCTCTTTCGAATCTCGAAGCGACTAAATCAATCCTCCTCTTGCGAAAAAAAAATAGAAAATTCTTCGTCGGTCGATCTCTCTCGATAATACGAGCATATCGAATGAGAAATTAAATACCGTGGTGACGTTAATATAAGACGCGATCTCGAGAGGGGATCGACGTTTGCCGATAGATCCTTTGGGGAGAACGTAGAGCGAAACACAAAGTGCCATATGAGTTTGATTTTTTGGAAGAATGCCATAGTGATTCGGGGCAGAGAAGACACCCTCTTTTCTCTCTTTCTCTCTTCCTCTCATCCACCCTCTACAAACCTATCCGGCCGTTCCAAAGCTATCTGATGTCGGTGCGCTATCTTTATGGCAGTGGCGCGTATATGTAGCAACTCGTGTACGCGAGACGTGGAGAGAGAGAGAGAGATAGAGAGACCTTACACTCTCTCGATGGAAATATATTTTTAGCGGATTAACGAGTATCGAAGGAGCGACGTGGCTCGATTAAAAAAGAAAATCCCATAAATACATACCCTTAGGATCTAACGATAAAGCGCGAACGCGAGACCACCGAAACATGTTTATGCTAATAAGAAGAGTAAGTTGGACGGTTCCTACGTCCGTTCGTTCGTTCGTTCGTTCGTTCGTTCGTTCGTTCGTTTTCTTCGTCCCTTTTGAAAAAACGAGAGAGAGAGAGAGAGAGAGAGAGAGAGAGAGAGAGAGAGAGAGAGAGAGACCGTGAACGGCACCCTTCTTTCCGCCTTCCCGCTATAGCAGAAGCAAGGGATGATCTGGCAGTGCGGCGATCGCGCAATAATACTAAAAAGATAAAACCTCTGGGATGAAGGAAAAAGTATCGAAGGCGAGCAAAGGACAAAGTAGAAGGAGACAGAAGAGAGGAAGGAAGAAAGGAGGAAAATGGAGGGTGGTTAGGGGTCGGTCCACCCTTCGAACAGTGTCTCGCTATTGCCTCGGAGCCCAGAAAGGAGAACCATAAGCTGCCGCCGACCACCGACTCGTCGCTGGCTTTGCGTGCTTCGAAACGCACACAAAGATTTCTTGGACGATCGCGCGTTTGTGTGCCTGCGCTAATAATGGGCGGGTGGTCCGATCAGCCAGTTGACCGTGACTAGATAAAAAATACTGCCGGACAGCCCTGGACCGTTCTATCCACTCCTCTTTCACCCCTTGCAAACTACCACGAATATATCTAAGGGGTAACTCTCGCACGGTCCGTCGTCTATGTGCGAACGCATAGATCGAAAGCGAGGACGGAGGGACGGACGGACGGACAAGTAAGGAAGGAACTATCTACTACTATCCCGTAACGCGTTGTCATGCTAATCGCGTGCAAGTCGACGGGGATGAAGAGTTTTACGAAGGTACCCCGAGAAAGAGAGAGAGAGAGAGAGAGAGAGAGAGAGAGAAAAAGAACAGCTAAGAGACGTTATAGGTGCGCCGCCTTCGACACTCGTAAATCGAAACGAGTTTGCGATCGACCAGATCAGATCCCACCGCTTTATTTTCCGAGAGAGCGTTAACGGAGAAAAATCGGAATCGTCGTGCTCGCGTTCGTGTCCCTGTTCCCTGCACCCACCCATACCCGCGCGTGCGAGAGGACTTGACTTATGAATTCTCTCGGAGGATGGACGATGGTCAGATGCCTCGAGACATAATAAAATAAACTGTCAGCGGCAGCTCGCATAAAAATGCTAAAGAACCCGATGGCCCATATCGCTTCCCGCGCGTGCACCGCACAGATGTTCCATCGAGTAGAAGAAAATAAAGAAAAATCCAAAGATCGAGACCTACCGAGAGAATATCTTGGAATGTTTTCAAACCATCATCTTATCTTTAATGTAATAAACGATACGACTTGAAATGCCAATGAACTCCATCGCATGGAATTGTTTCGACCGCTCGATGGTCATTCGCGAGTGCGTCCTTGATAAACGCATCGCCGATCGATCGATATCTCCGTTTCACCCTCCTCTAAATCATTGCCGAAACATTTAACCTTTGTGTCGTAGACGACGTCGACGATTCCGTCCTATATCCTAACGATCCATTCATAAATTGGCATTTCGTTATATTGGCTATCCTTTTTCCTTCGATTCGAATTAGGAGAAATCTTTTACGGAACGAGCAAATGATTAATAATAATAATAATAATTAACGATATTACTTTGTTGGAAACTATTCTCACGTCCGAGCGTTATTCTTGCGACCTTTTCCTACGTACGTTTTTACGCGGTTTCAGGTATAAAGGAAAGAAAGAAAAAACAAAGAATACATCAAGAACCTCGATATAAAGATATACCTGGATTCCAATTTTGAATATCGCTACGGATTAAAGAATTTTACTACGGCAGAAAGAGTGGGAGGGAGAGGGAGAGAGAACAAGGACAATCGAAGACAGTGTTCGCCGAATAATGATGATAATAACTGGACGGTGCTCGGGGTAAGTGAGAAGTGGGGAAACGAGGAGAGGAAGGGGTGGAGGGTAAGGGGAAGAGATGGTCGAAGGTTGTATCGCGAGTAGGCGGAGCAAACGGTGGCTGAACTGGCGCCAGGCGCCTCGATCGCAAACCGGGAGTACCAGAACCACCCTACGAGCCGATAGGTATTTCCCTGTACCTCGTGGGAACACCTCGTGAAGAGCGACGGCGCGAGAAAACCCTGCTCCTCGACTGCGATCTCCCTCTACGATCCTCTCCTCTCTCTCTCTCTCTCTCTCTCTCTCTCTCTCTCTCTCTCTCTCTCTCTCTGTCTGTCTCTCTATCTTACTCACTAATTGTAAATTAGTCTTACCCTCTTCGTCTTTATAATACATTTTTATACTTTTAATACTAATTCCTTTCCCTTTTTCGATAATAGATAGTTAGGAACGCAAGATATACATGCGTTACCGAGAACGTCGCATCGTCCTTAGCTTTTTTTTAAATCGAACGATATTAAATATGAAGGATACCGTCGAAGAAGTCTATTAGGATCGGCCGATGTCACGTTGAATCGAATTATGTACAACTTGTTTATCGATCGAAGAGATAGAAAATACGGTTGGATTTGCGTAACGATAAAGGAAAGAAGAAAAGAAAAGAAAAGAAAAGAAAAGAAAAGAAAAGAAGAGGAAAGAAAGCGGGAGGAAAAAGGACCGAGAAGATCTCTAACGAGATCATCGCGGTAGATCGCACTCGACTTCCAGGGGGTTACTTCTCTCTTAAAACCGTTAACGATATCACTCGTCAATCACGGTTGATGACGAGCCGGTGAACGAGTGATGTATACGAAGCGAGAAAAACGCGAAAACGAGAGAAAGAAAAGGAGTTGAAACGCAATCAAATTTGTCTTTAGGCGGGGGGTTGCTTCGCACCAGTGGGTGTCCCTCGTGGCTACTCGCATGAACGATCGCGAATCGAATTCACAACGACTACGACTACGACGACGACGACGAGGACGAGGACGACGAGGAAAGTAATTCCATCTGGTCAAAATGGACAGGAACTTGTCGCATCTTACATCTTTCTACCTTCTTCTTCTCTACGATGCGCTATTTCCAATGCATTTCGTTGCATTAAAAATAAACTACGTTAAAGATGAAAGTTCGCGAGAGAGAGAGAGGAGAGAATAAAGAAAAGTTCTAAAGATTGTGGCGGATGGTTTTCGTCGAGGCGTCGTCGTAGTTGCCACGAACAATTTGAATCTCACCCCTTGCTATTTCTCTCTCTCTCTTTCTCTCTGCAGTCTACTCTTAAAGGGAAAAACGAGTGCCGGCACCCCGTAGCTGTTTGACTTAATTTTATGAGGGGTCGCCTGGGACGCTGAGAGGGTGCCGAAGTCATCCTCCACCCCCGGCCAGCCCCCGTTCACCAGAAGCACCGACAACGGGAGTCGTTCCTTCTCATCTCTCGTGGCAATCGGCCCTCGGTACGAGGAGGATGAGGAGAAGAGGGCTGAGAGATGAAATCTACCAGCGTGGTGGCTTAGCGGATAAAAATTATCCGTTTAAAGTCGGGAAGCGCTATAAAAGTGTAGTTAAGCTAGGCGACCGAGAAGCGAATCGCGCGATGTGTGCTCTCTCTCTCTCTCTCTCTCTCTCTCTCTCTGCATCTCCGACGATAACTATAATTAGTAAATAACCAAGCGAGGGTAGCGTCTTAAAGACCGAAACTTTTGAGAAATTAACGATGACGTCTATCTTCTCTTCTTTTCTCTCGTAGGACGAGGTAAAATATGTCGGATACAATTAACGCGAATTTGACGAAAGCGTTTAATAAAGAAAGAAAGAAAGAAAGAAAGAAAGAAAGAAAGAGAGAAAGAAAGAAAGAAATGAAAACTGAAAGAGAGAGAGAGAGAGAGAGAGAGAGAGAGGAGGTAGAAAAATAGAGTCGGTCGTTTGTAAAGAATCGAATGAGATCCTAAGAAGAGAAAGAAGAAGAGGGGGAGGGGGAGGAGGAGGAGGAGGAGGAAGAAGGGGAAGGAGAGAAAGGGATGTTCTCGGTAACGAGAAGACGAATGTGCTGGTAGTCACCGAGCTTGACTCCCTCGGTCAGAGGTCACACATTGTTCGAGAAAGAGGAAGGAGGACAAAGCTATCGCGTTACGTCGTCTCACTCGCGCGCGAGCACCCTCGTCTGCGTGGTAAAAAAACACCTGATATTTATGGTCCGGCTGATCGGATGCTGGACTTTACTCGCTGATCGGATCGCACTAAATCACTACCGGTCTACGCCTAGGAAGGTCCTGGCTCCGTCTGCCGTTGCTGGAACGAACCCCAAAGTCCCTTCCTGAACGGCAACGACGACGAGATTGAAATTGGAAAAAGTTAAAATTCGTATCCACTTTAAAATATGTTTACCGTTATTACTTTAATATCGGCGATGGGGCAAAAGGAGAGAGAAAAATAATCTCTCGGGATTGCTTCTAATTCGAATCGATTGACATTAAACGGAGAATGGACGAAAAGAAATAAAATCGAAAGTAAATGGAGGTAGCTCGAATATGCGTGAAACGCGTGAGATCTCGACGTTCGACGAGAGAGAGAGAGAGAGAGAGAGAGAACCCCGCTCGATCGTATCTGCGGACATCCGCTATAGAAAGGAGTGGTAGGGTAGTGATCTGATTAGCTGGTATCGATTCTTTTTGACGAGCCGACTGGGTCTACGACTGGGTCAGGGTGGTCTTCTTCAGGGTCGTTACACCGGGCCTCCGTCGAGATGTCTCTCTCTCTCGCTCAACGATATCTGAGAAAAGTATCAAAGTATCGTCTCCTCGAAATTTTTCACGACGTTTCAACGTTCAATTAATTAATTCGACCGATCGATCGGCGGTCATGGAACGTCGTCGTTCGACGGTATACTTTTAGCACCGAGCATCGACGAAACGAAAGGAAAGGAAAGTTCGAGGATGGCATTTTTGGTATCGATCCGCGATTGGTGGTCGCCGAGACTCGGTCAAGGTGCTCGTCTTCGTGATCTCTTTACTTCCGCGTCTCTCCGCAGGTTTCGTTCATTCGTTCATTCGGTGAATGCGGAAGCTTCCGCGCGCGCGCTTGTGCGTGTGTGTGTGCGCGCCATCCGTTCGTTTGTTCGTTCGTTCGTTCGTTCGTTCGTTCGTTCGTTCGTTCGTTCGTTCGTTCGTTCGTTCGTCTGTAAGTACGGATATAACGTACGTGCCGCGTCATCAACCACCGCGAACCTACATCGTCATCAGAAGCGAAAGATGCTGGCGTCGCCGAATCTTCCCTTTCTCTGGATTCTCCGTCGCGGCGAGAGTAAACGTGACGTCACCGGCTTAAAGCTGCGACGACGAAATGAGTCGGACCGATTGATTTGTCCTTCCTTCGACCATCTTTTCCCTTTCGATCGCCATCTCTTTCTTTTCCCTTTTCTTCCTTCATCGAATTTTTCCTCGCCTTCCGACAATTTCGTCCTTTTGCGACGACGAAAGACGCGAGAGCCAAAACTTCGTCGAGTATTTTTTTTATCCGCGTAAAGTTCGATGTTCACGTTCAAAGGACGATTTCTCCCTTAAAGGCGCCAAAGTGATATTTTGACGATACGATCGGATAATTCATAATTACGATTCTTACCCTTTTCCCTTTCTCACTCTCCATTATTCCTAGCCATCCGGAAGGCTAATGTGGAGAAGGCGGGGGAGAGAGAGTAGAGGAGAGAAAGATATATACGTATATAATATTACGTAATAGTTACACGCGTGGTTCACGATAAAACATCAGATTCGAGATATCGAGTTGCGAGAAGAAATGCTCTCGAGATTAACTACTGTAAACAACGATCGTTCGACTTGGTAGCAACGAATTGACTCGACTTACAATGCCCGAGCCCGGTGTCGAATGTCTATCGACGTTGAGAAAGGCGATAAACGGCGTAGCGGCTGGATCGATCTCCTTTGACGTTCGCGAGATTCGTACGTCGACTCGTAAATCGCGATTAACATTGTTTTAATGAATTGAAAGCATTCGTAAAGCGATTTTTTTCCTCGGTAGTTTACGTCAAAGTACTCGGTTCCTTTTACAACGTGGAGATACGAAAAAGACGAGAAAGAGGAAAGCGCACGTGCGCTGCACTATCGTAGGAAAGAAAGAAAAGGAGGAAGAAGAAAGGTGGCCGAGAGTAACCAGAGAGGGGATGTTGGTAGGGTGAGGCGATCTACGTCACGGACGAGAGAGAGAGAGAGAGAGAGAGAGAGAGAGAGAGAATACTGACTGCAAGAAGGGTGAAGCTGGAAGATAGAGATAGGCCACGATGCTGGCGTGACTCGACAATAAAGCTCGTCTCACCTCCAACTCGTTTCCTGCCTTGTCCTTTCCACCCTTCAACCCCTCGGCCTCTCTCTTTTACTCTCTTTCTCCGCAACCCCTTTCCGACCGCCTGTCTTTTTCCCTTCAACGTCGTTCCTACCTAGCTCGTCCTTTCTCCCGATGCAGCCTCTTCGAAATGTAGATGAAAAGCATCGATCAACGGTCTATGTTATACAAACGTTAACGTTCATAAAACGTCGATCGTGATTTCTAAAACGCGCGATGCCTTCGTTGCTCCGATTATATATTTATCTTTGAATTACGATTCAATCCTAACCAGACCGTAGATAAAAAGACAAAGGATTCGAGTCTCGATGAAAAGTTTATCATTCATATATATTCCGTAAAGATCTTTTTTATTCCGCGAATGTAGGAATTATGGGGGGAAAAAACTTGGAAACGTAAATATAATTATCGAACGAACCTGTTGGAAGTTAACGATAGGCCGATCCTGTCGTGTAACGAAGCGACGTCTGTCGTTAAGGGAGGGTTGGCCGTAGTCGAAGACAAGTCCATTGTCAAGCAGCCCCCTGTGTGGACGAGTCGGTTAAATCCTCGTTAGAAGTTTATCGAACTTCAAGCCTGTCAACGGGCAGAAGCTCGTGTGATCTTTCGCGCTCTCCTACGTTGACACTCTTCTCTTTATATCGAAACGGTGTAGAAAGGAAAAGGAAAAAATACGGACTTTCCAAGTATATAAACTAGTGTTTTAGAAAAATATCTATTTCCATTAGAATCCGTGCTCGCAAATAATGATAATAGTAAGAATAATAATAATAATAATATAGGTACGAATTAAATGAGATGGGGATAGAGACGGAGATGGAGATAGGGTTGGAAAGAATCATGCTACGCAAACTCGATCAAAGTTTATCGCGAGCTACGGGCTTCGGGAGGTGGTGCTCGTGTAGGTGGATGGTGGGGTCAGGTTGGAAGAGGTGAACGGTTTGTTTACCGACGTTCCATCCCGATGGATTCATCGTCGAAGCGACTCAGTCAGCAGAAATGGCGTTGCGAATAAAGCGAGGGAAGCGCGAGAACGCTAAAGTTACTCCATTCTGTCCATTTTCTGTTTCTTTTTTCTCTTTCCCTCCTTGCTTCTTTTCTTTCTTTCTTTCTTTCTTTCTTTCTTTCTTTCCTTAATAAAGCTTATTTTTCATTACTGCAATACGTATTTCTGACGTCGACGACGATGCATCATCGATCACCGTACTATTTCGCGATTTCTTTTCGATTAGTAAATTTAATCGAGGGCGATGAAAAATTCGCGAGACAATGAATATCAAACGACTTTATTGGCATAAATGTTGGCAAAAAAAAATAGAAAAAAATAGAGAAAAAAGGAAAGGGTAAAGAAAAAGATTTTAACGAAGAAAAGAGAGATTTCGATATAAACGATTAAGAAAGATAATCAAGGAGAGCTTACCCGGAATTCTTTAAATAAAGATTAACTCGGTGCGTGACACATAGCGGTAGGATTTAATTACCACGACGTAAGCAAGATATTGGTTTCGCTACTTGAAATCCGAGTGGGTAGAATGCGCGAAATTGCGACCGCGGGGGCACATCGCAAATGGAGAAAGAAGAGGAGGAGGAGGAGGAGGAGAAGGAAATTTGTTGGCTGGAAGAATATTGTTACACAGAAGAACACGCGATAAGCGCAAAGAGGGCTTTTCCCTTCTCTCGGTTGCGTTGGTTCAAACGAAACGCTGAATCCACCATTTTCGTGCGAAATGCGAATCGTTCGGCCGAACCGAGTCCTCGATTTTTCTTTTTCCTTTTCCTTTTCCTTTTCCTCCTCTTCTCTCCTTTGATCAAATTCTTTCTCGTTTATCTCTAATCTCTGATCGATCGTATTAGTTGAAATTAGCGGTTGTCGAGTAATATCGATGATAGGAGTTGCCGAGGATCGGCCATGGGAAATGGTTTCGGGTGTTTCGAAATAATACGACTCCGTCGACTATCTCAAACTGTCGGATTTTGTGTCGACGTTTATTTATAATAAGAAGTATAATAATTACTTTTATGTACACACGAGAGACGATGTAACGGGAATTAAAACATTCTTAAATCGAATCGGACGAGTTTCGGCCCGTGGTGTCGTGGCCGAGCGTGGTCCGTACGAGAAAACAATAATATATTTATATATATATATATATATATATATATATATATATATATACCTTTTTTATACGCATAATATTCTTCTAATTAGGATCGGTGGCGTAGCTTTGCGCGCGTAGGTAAACGTTCTAGTTAAATAGACGAGGACGATTGGCACCGACTCGTTCTTTTTATTCGCCATTGCCTCTTTAATTTCGTCGAGTAGAATTTTTCCCTGGTTTTTCTAACCTTATCCTTCTTTCGTAAAAGGATCGTCGTTTTCCTCAAAAGTCAAAGCTACGCCATCGTCTAACGCACGTTGATCGCTCGACTTCTTCGCTCGTTCCATCGAATTTATAGAATCGAGAGATAGAGAGAGAGAGAGAGAGAGAGAAAAAGAAAGAAAGAGGAAGATCCTTCTTCCACCACTTCTTCCTCCTCCTCCTCCTCTTTTTCTTCTTCTTTACCTTTCCGTTCTTCCTTCGTCGAAGAAGTCGAGTCGTGGAGAAATACCGTACAGGTATGCCGTATACCGATTACTTTTTGTGCCATAATCATATTGGAACGATGTATGCCTCTTTTTCGCAGCCCTTTGCGCGGGAGATCTAATTACGCGATAATATTATATATTAACGATCAAAGTTTCGTCTTTCTCTTTGTTCTCTATTCGATTCACGGAAGAGACAAATCGATCTATAGGATAGGTAAAATAGAGTTAAAAGAAATAAAAAGAAGTAAAAAAAATCGGGGGGAGAGAGAGAGAGAGAGAGAGAGAGAGGATAAAGCGAAACGTCGATCTCGTCTAGGAAAATGATAATAACGGATCGAATGAGATAGAAGAAGGAAGAGAGACGGGACGAGCGGCAAACTCGTGTCTCGTATAAAAACTTCCGTGAATGCCCTAATTGTAAGTAAAATTGACGTTAGAAGAGAGCGCCGCGAGTTCTTTGCTCGCGATAGTCTTGAAAAATACTGTCGACGATGGCCTCGCGACGATCGATAGGCTATATTTTTCAAAGCGACGCGATCGTATATTACATAAACGTTGTAGGATGAATGCGGATAAATATATATGTGTGTGTGTGTATATATATATATATATATATATATATATATATATATATATATATATATACACGGGTAGCCCGAACAACGAGTCGTCGGGGTTCGTTAAAAAGTAATATTAAGAAGAAAGAGAAAAAAGAATCCGCGTGTTCGTATTTCCGTAGTGTCCCTTAATTCTACATTTTCCTTAACTCAATTATAAGTATCATCCTATCTCTTCGTTCCTCCTACGCGAAACGTCGTTTCCCATTTCGACGCGTACGACTTAATCTCGTCGCTCTCGGCTTTCATCGTTTTAATCGATTATTTTCTTTATGCGGAAAGTAAAATTGAACGCGGATCGTGCGGGTTCGTACGCGACGGAGGAACGAGTAGAATACGAGGAGAATACGAGGAGAATACGAGGAGAATACGAGGAGGCGTCGCGATAAAGAAAAATGAAAGAAACCGAAAGCCATCTATCCTCGTATAAACCTTCTTTATAACGCGTATAGACGCACGCACAGAGCGTTTTCGCTTCTATCGGTCTTTCGGAATTAGGCGCGTCGTCGAGTCAACGCCATCTCTCAGAGGTATCGTTAGCACCTTCCTTCCATCTTCGATCCCATTTCTCGATCCACGATCCTTCTCGAGAAGCTGTAAAAAGAGAATTATCGAGAAACCACGAGCGATTAGAAAGAAAAAAAAAAAAAAAACAAGAAAAAAAAAGAAAGAAAATGCAAGAGAACGATCGCTAATTTGCCGGTTAACTTTTCGGACTTTAAAGAAAACTTTTAACGCCGTCGCCACATGCTCGAAACGTAAATTTCTAATGAAAGATATACCGGGCCGTGGGAAGCAACGAGGGATTACGATGTTGATCCGATCCGGAAAAGCTGCTTGCCGCGCTAGCTTAATCTTATTTAAATGCTGACCCCGAATCGACCTCGGCCGTAATATCGTTAAAGCGCGTAACCGCGACGCTGTTTCTTTTCTTCCTCTTTTTTTCGTTTATCCCTGGAAATACGCGAATCGAGTCTCGATGAAAACCGTTTCGATCGTTCCAGAATTATCCGGAAGATCGATAGGAGGTATGTAAAAGGGAAGAAGAAAAAGAGGCTACTCTAATATGGTACATACGTGATCGCGTTTACGGCGGCATCGATCTCGTTGCAGCTTTGTTTTTCCGACGGACCCTGACCGCAACCGAGCCGACATTGCGCCCTCAACGACCCACGATGATAAACCTGTAACGCTCGCGGAACAACGATGTAATAACTTTTACGAAGGCGTTAAAACGACGGCCATCGCGTCGGTTATCTCGCCGCACATCTTTCCGCGTGCCGCGCGTAAACGCGCTTTTATTTTTAAACGGGCCTCCGGCCGGCGATGCTATCGCGCGCGACGCGATCCCCCTGATTTAATGAATTTTAACACCGCGCCGATAACGTCCGACCAGAATTTTCCCAAACAACGTTACTACGAAACTATCAACGAGATCGGTAGTTCTTCGTCGGACCATTTGCGCTTCCGCGAACGAGAGAAAACGAAACGTTTCGATCGACTCACCGGCTCAAAAAATTCGTTATCGAGATAATCGTTCAGGTCCAGCAAGCGCCTCCTCGGCGCTGTCGATGTCATAGATAGACCTCCGGACTGGCCGGTGCCGGTTGTTGTTGATGTTGTTGTTGTTGTTGTTGTTGTTGTTGTTGTTGTTGCTGTTGCTGTGGTTGTTGTTGTTGTTGCTGCTGCTGCGGCGGTGGCGGTGGTGGCTGCTGTTGCTGTTGCTGCGGCTGTTGTTGCTGCTGCTGCTGCGTCGGCTGAGGGGCTTGTTGTTGATGATGATTGTGACTATGATTGTGATGATGACTCTGACGAGCCCTCAATATTTCACAGCGTTGCTTGTAGAGATCCCGCTCTTGTTGGGTCCGAGCCAACTCGACCTTCATTCGTTGAAGCTCGTTTTGTAGATTACTGTTGGTCGTCTCGAGATCGTGACGTTGCTGTAGTCGTTTGCTGCGACAGTTTTGCGCGTATCCCCGATTCTTCAAAGTCCGACGTTTTTGCTTCAAACGGACGACCTTCGCAAAAGGATCGATCGCTTATAACGTTTTCGTTCGTCCGCTCATCGAATATCTTTTCCGTCACATCTCTCTCCCTCTCTATCTCTCTCTCTCTCTCTCTCTCTCTCTCTCTCTCTATTCTCGCGCAATCATCGAGAAATCACCACCTCGAGAACCATCGACTTTCGTACTCTGTGCGGAAAGGAGATCGCAATGCGAACGAGTTTAAAATATGAATTAGTCTGGTTCTCGAAGTGGTAGAATCGATCGTTAAAAGCGACGTCGACGACGGAATCAAATCCCGATCGATCGTTCAAGAGGAATAACGGCAAGTTAAACGAATCGATCGAGATTCGAGGAGCGTCAGGGTCGATCGGGTGGTTGAAAAAATGAGAGACCTGACTCACCTCTTCCCGCGGGCAACCATGGAGGCGTTTGTTCAATTCTCGTACGGAGAGGGACATGAGGAGCTCGTCGTTCATGAGCTCCTCCTGCGAATTGGCCGGTCCGCAGCTCGAGTAAAGTCCATTGGGAGTTCTGTGAGCAGGACTGGGACCACTGGCTCCGCAAGAACTGACCGAGCAAACGCTCAACGGCCTACCCGGTTGCATGGGCATCCCTTGCATGCTATCCTCCATGCTCTGCATCACACCCCCGCCCGCGGGAAGCATCCCGCCGCCACTGCCGCTGCCGCCGCCGCCGCCGCCGCCGCCACCACCTGAACCTGGACCTCCATAGTACTCGATGTGACTGGACATTGTGATGTACCCACCTGTGGGCGATAACGACCGTGTACTTGTCGTTAAACTCTTTTATCCGATCGCGTTATAGATCCCCGAATCTCTCTAGTTTTTATACTCTACGATCCTAACGGGATAGATGGTATTCGCGTCGTCGTTATCGTGGAAGACGATAAGGATCGTAAATTCGTGTGGAATATATCGTGGAATGAGAAAAAGAGGGAACGTTATCGGCGCGAACATTACCGGGATGCCTCGTGTGTCTCGGCAAGTGTTGATGCTCCTGAAAGTGATGATGATTCGCCGTAGACGAGGACCAAGCTTCGTGATGAGGTTCCTGGGCCTGTTCCTGAGGACAGTGTGGTCTCAGATCCAGGGGTTCTTGCCTGAGGGATTGGGTTAGCCAGCCCATGCCGATACCGGGGCCAACTTGCATGTCATCTTGTAATATGGGTCCAGGTTGTTGCAGATGCAATAGGAGTCCGCTGCGTTCGCGAGGATCTCGCTCGGCGCGATGCAGCTGCAACGGGGGTGGAGAGGCAGAGACCGGCGGCGTGTCCGGTGGTGTGCCTGGATGCGAGAGGGTCGTCAAATGCGGAGCACCACCGGGTGGTGCCTTTACCAGCACCCCGTGTTGCACCTGTATATGAGGTTGCCCGTACAACGGATGCGGCTGCTCCAATTCGTGGGCAGGCGGTGTCAGAGGCGCCAGAGCCAGGCCCTGACCGTGTACTTGTCCTGGAATTTGCACCACGCTTCCGTTCACCATCACGCTCGGCGAACCCATTCGTACCTGAAACCAAAAATACAACGTCGCGAGCTGTAATCCTTCTCTAAATAATAATCTATCTCCCTATCCCAGGACGAGGGTTTACCAGGCTCGAAATAAATGTTTTGCGCTCTCCCACGACTAATATATATTACACGCATACGATAATAATCCCAAGTATCGCGCGGTTCGACAACGTAATAATCCCTCTCTCGATCTCACGATCGGCGACAACGTTGAAACGTTGAAGCGTCGAAGCGTCGAAGCGTCGAAGCGTCGAAGCGTCGAAGCGTCGAAGCGTCGAAGCGTCGAAGCGTCGAAAGAAGGAATTCGTTGTTAAAAGTTTATGACGTTGTACGTTGCGATCGAGCGAACAGCGATATCGTCCTCCTTATCTCTTGAACTTCGCTAATGAACTTCAACTTTTATGAATGGTACCAGAGAGAGACAGAGAGAGAGACAGAGAGAGATAAGGATACACGAACGTAATACTCGGACCGTGCGACACGCTGCAACGTCATCGGTAATTCATCTTATATAACCAACTTTAAGATTCATTCTTTAAAGTTTCGCGAATGGAAGCACGTGCGTTTGCCGGCAAATACGCGCGATTCCTTCGAGTCGTGCTTCGTTCGTTTCATTAAATATTCCTCTCTCCTTACGATTATGGCGACGAACACATCCCTTTTAAAAATGTTCTTCGGAAGATGTTTTCATGGAGGAAGGAGAGGATTGGAAGAGAAAAAAAAACAGAAGAGAGAGAGAGAGAGAGAGAAAAGGGGAGCACCTCTCGCTTTACGTCGGCGGGATCGAGATGATCGAGGACGAACTCCTGGACGTATTCCCTCGCTAGATGGTCCTCGGCTTCCATCTTAACCTCGTCGACCTCAATCTCCACCTCCTGCGCCTCCACCTTCTCTACCGCGTCCGTTGCAGCTGCATACGTGAGCGTCTCCTCGGTGACAACGGCTATTCCTCCGGCAACAACACTTTGACAACTCGTCGTTGTTTCTAACGTCGTCGTGATCACTTTTCTTTACGAACCTCCCCGAGCGAAAGAACAAGAAGAAGAAAAAGGAAAGAACCGCGGGAGATTCACGTGAACACTTTCAAAGGATTCTCCTAAACGTTACGCTCCTTCGACCGACGAACGGAACGATTTTCGTCGTCGTCGTCGTCGTCACCACTTGACACTTTTCCTCGCACTTTGATCCCACTCGACGTTTCCTCTTTCCCGCCAAATATAATAATCCTTCTCTTGAGCCTTCCGAGCAGGACTTTCGCTCGTCGAAATACACAGAGAACCGAGCGTCGTTTTCACTCCGAGATATATTTCGATATTAAAACGCGAAATGGAGAAATGTACAAAGGGGGAGATAGAAATTAGTGGAGATGAGAGAGAGAGAGAGAGAGAGAGAGAGAGAAAGAGAGAGAGAGAGACGTTAAGAGAGAAAAAAAAGAGAGGGATGCGCACCGGCAGAGCAGAGAGATGCGTCGTCGTCGGTGTCTCCGTTATCTGAGTGGTGGCCGATACGCTCGAGCGCAGCGCGACGCGCCGAACGTGACGGGGGTGACATGACATTGGCGCGCATGTCACTTGGTGACGTCACCTTTAGGGTGGGCGTGCACTTTGGGACCACCCCAAACGACGCGCACGAGTTGGGATTCGTTCGGTTGCCGCCATTTGCTCACGCCCCTTATCTCCGACTCCTTCCATTTACAACCACGTCTTCTCTTCTCTTCTTTTCCCTTCTTTTTCCTTCTTTTCCCTTCTTTTCCCTTTTCTTCTTTATTTTCTTTGCTTCTTTGAGAACGTTCCTCTTTTCCAAAAACTCCTATATTATATACAGGGTGGCCTACCTAACTGGAACCACTTCGACGTTTCTGGAAATATTAACTTTAATCAAAAGGTCTCAGTGGCATCTCATGCACCATTTCAACTTTCTTCCTCCGTTCTTTTAGTTTTTTAAACGGTGAACGCTTTTATTCCCCCATCATCCTCGCTTTCGAGCGAATTATTCAAATGAAAACTTTTCAACTTTTGCATGCAAAGCTTCAAATTCGGAATCGCAAATTAAGGCAAATTGTAAGGTGAATACAAATGTATAGTAACCTCGATGAGTTACCCGTAACAACGTTTCGATATATCTACTTATCTCGATGGAAGTCGTATCGCAATAGTCCCTCCACCCCCCCCCTCTCTCTCTCTCTCTGGCTCTTTTTGCGTTTCACGTAAAGGACGAACGATAAAATTGGAGCGCGCGTATTCTCACGCGAACGAGGAGAAAGCTCGAGGATCACGAAGCGTTTATGAAGAGACGGTGATTCGCGAGGACAAGGGAAAAGAGGAAATCGCGGCCTCGTATCTAAATAGCTTTCCGCAGACGTCCACGGATCTTAACCTTAGCCCCTCTTCCTACCCATTTCCGAGATGCCACGACTTTAAAATACTTCATGAATATCAAATTTTCCTTATTCGCTGTCGCACCTACCTCTCAAACCCTCGTTTCTCCTCCTCCTCCTTCTCTCTCTCTCTCTCTCGCCCCTTCTTACGAGTACGCAACCAAAGATCTTGGACATTTTGTCTCTAATCCTTTAGGAGCGTCTAATCGAATCGAATCGAATCGAATCGAATTCAGAAAAGATGCATCCAATGTTATTCGTTGGACTATTTCTCGAAGGCAGGAATCTTTAAGGTCCTATCCGTGCTTTAATCCGACGAGAAAAGAAGGTAACGAGAGATCGGAGAGAATTTCGTTGGTCTAGACGGGGCGAGTGTCGGCGAGGGCCGAAATAGAAGGAACAACGCCGATAGGATTGGCCATTTTGTTTGAGCGAGGAATTTGTCGACGCTGCACCTCCGACATCCTTCGACCCCCTTCTCGTCTTCCCGCTCCTCTTTACCATCGCACGAGACCGTCGCGTACGATTTCTCGACGCGCTCGCGAAATTTTCCACGATACCGAACTCGACGTTCGACTTTAAAAAGCGAGAAACTCGATGCTTATTTATTTCGAATCTGGTTCGATTATATTCTCATTGGCGAAAAAACGACGCGTTTATTCGATTTAAATTCGAACGAATTATTCGACGTAGAAATAAAAATATGCACCTACCTTGTGAGACTCCGCCGATGGATAGAATTAATTTGTAGTAATTCTAAGGAAACGAAGATATTTTCTAGGTGGGTCCGCGCAGAAAATGAGTCCACGTACGAGAAGGTAGAAAAGGGGACGACGATCGAATCGCGAAAGATGCAAGCCGAACGACGTTTGCTCGGTATCTACGTCGACGGGCGAGATCGATCTTCGTCAAAGGCGAATAAGTTCGCTCCGACTTCGCGATGCTATTAAATCTTTATACCGCGAGGTCAAGAGACCGATCTTTCGTATCGGTTCGGGAGAGAAACGTCTGCCCGTCTCTACGTACTGCCGCACGACAAACTTTACCGCGAGATTTACGACTGCAATTGCATTCGAGAGGCAAAGAGAAGGAGAAGTTTCGCTCCTCGAAATCCGACGAATCGTTCTTTTCGTCTTAACTCCAATGCCAATCTCGGACTCGTTTATCCATCGGCGTTCAAGATTTCAAAAGTCTGGTTGGAAAAATTACACCGACTTATCCGATCTTTACGTCCGTATGTACATACTATACGATAAAAAAAATCGTCGTTCGCTCTGAAACGAATCCTACTGGGATGGGATTTGAAAAATCGAATTAAAGGCGATACTCTCCGACGATTCGTCAAGACTCGATCTAAAAAATGACTCGACGATTGATTACTTTCTAATTCGACTCTTACTAACGACATTTCCTCCTTGGTCATTGCTCTTTCGTCGTAGAAATTAAGTCATCCGCGTAGGCTCGACGATTGCTCTAAGAAGGTTAAGTTTATGGACGAGTTTCGGGACGATGTCGAGACCGAGGCAGTCCTAGGACCAAGAGAGTAAAGCAGCGCGCACGCGAGAGAGAGAGAGAGAGAGAGAGAAATTGGAGGATGAGAAGCAGGAGAAGGAGGAGGAAAACGAGGATGAGGAGGGTAGTGGAGGAGGAACGAGGGAGAGTGCTGAGCCAGCATAGCCGGCTTGCCAGGCTGCACATCGATACCAAGCAGTCAGCCAGCGAGCCAACCTACCGATGAACCCACCTATACTCACCTAACACCCACAACTCTCCCTCTCCCCCATTCTCTCTCTCTCTCTCTCTCTCTCTCTCTCTCTCTCTCTCTCTCTCTCTTTCTCCTCCGAGAGACGACGCCATCGACGACGATACGATACAAATTATTGCAGCGATATGATACGAGAGAAATTCTTCTATTTAAGAACGTTCGATATAATCTATCGTAAAATAATATATAATTTATATCTCGTATATATAAAAGAAAGAGAGAGAGAGAGAGAGAGAGAGAGTATAAACGATATTTGCCGTTTATCCAAGGAATAAATTATTATTTCCATTTGTCTTTACATCGATAACGTTTTGTTCGTCGAGAGAAGAATGGTTCGACATCGACCACGCAGTGATTCTACCACTGACAAGTAGAAAACTCGTGGATCGATCGGCCAGGAAAATTCATAAAATAGACCACTAGAAGACCAGACATAGTCGTCGTTGGAGTAACGAAGAGTTCCAGAAATATCCATTTAAATCCGCTTCCGAATCTTTCGTCATTTATTCGCGATAAAAGAGTGCTTCGTCTTGGAAGGAGCTGCGCTCCTTGTCGGAAGTCGGACGTTTATACCGTTAGTCGACCGTGCATCACTTTGGTCTTCCTTCGAGACTCGAAGATGGATCGAGATAATGCCTCGGATACGATCTCGGAGGTCTATGCGCAAACTGTTGCGGGTGATCGAGTGGCCACGGCCGATATTTCGAAGGAAACGCTACACCCTCGTTCCATTCATGAGCGGATGAGAGACGAGAGAAAGAGAGGACTATAAAATATAAAGAGAGAGAGAGAGAGAAACGAAGAAACGAAGGAAGGGAAACAAACGCGCACGGATATAGATAGATAGTATTTTATATATATATATATATATATATATATATATATATATATATATATATATATATATATATAAAGAGAGAGAGAGAGAGAGAGCACGTTCGAAGGATAATCCTCGAGTCATTTGTCTGGCAACCGTTGAGACGTTCATTTGTTCGTGGCGCGATGACGGATGACACAATGAAGTAGAGATCGTGCGACGGTCTTCGAGCGGTAGTCGAGAACAACCCTCTCTCCCTGTGACTCGCCAACCCCTAGCTCGTACTTCATCTCTCCCTCTCGCTCTTACGAATCTGTTTGCCGTCGGTGGCTCAATTATTCTCGGATCATCGCTTTGCATCGGCTTCGCGAACAATCGAATCCTCGGTATTTGTGTCGCAGCGATTAAAAACATAACGTTCATCGACAACAGTTTGGTCCTTCTACGACTTTAAATGGGGCTTGACAGGACCTAACGATCGCTCGGAGCGAGACGAAAAGAGAGTTTATCTTACTCTCCTCGAGTTCGTTCCTACATCTCCAGGATCCCTAAATTCAACGACGGAATATTAAAGATCGCGCTAGAATTTCGTTCGCGTTTTCCCATTTGTTTGATTTCTACGAAAAGCTTCTCTTCCTTCCCCTATCTATTTCTCTTTAGAAAATCTCTTAGGATCAGCGGTTGAATTGAACCCGTTCCATCTCCTGTATAATTATAAGAAGCGGTATCTCTTCCCTTATTTTCGTACGTGGAACGAAACGATTCTCGATGATTTTTATTCCCTTACGGGAGGAGGTAAGGTTCGTAAACGATAGCCGATCGATAGTTATAATATATGCCTAAATCATCGATCAAACTGCTAATCGTAAAAGGTAGATGACTATTTAATTCGATGGGAAATAATCGGCGCGGGGGGGGGGGTGAGACGAGTAAATATAAAGAAATATTTGGAGGAAGGCGACTTGGAACGGACGTAAACCACGATGCGGAACGCGCGAAAAGAATACGAAACGGAAGCAAACGCATTTGGTCATTTCCGACTCGGTGCCGGAAGTCCCGTCATATTTGTCACCGGAACGTTATCAACGAGCAGCACTTTATTATTTCAGTTCGACGAGAGAAAAAAGGAAAAAAGGATAGACGAGGATCGGTCGGGATTTTCAAGAAAGAATCTTTGCTTCCCTTTCTTTCGCGCGAGCTGTTCGATTTAATAGCCTCCGTTTTTTCTTTCTCCTCGCCCCATCTTCTCTCTCTCTCTCTCTCTCTCTCTTATCGTCTTCCTCGAAATCCGCTTTTTATGTACATACCTCTATTATTCTACGGTACGATTCTACGCTCGACCGCGAATAAGAGACGATTCGATGGGAAAGAGATTGTGGATATAGCGAGAAATTTTCATAAATATCGCTTAAAAAATTATTCGAAGGAACGAACGAACGAACGAATAGAATGACATATTTGATCTCTGAAATATTATTCCGTCGTCCTTTGACAATCTCGGTTGGGTAAGCCTCGATTTACTTGGCCGAGGGAGCAAATTGGATCTCGATTTAACGTCGAAAGAAACATTAAGATGTTATGGAGGAGGAGGAGGAGGAGGAGGAGGAGAGCGAAGCCGGTATATCTGTAGCATTGGTTACAAACATTATGTAACAACGATCCGTTAAGCGCAAGTAAAGCGATATTTACGCGGAAGTACTTCGGTACTTGGTTGGGTTCTCGCATCGAATGTATTAGATTGACGTAATCAAAGGTGTCGCGTATCGCGACATGGCATTCGCGTTACAACGGGGGAGTTTCGGCTTATCGTCTCCTTCTGACAAAGTATCATTCTCACGAACGGGCAATTCGGGCTCTCCTAACTATCTTCTCGGTAATAATACTCGATCGATTAATCGAGGCGAACTCTCGCGTACCGATTAAAAATGAAACGCGATCGAAGGTAGAATAAAAAAGGAAGGAGCTCGGCGAGGTCTCTCGAGATTCCATCCTTCGGTATAATCGATCCATACCGATTATACGATCGAAAGAGCATCGTTCGTTCGCGATCGGATCTCCCTCGTATACGTCGCGACGATCGCCCGAAAAAAAGAAAAAAATAAAAACGCGGCCAACGCTATGCGAATTAATTATGTTTTCTTACGTTTCGCGTGGGAAGGAGACGAGAGAATAAAGAAGCTCCTGGTGTCGGGTCACACCTGGCATCTAAGAATCCACGGCCGTGAGTTCCAGTGACGTCACGTCCGGCAGTATGCGGCATAAGCAGAAATCGTGTAATCGGACTCCGGCGCGTCTTGCGGAGTCTCCGATTTTGAAAAAGAAGAGAGAGAGAGAGAGAGAGAGAGAGAGAGACGCGTTCGGCCACGTCGAACGACGAATTTAAAGCATGTGCGAACTTTACTGGCCGGTCTCTCGCGAGAAAAATTTTGTGCTTTGCGAGGGAGAGAAAAGAAAAAGGAAGAAAAAAAAATGAAATTTCTTAATACTATTATCTTCGACGCTATGTCAGAGAGTTCTTCGATATATTATTTCTCGCAAAGTCGACTTGATCGCCGCTAACGTTATTACATATACTTTGTCTAAAGAAAAATATTTTAATTGGTCTTCTCGTTAAACAATTTTGCAATATTCTAAGCGATTCGATACGAAAGAGAAGAAGAAAAATGCGTTATCTTCGAAATGTTGCATTTCTCAAAGGCTATCTTATCGCGGACCTTGCAATTTTTCTACGCTTTCGCTATTTATATACGGGCGTATGTATATCGTTCCACGTGGCACATTCTTTCGACTTTCATCGCGCAAGGACGATTCTCCTTCTTGCTTCATTTTAGACGCTTCGTCCCCCGAACGCCGCAAGAAAAGCGATCGCGACTGGAAAATTCGTCTGGTAGCTAAGTAAGAAGAGCGAACGCGGCAGCGAAAAATAAGGGAGAGAGGGGGAGAGAGAGAGAGAGAGAGAGAGAGAGAGAGAGAGAAAGAGAGATTAGAAGGGGGTCGCGCCAGGGTCGAGAGAACGGAGAAGAGGTAGAATCGAGACAGGGCAAAAGGGTTAGAGAGCAAACATCGTTAATTCGCACGCAGAATGGATCTGGCAAAAGGTCAACATTACCGCGGTATGTATATGCTCGGCAAATACTCTGCACTGGACCGTGTAATCCCGCTCGCTCTTCTTCCAGCGGCGAATTTCGCGTGCGGCCCTTGCCCTTTTCGGCCGCTCTTAATAGTCTAATTGGCAAATAGATCCCGTTGTTTTCCAATCGGCCGGCCATTCGTACGTGTACGATCGATCGATATATAACCCGGAGCAACTCGCCGCGGGTGTTCGCACGCTCCTCTCTCTCTTCCCTTTTTTTATTTTTGTCTCCTCTCTTGTTCGAGTCGTAAAACTTGGACTCGACATCCGCGAATGCGATCGAACCGAATCGATCCGTCGTTCGAGGTCGTCGAGTTTCGCTATTTGCGACGATTGAAAACGCATATATCATCCGAAAAGATAATGTTCTTTTAGCGATTAACGATCGGTAATTAAATTCGCGCGTAGAATCTCTAAATCGTAGGACGGCTGGCTGAAAAGAGACGGAGCCGGACGATTATCGGACAATAGTTTGTTAGCGGGGATTCACCTGGATGTATTGTTCTCTCGAAAATGTCGATTCAGCTTTAATCCCGCGAATCGTTCCTTCTCGAATCGCGTAAATCAAACGATGCACGTGTTTGCCAATTCTTTCGAAGGCTTACGTGCCGTACACACGTATCTCCGCGTATACCTATAGATATCCGTAAAAGAGGCGCGTATCCAATTAGTCGTCTTCAATTTCAAAATCTCAAAGAGGCCGAACCCGCGAAAGATCGAAATTTGTATCGCGCGAGATCGTTGTCGAGAGATACGAAGTTAAATAATTTTTATGTCATTTCCATAGAAGTAAAGAATTGCCATTCGTTTATTCATAGAACTTAGTTAAATCTTATCGTATAAACGATTAAACGCAACGAATACTTTTCGTTATCGTTTGTCGTTCATTATATCTCACGCGCGTATATTCGTTACATATTTATAATATATATATATACATATATATATATATATATATATATATATATGTATATATATATGTATATATATTTATATATACAAGCGAAGTATAACGAATAGAAAGGCTTTAAAATGGGCTTATCTACATAGTATGTATTCGTCTGTATACGAGGATAAGATAATCGATTAATTACACATTTACACGTTCGCTTGCAAGATATCATATCATATCACTGGCTAAGAGAAACACGTTCTACGTTTATGTAGAAAAAGCACAGTGGGTGTTTCGCCGAAAAAGCATCAGTTATCGATGATCAACCATTTGTCGGTCATTTGTTCTATCTGTTTCGCGAGAATCGGATTTCTAAGGCGTATCTTCAACTCGAGGTTTCCTCCTGTTGGCTTCCTTCCCTCCTTTAACTGCCAGAAAGAGGGACGCGTTAAGAGATAATAATGGCGAGAGTAACGTAGATCTTACGATCGGTTACGATATGGATTTCAAAACTTACTGGAAATGAATCGTGTAGAATACACTTCATCTCGAGTGGTTGCAATTTTACCGTCACGGTACCCAGTAAACTGTCGCTTCTGAAAAATCCTCTATAAAAATACAAACGTATCGATTAAGTTGCGACGAGATTTACATAATAATGATTTAAGTCTTTTGAATAATGCAGCATAAAGGTCGTAACGTTGCTACAGCTTGCTCGTAAATTCTCGCGAAGCACGTTTGAAAATCTGGTGCAGCGTACGGAAGATGGAAAATATATTTGAAAATTAACGTTTTCTCTTTTTCTTTTATCGATCAACGATATACTGCCTCGATTTACGATCGAGCTTAGGCGAAACGAACGAATTATTTCTAGTTGTTCCAAGATAAGCGCTTACTTCGAAGCATCGCGTAAGAACGATTACACGTTCAAAGCCGAGCTTGTACGCGTTAAGCATTGTGATAACAGAAAAGAACAAATAAAAAAAGGAAAGAAGAAATCTTCGTATTCCTTGAGTATGAAAATTTCATACCTTGGATGAGTGCAACACAGGATGGGGTTCAGCGAGCATCTGTAAGCAACGTCCTAATCCATTTACTGCGATAATCTAATGTCGACTAGTAAGTATATATCGGAGAATGTTCTCAACGTCCATGACTTTCGTCTTTTCTAGTTTCAACAAGGTTCGATAATTATGCGCGATCGGAAAAGTTTGTACAGGGGATGAAAAAATTGGAGCAACAACGGGGGGGGGGAGAGAGAGAGAGAGAGAGAGAGAGAGAGAGAGAGAAGGGAAAATGTTCGCTTATTGAGTGCTGCAAATGGTTAGACATGCCGATGACGTAGAACGCAACTCTCTCTCTCTCTCTCTCTCTCTCTCTTTCTCTTTCATCTTTACGATGGGGATTCGAGCGTTTGATAAAAAGTTCAAAATCATTATGGTATCTGTTCCTATCGAGGAAAATAAAAAATAAAATCAAATTAAACAATAAATCATGTTTAAAGGTGAATATAAAAGAGTTTACCCTTTCGCCCAAACTTGACACTTGAGAGCATGTCGTTTGAACGCCCTTTGACATTGACGCGATTTTCGATCGATGATTCCTGTTAGGGGAAACGCAGCTTGGTACTCGGGATTGCATGTACCTTTAATCGTCGACGTTCTGTCCGCGGGAGGACTGTCCGAAGGATAGGGAAACTCGAA
The DNA here is from genome assembly GCA_911387935.1 of Dolichovespula saxonica. Taxonomy (NCBI): domain Eukaryota; kingdom Metazoa; phylum Arthropoda; class Insecta; order Hymenoptera; family Vespidae; genus Dolichovespula; species Dolichovespula saxonica. The sequence goes on from OU427015.1 coordinate 137,348, forward strand.
CATAACGTAAGTATCCGCATCTCGCGGATAATTTGTACCTCTTATTATAGAAATTTCGATATCGCTATCGTTCAGGTCGGTACAACTCCTGGAAAATAAATAAATTACATGAAAAAAAAAAAAAAAAAGAGAAAAATCGACGGCGTGTTTCATTTAATAGAAAGAAAGTAAAAACCATCGTACTAACTGAACTATCGCGTATGTTTTCGTCTCGTAGTGATGCAACGGAGGCGGTAACGCATCGCGCCTTCTAACGCGTAACATATCCAAATCCCGAGTATACCCTAGCGCGAGTCGTTCCCATCTGTTATAACCTGGAACGTCTCCCAATTGTTTCGAATGGTCTCTCGTGGAAAGGCACAACTGCGATAGAAAGACATTTACGTTTAAATTTCGAGCGTCGATCGTAACTGGAACCTATAAAATCGTACTTTTATTTGTTTGATCAATTGGTTCTCCAAGTTATCGTAAATTTGTTCGTCGCTTCCACCGGGTTCCTCCAAACAATCTTCGTTGAAGACCAATTGGAAATTTTCGTCCGTTTGGCCGGTCAAACCGTTCGCGCCGAGTTCCAGTTTGGCAATCGGCGACAATGGTATAGAATTCATATCGACCGGTAAGCCAGCGATACTGGCTTGGATCAAAGGCTGCATTCCTTTCGCTTGTCTCAAATAATCCCGTGCCAAGTCCAAATCTCCGTCCTTTTTGGCCTTTAACGCGGCCTCTTTAAATTCGTGTTGACGTTGTTGCAGCATAACCATCTGTTTATCCGCCCGCGTAGCGTGCTTTTGATGATTTTTATTCGCCGCTTGAGAAAAAAAAAAAAAAAACGAAAGAGAAAGATATAGTGAGAATGATTAAAGAACGAAGGGGTGGTTGGTACAGGTAAAGTACAGAGGGTAAGCAGCGTTCGTTTACGAACGAACAAATGCGGCGAAAATACCTATGTTCGTTCGCGGAGGTGGACTCGGCACGTCCGTTCCGGACGTTCCGGACGTTCCGGACGTTCCCTTCGAGTCGGATTCCGGTTCGGCGGATCCCTCAGCCTCCTTCGGTCCCTCCGGATCCGATACGGGCGACTTTGTAGAAAGCGGCGAGAAACCCGGTGGAACGGGGAGCTCGTCCAGAGGGACGGGTTTTCCACGTGCTTGTAATTTGATCGCTTCTTCGAACTGCTTGCAAATACGGGCGTATCTTCGAGCCTTCGAAGAATTCCCTTCGTTCTCCGCGATCTCTTTCGTTCGCTTATATACGTCGAGACGCTCTTTAAGAGCACCTTCTATATCTTCCATTCCGTAACGTTGTTCCGTCGGTCGATCGATTTTATTCGGAGCCGGTGTATCGGGTTCGGCACGACGTTGAACTTCGACCTCTTCCTTTTCGACGCTGGAGGGCGACGCAGGGGACACGGAGGCTGACACGGAGGCTGACACGGAGGGTCCGGTTGGCGTAGGTGGCATATCGGATAAATCGATCGCTTCTCCGGCATTGATTGCCGCGATAACTATGTCGAATTGTTTTGCAACTTTTACGTGTTGCATAGCCTCTTGCATGTTACCGGCTTTCTTCCATGCGAGCGCAGCATTTTTATATTCCTGCTGTCGTTTATTCAACAAAGCCAATGCCTCCTGATCGACCTGAACGGCCGGTGCCGCTGGACTAGGTTCCGAATCGTTATTTCCTTCGATACTCGGCGTCGAGGGATTCTCCTCCGGTACTTTGGGGGCTGCTCCGTCGTCTGTAATATACGTTAGACGTACAAATGTATGGTGGATTCCACCGAGAAAGAAAACGTAACGAGAAAAAGAGAAAAAAAGAATTATACCCGTAGGTTGCTCCTCTGTCAATTCGGAGATAGCCGAAGGAGGTAAAGGAGGCGGAATATCGGCCTCGTTTATAGGAGTACCCCTCTGAGCGTCCTTCAAAAGTTGTTGCAACGTTTTAATCCCCCTACCGAATCTCCTGGCCTTACCGGCTTCGTTTCGTCGCTTCGCTTTCTGCTCTGCCTTTCGATAAAGTTCTAATCTCTCTTGTAACAACTTTAACCCGTCGTTTTCTTTAGTAGGACTATTATCAGAATTTTTCTCTTCCGGACCTATCTCTAGGTCTGACGAAGCTGGCTCGCTTTCGGTAATAGCGTTGAGTTCTTCCTGTTATTAAAAAGTTCTTGCACGTAATCGTGCAAATAAAACTTTTATTTATACTAGGAATATAAAAGCGGTGAAACTTGCATTTCTATGCGTTTCTACATACCAGTAAATCCGGATCGTCTTCCCCGTCTGAAATATCCTCGTCTATATCTTTCATACTTTCGGACACCATCGCGTTCAAGTCAGAAGAATCGGTTCTATGAACTGTTACAATGATTCGTTAAAGTTATTGTATTATTGCGGATAAACGGCAAAGAGAAATCATCGACAAAGTCGATATCCGACTTACTCTTGCGCTTTTCTTTGAGCGTCGTATTACCCCCACTCGTTAAAGCAGCCAATTCGGCTTCCAAATCTTCGTCGTCCTCATCCTCCCCTGCACCACCGAGATCGTCCAAACTATCGGGTACTTCGAATATTCCATACTTGAAATGAAATTATTATTGAGAGAGAGAGAGAGAGAGAGAGAGAGAGAGAGAGAGAGAGAGAGAGAGAGAGAGAAATTTTAAGTTCTTTGCGACGAGATATGCCAACGTACATTATTAATGAGCATTTTTTTACCTGAGCAAGATTTCCAGATCTGGACTGTTTTTTTGGCTCTTTCTTTTTACCAAACATATCGGAATATTTATCGGAATAAAGGTGTATATATGTATATATATATATATATATATATTTGTCGAAAGTCGAAACTCGTCCGATCGTCTACGTACTCTTTTATGCTTTTATCAACGTAACGATGAAAAAAATATTTGCTGTATCTGTCATCAGCACTCGCACGGAATGATTCGATCAACGCAATTTATCGATATATCGTAAACAATCGAGTTATCGATTTCATTTACGTATAACCAATCAGAAGTTTGCGTCGTTCGAGCCGACTCTGTTGCCTCGCTTCGAGTTTGGTTAGGTGACCATGTGCCAATTGCGAGGTTAGCGTTAAACGAAGTGAATTTCTTAACGTTAAAGATCTACCACAAAATGCAGAAATATCAGAAAAATCGTTTGAGCCCGAAGCACTTGGATCCGAAATGCCTGACGTTCTCGATTTTTACAACGGAAGATGTCATAAATTTAAGCGTTATAAAAATTAGAACTCCTCTCTCGTTCAATATTTTGGGCCATCCATTGAAAGGTGGTCTATACGATCCAGCATTAGGTAATTTCACATCTATCAAGTATATCGCGTCGTATTATTTAGAAAATTATATATTTATTATGTATGTACGTGTATGCATGTTTATATGTACGCACGCACGCACGCACGCACGCACGCACGCACCTATGTATTCGATTATTGTATTTCAGGACCTCTGCTAGAAAGTTCGGACCCTTGCGCGACATGCGGTTCCACGGTATTCAAATGTCCTGGCCATTTCGGTCATATAGAATTACCTATGCCGGTTGTCAATCCGTTATTTCATAAAGCATTGTCCATGCTGATAAAGTTATCTTGCCTAAACTGTTTCACTTTACAAATTCCAACTCATATAAAGATGTTATTATGCGGAAAGCTAAAGATCCTAGAAATGGGATTATCGAGCGACATAGACGGTTTGGAGGAAGAAATAATGTCCGTCAAACCAAAGTCCCAAGATGTACAAGAATCCGATCTGGTGTACATAAGAGACATAATAGAAACGTATATAAGGAATCTCGTCAACAAAACGAGACATTTGCACAACGGTCGTTTGGAAAAAATTCTGTTAAACACGAAAAATGTCAACGCTCAGTGGCACTTGTACGTAGACGGCGTCCTGAAGCAATATAACGCAGGAAAAATTTGTATAAATTGTCAGGAAGCTATACCGAAGATAACGATTTTAAGGAATAAGATTATGACGACTAAAATCAACGATGGCAATTTTGCGTCGACTAGCGTAAAGTCGCACACGGTGGTAAATAAATTGGAAACCGTCATCGTAATGCCGGACCAGTCGAAGGAATACTTGCGAAAGTTATGGCAAAATGAGAAGGAATTTCTCAAAGTGATCATTCCTTGCTTGAATAACGTCAGTACGGAGTACGCGACCGACGTGTTCTTCTTCGACGTCGTACCAGTTCTGCCGCCCATAGTGAGGCCCATAAACTTTCTTCACGGACAAATGATAGAACATCCCCAGAGTCAAGTGTACAAGAGTATCATACAGGACTGTCTAATTCTTAGGAACATCATACAGTGCATACAAGACGGCAACGCTAGCCGCCTACCGGAGGAAGGAAAAATGGTATTCGAGCAAATAAAGGGAGGTACGGCGGTGGAGAAGCTGCACAACGCTTGGCAGTCGTTACAAACCGACGTAGATCACTTGATGGACAGAGAATTAAACAAGACGCCAGATTCTGCGAATTGTCACGGTTTGAAGCAGGTAATAGAGAAAAAGGAAGGTATCATAAGAATGCACATGATGGGTAAAAGGGTGAATTACGCGGCACGCTCCGTTATCACGCCCGATCCAAACTTGGACATTGACGAAATTGGCATCCCCGAGACTTTTGCGCTGAAATTGACCTACCCTGTACCGGTGACGCCCTGGAATCTGCTCGAGTTGCGTCAATTGGTTTTAAACGGTCCGAATATTCATCCAGGAGCAGTTATAATAGAGAACGAGGACGGTACCGTCCAACGTCTGAGCCCAGTCGATATAACCAAGAGAGAGGCCATAGCGAAACGACTGTTACCGAGCAGCGATAAGGCTAATCGTTTCTTCAACGGCATCAAGATAGTTCATAGGCATTTGCAAAACGGCGATATGCTTTTGGTTAATCGTCAACCGACGCTTCACAAGCCTAGCATAATGGCGCACAAGGCGCGCATTTTGAAGGGGGAAAAAACGTTGCGTCTTCATTACGCCAATTGTAAGGCCTACAATGCCGATTTCGACGGCGACGAGTGTAACGTACACTTTCCGCAAAACGAGCTCGCAAGAAGCGAGGGATACCTGATCGCGAACGTGTCCAATCAATATCTCGTGCCGAAAGACGGTACCCCATTGAGCGGACTAATACAGGATCACGTTATATCCGGAGTACGTTTGACCGTGAGGGGTAAATTCTTTTCACGCACCGACTACATGCAATTGGTCTATTGCGCCCTGGTAGGGCACAAAGGCGACTTGACCTTGTTACCGCCTACCATATTGAAACCTTTGCCGTTATGGTCGGGCAAGCAGATAATATCGACCATACTTATTAACGTAACGCCACCCAACACCGCGAAAATCAATTTAAAATCGGGCGCGAAGATCAACGCGAAACAATGGCAAACGCGGGAGGCTCGCCGGTGGAAGTGCGGTGCCGAATTCAAATATCCCGAAGAAATGTCGGAGGCAGAGGTGATCGTAAGAAACGGCGAGCTCCTTTGCGGCGTACTCGACAAAACGCATTACGGGGCGACTCCTTACGGTCTGGTACATTGCGTTTATGAGCTGTACGGAGGCCCGTGTTCCAGCAGATTGTTAAGCGCGTTTGGTAAACTATTTCAGGCATTTTTGCAACGAGACGGATTCACCCTCGGCATCGAGGACATTTTGATAGTGCCCAAAGCGGACGCGAAACGTAAAGACATTATCTCGGAATGTAGAAAATTGGGTGAGGAAGTGCAGAGGGGTGTGTTGGAGGTACCCGCCGATACGCCCTCGGACGTGGTGTCGTTGAAGATCGAAGAATCGTACAGGACCGAGCCGAAGTTTCGTGCCCAGATCGACAGGAGGTACAAAAACGTATTGGACGTTTGCACGAACGACATTAACAAAACGTGCTTGCCGGCTGGTCTCTTGAAAAAGTTCCCCCACAACAATTTGCAATTGATGGTACAGTCGGGAGCTAAGGGATCTATGGTGAATACCATGCAAATTTCGTGTTTGCTCGGTCAAATAGAGTTGGAAGGTAAAAGACCGCCGTTGATGATAAGCGGAAAGAGCTTACCGAGTTTTCCCCCTTACGATCCAACGCCGAGAGCGGGAGGATTCATAGATGGCCGTTTCATGACGGGAATACAACCTCAGGAATTCTTCTTTCACTGCATGGCCGGTAGGGAGGGCTTGATCGACACCGCGGTTAAGACCAGTAGATCCGGTTACTTGCAAAGGTGTCTGATAAAGCATTTGGAGGGGTTGGTCGTTAATTACGATTCTACCGTAAGAGATTCCGACGGTAGCTTGATACAAATTTATTACGGCGAGGATGGGCTCGACGTGCCTGCCTCGACCTTCTTGAAGAAGGATCATATGGATTTCTTGGTGGACAATAAAAATGTCATCGTCGATCCAAATCTGGTGACGTATTTGAAAGAGGAGACGAATTACGAGTCCACAATGAAGTCGATAAAGAGAATTAAAAAATGGTCGAAGAAAAACGGTGGCGGCAGCGGCAGCGGCAGCACGCTGAACAAAAGGAGAAGAAACGAGTTTTCCATATTTTCCGCGGATAACTTTAATCCAAACAGTTCGAAATTTAAGCGCATCGACGAGAACAGCGGAAGAAGCAAAGGGACACTCTCGTTGATAAGAAAATGGATAAGAATGGACGAGGAAACGAAGAAATCGTACAAAAAGCAATGCATCGCATGTCCGGACCCTTTGACGTCCAAGTTCCGGCAGGACATAGAATTTGGGGTGCTCTCGGAAAGATTGGAGAATTTGATGGAGGAATATATGTCGGAAAAGTCGTTTAAAATGAACTGCGGCGTGGGCCCGCAGATAGACAAGGTCGAACTTAGAGATCTTTTGTCGATGAAGGTGATGAAGTCGATATGCCCGCCGGGCGAGCCCGTTGGTTTGTTGGCGGCACAATCGATAGGAGAGCCGTCGACGCAAATGACCCTGAATACGTTTCACCACGCGGGCCGCGGTGAAATGAACGTTACCTTGGGTATTCCTAGATTGCGCGAAATATTGATGATGGCCTCGAAAAATATTAAGACCCCGACCATGGAGATTCCGTTCAAAAAGGATTTGCTAAATCTTACCAAACGTGCCAACAAATTACGACAAAAACTTACAAAATGTATACTGACCGACGTATTGAAAAATATTAAAATCGACAAGGAGATGGAACATTTTCCACAAAGACGTTTGATTCATACATTGCTCATTGAATTTTTACCTCACAAATATTACAAACACGAATTTTCCGTTAGCCCAGAGAGTGTCATCGAGAAAACCGAACAGATATTTTTCAAAGCGTTGTTCAAAGAAATAAAAAAGATCGCCAAGGTAACGGGTACTTTGATACACGTCGAGGACGAGAAGAAGCGAGGTAACAACGTAAACGAGGACAGAGAATTGGACGAGGAAGACGAGCCCGAGGCCGTGGAACCAAAGGCGTCGTCTAAAGGGGCGAACGTTAAGAGAGATTTGGGAGAACAGCACGAGTCGTCCGACGAGGAAGAGGCCGCGGAGGACGCGGACGCGACGGTTACTCGAACGATATCGCGTCATCAAGAAAATCAAGAGTACGAGGAGGATACGGAGGACGAGGTCGAAGATAGAAATGAAAAGGACAACGACGACGAGCAGTTGGAGGAGGAGGTGGAGGAGGAGGAGAAGAATAACGTTGCAGGGACGTCTCGTGAAACGAAGAGCAACAAAGAGAACAACGAGGTGGTGGTGGAAGAGAAGGACGACGACGATGACGAGGAGAATGTAGAGTTTGGAAAAGGCGACAAACGAAAGAAACGTAAGGACGTAACGAGTACGTACATGTACGCCCTGGAATACGAGTACGACCAAGTTAAGTCGTTGTGGTGCAAATTAAAATTCTGGGTTGGTAAATTACCTTCTACTCGCGTTCCACTCGTATCGATACGCGAATGGACATCTAACGGAGACATTTGTTTTGCGTTACAGTTGCCGCTCAAGATGACCAAGATAGACTTGCCGACGATCATTAGAAACGTTGCCGATAAAGTAATTCTCTTGGAGACTCCCGACATAAGGAGAGCGTTTACGATCGAAAGTTCCGACGGAGAAACCATTCTTAAAACCGATGGAATAAATATTATAGTAAGTGTAGCTGCTCCGTTGTTGACGAGTGAAGAGAGAGAGAGGCAGAGGTAATACGGACGCAACCCAGACGAGTCAACGCAATTTTCCTTTTTTTTTTTTTCCCCTAGGAAATGTTCAAGTACAACGAGGTTTTAGACTTGTCCAAATTATATTCCAACGATATCTATGGAATTTCTCAAACTTACGGGATCGAGGCTGCTAACAAAGTGATAATAAGAGAGGTCAAAGACGTATTCAAGATGTACGGAATAACGGTGGACTCGAGGCACCTCTCTCTAATCGCCGATTACATGACGTTCGACGGTACATTTCAACCTCTCAGTCGTAAAGGCATGAGCGATTCTGCCTCGCCTTTGCAACAAATGAGCTTCGAAAGTTCTCTCAATTTTCTGCGAAACGCAATATTACGAAGTAAGCGATCCTATCGCATCGCATTTTTATTCTAGAAGAAGAAGAAGAAGAAGAAGATGCCGCCGGTGATTATCGCTCTCGTCTTTTTGTTCGCAGGAAAACAAGACGATTTAAAGTCGCCGTCCAGTCGATTGATGCTAGGTCAACCATGTAGGTCGGGTACAGGTGCATGTTCTTTATTAACGAAAATACTTTAGAAACGTCCCAGTACGAACATCCCCGATCAATCGCTCGGCTCTCGGAAGGAGGGAGGATCCTTTTTATCATTTTTTTTTTAGCGGGGAACGTCGATCGATGTCCAGGGTGGTGGTTGTGATTCGTAATATCGTTTACCGGAACAGACGCGCACAGTCGTCGTCGCTAACGATGTATATATTGTATATAAAGAATATAATAAGATATATTTTTGAACGTTGCAGCAAATCAACTTTCTTACATGTTTTCGTGAAGGTACGCAAAAACCATGGGTTAATTCGTACGTTGTTGTTGTAAGCCGAGTACACTTTATTTCGCAAAATAGATATACAAACGTTAGAAATTATAACGTGTTACGAAAAATTCTTTTTAAACGTTACGCCGTTGCATCGTAAAAGGAATACTGTTGATAAAAATTATGATGTACCATATTCTCGTGTGACTCGTGCGTGCATATCTCGTTGCTATGCGCAATAGATTATTTCGCTTAAAAATACAACGCATTATTTAAACATTTCATTTCGTCTATTTGTGAATTTGGATCGTGCTTAACAACAGATCGTAATTAGCACCGGAGAATGTTTCCAACTGAAACAAAGAATATGCATATATAATCGTAGGATTCGAACGGTTCGTAGGAATATGATAATTATTGGCGGGAGGTTTCGATGGTGGGCCGAATATTTACGAGCTTATACGTACCACTTTGCCTTCTTTGATAAAAACGAAAGTAGGCATGTTGGTTATGTCGTATTTATTAACGATATCTTCGCATTCTTCCACGTCGACCTTAAGGAAAATCACGTCGTCCCTTTCCTAAAGGAAATCGCGCGACGAGGAACAACATAACGATTAGTATATTCCCTTAAAGATAAGAAAAAAGAAAAAATATTAACTGGAAAAGTAACGTACCTTGGCCAACTCTTCGATCTTTGGCCCGATCGCTTTGCAAGGGCCGCACCACGTCGCATAAAAGTCGATTACGACCAAGGTCGTGCCAGCATTTTTGAGTTTCTCTTCCAAATCTGCCTGTAATCGTAAGAGAAACGATACGCATATTATTTTCTCCTTCTCGAACGGAAAGGAGAATCTAGAATCTCCACCGTGAAACGAATATAGCGTCACGATTTCGTGCGAGAACGAGTGGATGTAATTAAACGGAGCTATAAAAGCTATATAACGAGTAAGATGATAGACCGATCGCGCGATACGTTATCGGGCACTCGGATATCTTTATTCGTGGCGCGATATACGCACGCTAGCTCTCTCTCTCTCTCTCTCTCTCTCTCTCTCTCTCTCGCTCGCTCGCTCGCTAGGGATGGCGTCGCGATCATTCGCTTCCATTTTCGAGGTCGAGGAATACTCGATCGATCCACGATCGATCTCGCGACGATGAGAGATATCGAACGACGATCGAATGGAAACGAATGATCGGTCGAAAGATACGGGTAAAGGGGAAGAAGTCTTGCGGCTAGTAGACGATATATCGTAAACGATGTCGCGTTGATATTCTTAATAATCGCGTGCGTAATCCCTGATTGCTACGACGATCGTTTACAAAAATAAATCGACTTTATTCGTTCGAGGGAGGAACGATAAGTAATAACGGGAATGCATCGAAGAGAATAACGCCGGTTGGCGTACGGTGCACGTACGGGTGTGTAAATACGTAAGGGCGAGCGCGTTTTCTATAGCTTTCGTGTCCCTCCCGGCGGAGGAAATCGATCGGTCGAAGGCCGCGTTTACTGCCACGTTAAAGCGTCGTGATATAATCGTCGTGTCGAACCGTGTCACCCATCGCCGTCCCTATGATGCGTATCCGCTTCTGTCGCGTTGCTCAAGGTTATGGTGCGACGATCACTCGTCGCCCATTTGCGACGTTCTTTCGATCTCGTCGAATCTCGTCGAATCTCGTCCGATCTCGTTGGTAAAGACGCGAAAAGCGTGAAAGTAACTTACGTAGTTTTGAACGTGTTCGACCGTTTTCACCATTTTGCTCCTTCTTTCGGGGTTATGATCGCGGAAACGGATCGAGCGAAGTAACGTTCGAAGCAGCCAACTTCTCGACACCGACTGACCGCGCTCCCCCGATCGAACGCGAAGCTTCCTTTCTCTCTTTCTCACGCGCGCACACGGATACCGCACGTAATCTTTCCTCTTTCCTCTTTCCTCTTTCCCCTACGCGCGAATCGAGGAAGCCGGTAACGGCAAGGGGAAGGGGTGGGTGCGAGCAGGGCGAGGCAAAGCGCGCGCGAAGATTCACGAAATTAACCGAAGCTGAACCACTCTCGAGAGAGAACTACTCGCGATCTTGAATGGATCGACGAATCGCGCGTCGACTTTTCTCTTCTTCTCGAAAATTCCTCTCTCTCTCTCTCTCTTGCCTTGCCTTGTCTTGTCTTGTCTTTTTCCGCTTTCGCGTCCTTTCGTTTCGTTTCGTTTCGTTTCGTTTCGTTTCGTTTCGTTTCTCCCTCTTTCTCCCTCTTTCTCGCTCGCTCGTCGATGACTCTTGAAAATGATTGCCATGTTGGGCTCGTTAAAATTCCAAGCGCGCCATATTTAAAAGTGCGTACTTGTTCGATCGTTAAACTTTGAGAGATTTCTTTTCGTCGACGTTAGACAGTTTAACGACGAATTGAAACGCGATGCTCGATCGGATCGATGCTCCCTGCCTCCCTATAAACGTCAATAATAAGGAGAATAAACGGGATCGAGTTAGTTGGAATGTCGGACGAATTATCGATAGGAACGTTCGTGCGACATATCGAAGGAACGTTAGTATCGTATCGATATAATATTTTATTGCGTCTGTGTTTGCTCCATCGTCGATTATTTCCTCGCGTCCGAACGGTCCGACGTAATTGCTCGAGGAAAAGGAAGAATGATTGGGATTCGGAGAAAAAACGTAATCGCTCGTCAATTTTCACTGATTCGCGATGCTCGGAAATGGATGATGATGTCACGGACGTTCTAGGGAACGAAGCTTCGGAAATATGTATGCGTTAAATGTTTTAAACGCGTGCCTTCCTATCTGTAATCATCGTGTCGTCGTTCCTCTTCGACGTTCATTCATAGCTTTCCTGCTTCCTACGCGATCGATCGTTCGATCGACGTACACTCGTTGCGTCAGGTTAGTTAATATATATGTACGAGTATGCGCGACGAAAGCTCCTTCCAAAAAAAAAAGAAAATTTTAATAATAACATTTTCACGTAGAAAAATTTGTAAGAAGGAGATACGCGTTCAGTCTCTTCTGTCAAATCGATAAACGCTTTTACGGTGACATTGGCGAGCATTTCGAGGCCGTCCGCCATTTATTATCGACGAGTAGAAATTCGATGGACGTTCGTTTAACGTTTGGCTCTCCGGACGGTCGGTGGCAACCTCCTTCCCCCGATCGATATTACTTTCGATTCAACGTTTGTCCTATTTTTATCTTCTATTCGTTCCATCGCGAGTAATATCGAGCTGCTCGAATAAACCTTGGCCGCGTCTATAGGTTTGATCAGGAAGAAAAGAAAAAAAAAAAAAAAGAAAGTATCGAGCTCGTTCGACTCAAAGAGCGGAGCGGAGTAGAGCCGAATCGAAGGATCTTACCGTCTTAATAGTTGTCATTGTTCGATCGATGAACGAGCGCGTCGTAACATCTCGAACGAAGAAGGCTCTCCCTCGTTATTTTCTTCGCGCGAATATACGAGGAATAAAGATATTAAATCGTTCCGTTCGTTCCTCGAGTGGCGTAATCGATGATCGTACGATTGCATCATCGTGACTCGTTAAACAGAAAATTACGTCGAAGTATTCTTTATTCGATGTAGCGAGCGTCGAATGTTCTCGCGAAATTATTTGCTATTCTAATTGCAAGTCGGTCGAATTTGAATAGAGAAAATTCGCAAAAGTCGATTTTTGTCTTTGTCTTCGGCCGATCGTCGAGGACCGCGCCTCGAACCGTTCGACCGTCCAAAAAATCGCAAAGTCTTTCGATACCCCTGATGACATCTGCCGCGACAACGCGAAAAGTATCGGTCGTAAGAGTACTATTTTAAATTACACTTTTCTTTTCCATCTCGGGATAAGTCCGTTATCGATGTTTGCCCTATATTATTCTCGACAACGATGTCATTAATATAATCGATAATACCACTTTTATCGAATTATCGATCGCGTCGCTCGACGGAAAAAAAGTTATCGGTCGATAAAATGGATAACGTCGATAAAAGCGTCGATAAAAGTAAAATTTCCTACGTTACCGACCGTCAGGCTTACCTCGCATTTTACGTTCGTTACCAAATTCAAATGGATGGAACGTAGGAACCCACGCTCGTAAAAGAAATTTCGAAGTAAACCGCCGGTGCGTCGAGACGAACGAATTTAAAAGGAGTTATTATTCGTATGCTCGCTTTTCTAAGAAAGATGTATATAAGTTTTGTCTTTTTCATGATAGTTACGATATGGAGGAAATGGAAGAGTAAAAAAGGCGCGAACTTGAGCGCGTCGTCGTCGTCGTCGTCGTCGTCGTCGTCGTCGTCGTCGTCGTCGTCGTCGTCGTTTTCGTCATCGGGGCGAAGAGGTAACGGGCGCAGAGCGCAGAATCGAGGAGGGCGCGGACGTCGGGACGCAGAAACGAGAGGAGAAACCGCGTTGCTAAATATAATACGTCGAGGCACGCGGTTTTCGGGTCCGAACGGACGTCTCGGCGAATTAGTCACGTGAAATCGTATCTTTCTCCTTCGGGGTTCTCGGGGAACGTGCTACGAAACGGGGACAACGCCCTTTTGGAAAGAAAATTGAGGAAAAGGAGCGACTAGCCAACGACCAACTCGTTCTCGCCTGAGACTCCTCGACGGGCCGAACAAGAGCCGGCAGGGCTCTCCCTATCCTACCCCTGCCCCTTCTCGCAAATCTTCGATCGCAAGGGGATGAAAGTGCCACGAGTATTTCTTTCTCGTTCCACGTACGTATTTGTTCGTGTCAGTGAGCGGGTCTGTGCGTGCGTGCGTGCGTGCGTGCGTGCGAGCGACTTAACGAGATCGAATCGTAGAGAACGGAGAAGAAGCGTCGTCCTTTTTCCTCCTCGATCGTCCTCTTAGAGGCAAAACAGCCTTTGCATTCGACCTTTGGCCTCCTAGGATTCGCGAGCGAACTTTACGCGTCGATCTCGCGCCGTTGATCGGTACGGAAAGGAAAAAAATGTCTATAGGCGATCCTTCTTTATTCGATTTAGATTAATTTTATTCGATCGAAGCTCGCGAATTAAGCGATTCGATCGTTTTTATCGATCGTCTTTCCGCGAAATCGACCCGCGAGAGGTACGAATAAATCTTTTCGGCGCAAAATCGATGTAATCCTTTCGGGCGACCGATAATTTATCGTAATTATGTACGTACGTACGTACGCACGCATGCAAATAAATACGCGGTACGTTCGTGCCAATCGCTGTTAGTTGACGAGTTAATTTCGTTTCCGACAGGCATTGTTCCCTTGGCATCGTTACAAGATGCAGGGTGATACGTGGTGGAGAGGAGCTCGTTTATCGTGGCACGCGACAAACTCGGAATCGCAACGCGATCGTTAGAAACGTTCATGCGACGGATGGGTATTAACGCGATTCGCCTCGAGCGTGCAAACGGAGAAAAAGAATTTTTCGACCTCTCTTACTAGCGAGAGAAAGAGAAAGAAACAACTCTCCGTCCCATCCACCTCGCGAAGAATAAACGATTGCGTAGTTCTCGACGAAAGTTTCGCTCCTTCTCTTCTCTTCTCTTCTCTTTTATTCGACGTTAAACGTATGTAAAAATATACGTAGGAACGAACGCAAAAGTCAATATACTCGAGGCAATTGATTGTTTCTGCTAATAGTACGTACGGAGAAGCGATCGTTTCGAAACTGTGCATTTTTATTTTCTTTCTTCGACCGACCGAAAGTTATTGGATATTCGATGAAGAACGGCCGTTCGTAGCGTTCTCAAATGTTTATTGCAAAGCACGCGGATCGATAAGAAAGAGTCGGTCAACGCGTTACCGCTCGTCCACAAGCGGAGCACGAACGCCTGCGTCTTTATGCGCCGACACTGTCGACGATAAAAAGCTAATTGGTTTTCTTTCTTTCTTTTTTTTTATGCTGGAAACTATCTCTCGTTCCGTTCGTAGATACTAAAGAAGAATCCGAGAAGATAATAGAGATGAATATCCCGAAAAGCGATGGCCTCCTGTCGGTGGTCTTGCCTTCCGAAATTCCATCTTCGACGAGTTCGCAACAGCTCTTTATGAATCAGGACCAACAGGTGTGTGTGTGTGTGCGTGTGCGTGTGCGTGCATTTGTCCGACATAGATAACAAGTTCTATCGCTCTGTTCGTCCTTAGTCACGTTTCTTCTTTCCTTGGATACTTTATCGTTGTGCGAACTCGATAACCGAAATGTATGATGATAACGATCGTCGATCTAATACCATCGATATATTCGTTTGCTTACGAGGAACAGGACGAGGAAGCTTCGGACTGTCCACTTTTGACGCCGAGTCCACCTCCGGCCGTGCAGATAAATAATTCTCTCGAATCGGCTCCTATATACAGGCCTCTCGAAGGAGCACCTTTGGAAATGATAACAACGCCAACGCTCGAAAATATTAACGAGGAGGACGGACTTAATGCGTTCATGAATGTCGTGAACAGTTCGTCCAAACCTCTTCACGATGGTAGGTACAACGTGCGTATCAACGTGCGACGCAAAATCGTCTTTTTCTCGAGCGTAGCGATGACCATTATTTAACTTTTCTTCTTTTTTATATTAATTTTAAATAAGACGTAATCGCAAGAAAGGAAAGAAGGAAGAAAGAAAAGTTCTACTCGTTCGAAATTTGTTTTCTTCCCGGCGTTTCGTTCTCGTCGTCGTCATATCGGATACTAAATACTTTACGTAATCGCGCGCGCGCGCGCGCGTGGTCGTCATCGTCGTGTAAACGCGGAGAATACAAAGCGCCTCGACAGGATCCAGTTTCAATTTATATCGCGATTAATCTTGACGAGAACTCGCTCACGAGTTCCTACGTAGAAGATCAAAGAAAAACAAACAAAGAAACGTTTCATTGGACGAAATTGAAATTAATGAGAACTAATTAAAATTGATAGCCGCGAGAATATGATTTCAAGCGGATCGACCCATCGCGTTTCGATCGAGGAACGAGAGAAGCCGATTCTTTGGCAAATCGTTGATCTATACCATACGTATAAAATAAATAACGACGAGTTATTATTTTATTCTTCGATTTGATCTTTGTCACGACTCTTTCAGAACCGAGTTCGCGCGATCCGATGGTGGAATCGAGCACGAGCGGTAGCAGTAGCGACACGAACGAGCCGGTTTGCGCTCAATTACTTACACAGCTGAATACCGCTTATCAACATTTAGCACCAGACGCTCAAGCTCTAGTAAGTATTTAATTGAAGTGTCGCGAATCGACTTACCTTTCGCGTCGACTTTTCGCGGATATATAAACTCGAGGTGTGCGTCATCGCGAAGAGCCGACTCGGCGTTTTTTCTTTTTCCTTTTTTTAAGTTCCGCGATTTATCCTTATCCAGTATCGAATCCGTTTCGTTCCTATACGATGGAATCTACGTTATTGGTATGTACGTTTTATTATATCGAACGAAAACGATTCGTCAATTTCGATTGAAAAGTTTTCTTTTTGTTCGCTCGACTGGTAGACGCACGCTCTTTGACGTGTCAATTTGTATTTTCTAGTTTTCTTTTTGTTAGTCGTCTCGTACTTCTTAACTAATCTCGATACACAGCGCTATGAAAAAAAAAAAAAAAAAAAGAAAGATCCATTGGATAAGGCGGGTCGGAAAGGGGATAATAAATAGGGCGAACGGGAATGGATGCTTTTTCCGTCTTTTCCGTAAGAACTTCGAAAAGAGAAAGAAATAGCCAAGCGCCGAACTCGCGATAGAAACTCGTCCAAGTTAAATACCGAAATAATATATTGAAAGACGATTGACTTACAACGGGTCGAGAGCGATCTTTAGCTATAGAGTCAGCTGATAAAGCGTCGATACGTAATTTCGATAGGCTCCTTGCATAGTAGCACTTACCTGTGGAAAGATATCGTGCGCGCGCTCGCAATATCTCTAGCACGACAATAAAGCGATAATGAATCGTGCTGCGTCGGAAGCGGATGGACGTTCAACGGTCTAGCGTTATTTATAAATATTCTCGGCTTGTACGCGCACTTGTTGCACTCGGGCCATGGCCCGATCATCCGCCTCTTCCATTTCCTTTCTCCCTTCTTCGTCCTTCTTCTCGCCGATCTTCCCCTCCTATCCTACGATCGAATAGAACAATATTGGAAACTAGTGGCCGTATGGCGTTGGCTATTAATAACCATTCACCTCGTGGATCGGCTCGAGCTCGTGACAGGATTTATTAATAATGGTGGAATTAGCGTCGAGCGAGAGACTCGAGAACGCGCGAAGGCGATCGTTGATCGACGATGATCTTTGATAGATATCGAATCGAATATTTGCCAAGGAGGTACGAAGCTAGCTTGGGTTCGTTCGTAAAAAAGAAAAGGAAAAAAAAAAAGAAATAAAAAACAAGCAAAAAGAAAGGTAAAGAAAGGACGTCTTTGGACATGTTTCGACTGTTAAAGTTATGCGTCCGTTCGCAAACGAAAACGTCTTTCGATGGCATATCCTTACGTACGAATTCGCATAAATCTTCCAACTTTGTTTCTTCTCGCTCGTTGGTGTCTCGTCTACTAACATCCCGGCCCCGCTCCCAGTGTTGATCGCTTTATCTAACAAATAATCACAAAGTATACTCACGCCGTAACTCTTCAGTTTTACAATCAGGAGAACGGTGGGAAGCCACCGCTCGTTGGAATACAGCTGGTCGTGCCCAAGTCTCCGAAGGATTATCGATTTATGAAATGGAACTGGCCGTTGATAAGAAAAACATGTTTTTGGTCGTTGATGTCGGTCCTGACTGGATGCACCGCCCTTGTCATAGGCGTCCTCGCGACGATGCCTAAAAGGTAGGACGATAAAGTGTTATATAAATGAGTTGTACCCTTTTTCTTCCCCCAGCCACCTTCTACGTCCTACTGGCGAAATATATTGTACCTTCCAGATGCGATCCCTCCGTAGAATGGTGGCAAGGAAACGTCTTCTACGAGATCTTTCCGGCTTCCTTTCAAGATTCCTCGAAGGGTGGCGACGGTATCGGCGATTTGCGCGGTATCACGATGCGATTGGATTACCTGAAGAGACTCGGCGTTCGTGGAATTCGTCTCAACTCGATCTTCCCGGCACCCCACTATCCGGAATATTATTCGGACGTCAGCAACATGACGGATATTAACGTGAATCTCGGTACGTTGAAGGACTTTGAGAAACTCCTCTATGAGATACATCGTAGAAACATGAGCCTTATCCTCGATCTACCGCTTTATCCGTACGCGAAGACCCTTAAAGGCGAGGAAATGGCGACGAGCAAGGCGAACAAGGCGAACAAGGCGAACAAGACGAGCAACAAAGCGATCCGCGAAAGGAGAGACCTGATCGAGGATTCGATACTCGAGGATTCGATGGTCGCGACGACAACTTTTGCCTCGATCAAAGACGTTCGAAATACTTTGCCGGTGATTGGGAGTACTTTAGGGCCGTTCGAAGAACCAAGAGCACTGCCAGTCTTTTCGTCTGATTCGATCGATAACGAACGTCCGATCGGTACGGCCATTAAAACGTGGATCGAGAGAGGCGTCGACGGATTTTATTTGAAGGGTCTCGAACGTTACGTTCACGAAAGCAATTTTCCGAATGTAATAAGGCATTGGAAGTCGCTCCTTGGACCACGAAAGATTCTAATTTGTCACGTCGACGCGCTCAACGCCGCGATGCATTTCGAGGCATCGAGAAACACCATTCTTACGAGAATGGATCTGATCGACGTGACGTTACGGGTATCCAACGGTACCGAGGACATAAAGGCTCAAGTAGATGCTATAACCAAAGGTATACTTTTCGAGAAAGCATCCTACCCGTGGATTCACTGGTCCGTCGGAGGCGTCGATTCGAGAAGAGTCGCCTCAAGTATCGACGTCAAGAACGCTTCGATGGCTGTCTCTCTTTTGGCTTTGATGCTTCCTGGAACACCCAGTATATTTTACGGGGACGAGGTACAAAGTACAACCGCGACGATCTGTATCCGCGTATGATTTTTAACGCGTCCCGATCGCCTCAAAGTTCCTTCGAATAATCCATATTAAAGGTGTATTTACGTTCAGATAGGTATAATCGATTGCGAGTGCGAGGATCATCAGGATCTGGCACATTTGCATAATCTCGCACCTATGTACTGGGAGAAGAAAGATGGATTGGATGACAAGTTTGCGTCGGTCGGTGTCACCGCCTGGTTGCCCGAGGCTTCGAAACCATTGGAAACCAGTCTGATCGGCACGATCGCCGAGATGGTTAAATTGAGGTCTAACACTCCGACGATTTACGTTAAAGCCATATCAAAGGATAACGATGTCGTGGCCAACTGTGATATTAGGTAAATATTTAAGAACCCGCATTGAAGAATCCCTTTCGAATTGTTCGAATTCTTTCAACTATTCCTTCTTCTTCTTTTTTTTTTTTCCTCCCAACCCCCCAAAAAGGTACACGAAGGATGAGATAATCGTGATAGAACGATGGTATCCACGGAGAAACTCGTACGTATTCGTCGCCAATCTCGGCAACTCGTCCAAACTGAAGGATTTGTCGTCTCTCTATTACGGTGGCCACGTCGTCGTCGGACCGGCCAATAGATTGAATCAAGACGTTTTCTTCAAGGAACTGAACGTTCCACCTGGCGAGGCTTTCGTCATCAAATTGGACAAGTGAATACCAGCGAGTTTTTAAGCGAGTTTTTTTCGATGTCGGACAAAAATACGTTCGTGAAATTAGCATTCACGTTCGAGCCATATTTTTTCTGTGACACGCCGAGTGCGATATATATATATATATATATATATATATATATATATATATATATATATATATATATATATATATATAGATTATCCTACGAAAGGAGTTTCGTACTACTTGTTGGTGCAAGGCGCACGCCGTAATAGTTCAAGTTCCTCTTTACGATTGTAGATAAAATAGAGATAGAGGATTCGCCTTTTCTTACGAGATGACGATTTCTCGAGTGAAATTCTTTCTTTAACCAATTACTTTATTATTTATAGTCTAATATTTAGACTCTAATTCTTTTTTAATTGCTCGTGACAACTGGCAACCAGTGTTGACTCCACGCGAACACCAAGAAAGCGAGAAAAAACGACACGGCTAAAATGTTCCGCAAGGTTCTACGATATGGATCCGCGAAATGTTTCTACGTTATGTTTTTGCGATATGGTTCTAATATATGGCTTTACGAATAGTAAACGTTATGAACTCTCTTAATCGGAATGAAGAAAACAATTTAACATTTTTATATCCATTGTATTCGAATTAATCGTCACATCCGTAGAATCGTTAATCACATTCCGAAAGAACTAAGACGCCTCGATTTCATAAACCGAGTTTTATAACTTTCGACGAGACTCTCCATGTGTTCGCTATCTTTAATAGCCCGGCCTGTGGAACTTTTGCTTTAACGACGCGACTAACTTCCTCTTTTTTTCTTTCTTATTATATAAAAATATTTTCACGAGAAGATTTTTACCGGGAGAAAACAAGCGGTAATATCTTTCTGATACGTACCCGTACACGTCGAGTGCGATTTTGATCAGGCGTCAAAGTGTTTCTTTCGTTCGATCATACACATTCGATAGTAATCGGAATATATTCTCGATCTTGCATTCGAATTATATATTTTCTATATAATATATCTTTTTACGTGTGTGTATGTTATTTCGTAAGAACCTTATCATTCGTAACACGATGCGCATCCCACATTCTCTGTTCCAACGTTTATTAATAAATTATTCCTTTTTCATACGCAGTCAGAGCTAAAAGGGTGAAGGGGTGACTTTGCGTGTGAAAAGCGTCGTACAAGTGTGCGTTTAAAAAACTTTTATCCATACAAATTCGCGAGTCACGATATTTTTCTTTTTTAAGAAAACGAGTTTCACGAGTAAACGTCTATGATCGAGAAAACGTTCGAATGATCTTTTTCGCAGATTGGTAGAAAATTTCTTTATAGATTTCTTAATAGAAATTTTCTTTACGTAGTTACGTTGCTCCTTATCTCTCTTATATTTTTTATATTGCAAACTTTTATTCTCCGGTTAACGAAAGACTTCTCCATCATCGGAGACCGTTTTTTCGCTGACGAAGCTTTTTTTGTCGACGAGACCGAAAAAACCTAGAAAGAAATGCTTCGTATAAAGAGAAATTGTATACGTTCGCGGTTAAAAAAGTTTCCTTCCTTCGTATTTTCTTTCTTTCCTTTTCTCCTTCTCCGAGTGAGCTATTCATAGGTTCGTTAGTAATTCCGAACGAGCGAATTTTAAGACCAAACTCCGAAGTAATGAGAAAGGGCTAATAATCGTAGAGCTTCGAAACTTTCCGATCAATTTTTCCTAAAGGAAAAAACGAAGTACGACTCGATGGAGTTAAATTGCACGGTCGAGAGACCGGGCAAAAAAGAAAAGGAGAAGAAGAAGAAGAAAAGAAAAAAATTGAACATTTTTCTTAAGAGTTGGGTAACTCTATCGCTCGTTCCGTGCTTGTAATCGTTCATTGATGACAGGTCCTCCTCCTCGGAGCAGACATATCAATTTTTGTTAACGAGACTCTTTTTTTCCTTCCAACGTTTACGTCCGCAGAGAATCGACGGTTCGATCTTTTAATTTTCCTGCGAATCAAATGGGAAAGGGTGAAAAAGTATAAGCGGAACGATATAATACACTCTAATTAATTTCGTTTTGAAAACGAACCGACTCCTCTTTCTTTCTTCGAGCGAAATTTCAGAAAAAATCGTTGCCGTCGTTCCAGAGCTCTTCTCGCTCGATCCGTCCCATCAAAGCGTTAACGCGGAAGAAACGACGATCCCTTTTGCATTTCAAGTATTTGACCATTTTATCGTACTTTATCCACGGATGTCGAATCCCGTCTAAGAGTTTTCTCTATAGTATAATTTATGCCTTTCTATTATATTTTATAAAGCGAACTTTTTTACAAATTAATTCGTTTGTTAATGCCTTCGCGCAAGTTGTTACGCCGACGTAATTTACAGGCGTAATTTTTCAACTATTTTGACGAAGAAGGTCTCATTATTTTAATAACCGTACAAGTTGAGGGGCGTTCAACTTTTCGTCTCTCCTCGGTGATCGTTTTTTACCGTGGAAATATTCATCAAACTATCCGACGCGAGAACGGCATAGAACTGCAGCAAAATGAGAGAGAGAGAGAGAGAGAGAGAGAGAGAGAGAGAGAGAGAGAAGTACATAAATTGCTTATGTGCACTTCGTCGTATTTAATCGACGATATCAGAACGTCAAGGATAGTCGTTAACTGTTCGGTACTTGGTCGAGTTCGAATTGGAATAAACTATTCAAAGGCACCGTTTATAACCCTTCGAAAGAAAGTTTACTTCGAGGGTGGATTGACCCCTTCGCGGGTTAGTTCGCCGAGAACCATCGCGAGATAGAGATGGAAAAGATGGAAAAAGTACGAGGGGAAATGTAGTATTAATCGTGTAAATCGTAATAGCGTCTAGTGGTTAAAGAGAAAGAGATAAAAAAGCACGATATATTGATTCGATCGCGCGTTTCAGGCGACAGATTTTTTCGAGGGCGAGAAAATTATTAGATGGAACAAACTACTACTCAGATGCATGGGTATTTGGCCACTCGCAGTCTACGATCCGCTATTTATCTTCTTCGTAGTTTATCTTCTCGTTCATTGTTCGTTGGCGCTCGTAGATTTAATAGATCAACCGAAGCATATCGACTACGTAGTCAGAGTCTTGGCGGAGAACGTGACCCTTCTAATGACACTCGTAAAAATTATTAACTGCAGGCTGAAACGACGATCGATCGCTCGATTATTGATCGAAATTCATGAGGATTTCTTCGTGAAAAGCTATACGAACGAGAAGGAGAAAGCGATATTTCTCCATTATAAAAGACTTTCTTCCAGATTTACCGTGATAACCGTTGTCTCGATGTCCATCGTCACCGGACTTTATTTCTGGAAAGCCGTATTTACGTCGGTACTAACCGGTAATAGAAAATATCTCATTTAGATAGATTTTAATTTTTCGAGGTCGACGCTTTTTCGAAAACGTTTATTCCTCTCAATCAGTCATGAGAAACTCGTCCTCGGAGTATCAATTGCCATACACGACTAAAGCGATGGTCAAACTCGATGGTATAACGACGTATGCCTTATACTGCATCTACCAATGGTTAATCGTGGTAATCGTGATATCCGGCTACGTCGGATCCGACTGTTTCTTCGCCAGTTTGGCGCTACACGTTACAGGACAATTTGCGATACTCAGATGCAAAGTCGAGGAAGCATTCGAAGACTCCAATGGTTATAAGCGAGGTATGAAGAAATTGGTGATGAAGCACCATCGACTGATCGGGTAAGTAGATTCGTTTCCTTCATCTTCGAAATACGAGATAGGCATTCAATGGGTATTCGTATTTATATTTCATAAGACGAGCGGGCGCTTTTTAAACGTTTCTACGCGGAAAATTTTATTCCGTATCGCGGAATTCCAGATTCGCGGAAACATTGGAAGGTGCATTTAACATAATGATATTTCAACAATTATTTGGTACTACGTTGAATCTTTGCATATCGGGTTATCACGCGATCGTGGTAAGTTTTTTTTTGCGACGTTCGTACGATCGTTGATAATCTTTTCATGCTTTTCGATCAACAAAACAATTTGCAGAGTTCAGCGAACGGAGAAAGTATCGTATTGGTTACTTTCTTTGTCTTTGCATTTAACGTAGTGAACACGCTCTTCGTTTATTGCTACGTCGGTGAATGTCTCATCGAGGAAGTAATGCAAATAATTTCGTTATACGAAAAAAGAATTGGGATATTAACGGGATGTATTAATGAAATTCTCTATCGATTTAGAGCATGGGACTCGGCGACACGTTGTATCAGTCCAATTGGTACGACGTATCGACGCTCGATTTAAAAATGATGTACATTTGTATGCAACGAACAAGTAAACCGCTGCAATTAACTTCCGCAAAATTTTGTCCACTATCCTTGGATACGTTCACCGAAGTACGTATATCTCATAGATATCGAGAAATGTTTGTTCGATTTGGTAACTAACAAGATACATGATTCAAAGTTTCATCGAAATCAGTATTTCCAGCTTAAGAGGGCACAAACGAGGAGGATAGGATCCGGTACTACGATCTTAAATTTTTTAATAAATTTTCAGATATTGAAGACCTCGATGGGATACTTGTCCGTTTTACGAGCATTTCTATAGATCGACTCGCAGAAGCAAATCGTCTTGCAGAAATTACGTAGAATTATAAATTGATATCATCGCAGTCCTATTAGAGAGAAATTTTAGCGAATTTTACACGCATACAATACCATTTACGAACATTAATCTCGACTTTTTATTATCCGGCAGGTATTAAAAACTATTTTTGGAATTATATCTATCCGCGTTGCGATCCTTTTTTATAAAGGAAATGTTAAGAAACAAATTTATTTGTACAGATTAAATTTAATAATATATATTGTGGGTGTGTGCAATCGAAGGGGTTTCAATTATTTTTCAAAACTGCGATCACGCGATCTCCACGCAAGTATCGTTTCGTATAATACATTATTACGTTTTACGTATTTCGTTTCGCTTACGTATTTCGCAAAGTTCCCGCCAAACGTCACGTGACCTCTGTTGATTCCCCCGTAAGCCATCAGAGAGCGCTAGAATCGTCGAGAATTAATTCGTCCAAGAGCCACCAGAGAGCGTTAGAATCGTCGAGAATTAATTCGTCCAAGAGCCACCAGAGTGCGTTAGATTCGTCGAGAATTCACTCGCTCGCGTTCATTCGTTCAAGAGCCACCAAGAGCCGCACAACCTCTGTTTCTTCGCTCGTCCGCGGTGGTCCGCTGTTCGCGTCGGCTTCGTCGGGGAAAACGTTTTTGTCAACGACGAATAATATATCAATGTTCGCGTACGAATATAACGATAAAAGGATTATCAAGTTTTCCAGGTATATTGCGAATGGTCATTCGATGTAATATAATCGTCGTGTCAGGTTAGTTTTCTTTCCAGTAATGTTTCTCTCTCTAACCTCTTTAACTTGTTGATCGTTCTAGTGCGTATACACGTGCATCGTTAACATCGATTAAATGAAATAAGTGTAATTTTGGAATATCGTATCAAAATGAAGAACAAGCCGATACGTCATAAGGAAAAAAATACTTTCCAGGTAATATCGTCGCAATATGAATGTTATTTTCCCACAAGATTGTGTTCCATTTAAAAATATGTACGTAAAATTTAAATGTTACAGTTTAAATCATTTTCCGAACGAGTAAACGAAATCGATATCGACGTTTTTCATCGTGTAGTACACAAAAATGAAGAAAATAACGAGGAGGAAGTTGAAACGTATTTTCATGAAACGCTACAAAAATTGAATTTTCTTAATTTAACGGAGGGTTATTGTAGCTTTAAAAGGCAGGTGCGCGATATCGTTACCCTCCCGCAATTGCTCAATAAGAAGCAGTACGTAATCGATTTACTTTTGGAATATTTAAACAAGCGAGACGTTTTGTTTCTACAACCGATACTGGAGTAAGTATAGCCTAGTAAAAATCTACGTGTATCCATGTTAACGATATTTAAATATATAACACGCGCGTACAATTGTATATTTTAGGTTGGTAGTCGCCTTGGCTAAGGATCTGCAAAAAGATTTTTACGAGTATTTTCCTGAATTTTTGAACGCCATAATCGGTTTATTACAAACTAAAGACCCGGAACAAATAGAATATGCGTTCGTGGCTCTTGCCTACTTGTTCAAATTTCTATGGCGATATTTAGTCAAAAATGTAAAAACGGTTTTGGATTTGCTGTTGCCGCTATTGAATGACACGCAGCCAAATTATATCAACAATTTCGCCGCGGAAAGTTTTGCCTTTGTCGTTCGCAAAGTTAAAGACAAAGAGTCATTCGTTAAATTACTGTTAAAAATATTGGAGGATAGCCGACGTAGCGTTACCGGCTGCGGAAGGTTGATGTTCGAAGTAATATCAGGCACGCCGGGTCAATTTCATTCCTGCGCCGATCAAATTTTATTACTTTATTTTAATTCTTTAAATGACGAATCCATAAATCAAGATCTCGCGTATAGCGTTATGAGAGAAGTGACGAATTGCGTCCTACAAAATATACATTATTCCAAATGCGACGTACTTTGGAACGCTTTCTTAGAAGCGCTGAACGAGACGAACGGCGAACCGAAAGTCTTATCGGGAAGAAAGAGTCATTTGGAACTTGTTTTGCGTCTCGTGAATATCGTTCTTGTTCATAAAAATGGAAGAATGCTCCGTAATCCTGTGCCTTTGATTAAAAAACTGATAAATATGATCGATGATTTTCAAACTGATAATAGCGTTTCGTCCGAGATCATCGATGCGCTGATCAATATTCTTCTATCCGACGTTAAATTGGCTCAAGAAACATCTAGTCATTTACTTCTTAAAATAATGTCTATGGATAACGTAGGATTATTATATAATGCGGTTGAAAAACTAATACATTATTCGTCATTCGAGACACTGGTATTGCCACATCTGTTGAAAAGATTTAATTCCATTGGTTTGAAATCCGAAGAAGTAAGGTTGTTGGGTAAAATAATAAGACAGAAAGCGCCTCCTTGCCTTAGCGGTCTAACATTGAAAAAATGGAAGAAATTCAGCCTTGATGTAAGAGACACGTCGAAAGGGAGTACGGATTATTTCTTGAAAGAATTGAACGCCATAATCGATTCTACGTCGTTGGATGCTTTTTGGATCTTAATGATCGTACCGCATTTGAAACTTTTACCTGAAGATGTTAAAGTCTCGATAAGTAAGCAACTCCTAACGGTTTACAACAAAATATTGTATTACGAAAATATGGAAAATACAATGGAACTTGAGAAACTTAATTTCATATTTTTGTTCTTACTCGATACGACGATCCATATTTTGGAAAGAGACGAATTTTATGAGTTTACAAAGACGCACGACGTACGGATAATGCGCGTATTGGAAAAACAGAGTAACGATCCTTTCGTTCTCGATGCGGTAGACTTGTATCTAACATTTTACAACGGATCACAGTATCACGAGAAATTCTTCAATCGAGTGGTATTCGACGTGCTACACAATTGCATAGTAAATAAGTTGAATTCGCCCTTTCATCAAATTCGCTTGGTCGTAACGCATCTTTATTCGTTATTCGCCAACGTCGACGGTATTATAAAGCTATCCACAGAAAATAAGAATCCTTTGGATCTGATATATCTGGCTGAAAGTATACCAGCGACGATCCAACAATATCGAGATAAATTGTTACATTTACAGAGTTTAACGTTTGAAAGTAACGCCATGGCCAATATAGATCCTAAGTATTACGAGATTCCTCTTAGATATTTATTGGGAAATTTTTATATAAACTTTTCTTTATTGTGGGATCCTGTGAGTAAAATTATTGGAAGCTATGCTACCAAAGAATGTACTCAATTTTGGCCAGTGTTTCTTACCGAATTGAAAGATGCAAATGCAATCGATTGGACGTATCAACGGAAAGTGCATCGATCTGAAATCATTCAAAGTTTGGAGTTGAAGAGATACGAAATGATAAACGACGATAAACCGGATTATAATAATTATAAAATTCTTCTTTGGAAATGCATGCCTCTTTTCGTGAATTACTGCGAAATGAAAAACAGAGATTTGACAAGTTTATTCATTGAATTTGTAAATAATAACTTTTTCAAGTCTAATTCCGAAGATGCTAAATTTTGTAGCATTAAGAAACGCGAAAGCGTGTCTATCGCTAACGACAACACGGGCGAAGAAGAAGGAGAAGATGAAGAAGAAGGAGAAGAAGAAGAGGATTACGAGGACGAAACAATGGAGAAGGATAAAATATCGTCGAAAGTGGACGATAAAAGCAAGTTACCAGTCCAAGCAAGAATATACAAGATAAAATTATTACTGGCGCAAATGGAAATATATGGTAAGATGACGAATCCTAATGTATTGTATAGAGAAAGAGAAATGCATAAAATATATTTGGATTTGCTTTCCTCGAAAAATCCTGAAATACAAAATGCTGCCTTGAATTGCCTTTGTACGTATAAATATAAATATCTTTTACCGTACAAAGATCATTTATATAATTTGATAAGTGAGAAAAATTTAAAAAATGAACTTGCGCGCTTCAAGGTCGACACGGAAAGTAATTTTATATTGGACGAAGATCGCGCCGGGC
The DNA here is from genome assembly GCA_911387935.1 of Dolichovespula saxonica. Lineage (NCBI taxonomy): Eukaryota > Metazoa > Arthropoda > Insecta > Hymenoptera > Vespidae > Dolichovespula > Dolichovespula saxonica. Next base: position 165,587 of record OU427015.1, read on the forward strand.
TTATGCCTATCTTGATGAGAATCGTTTATGCAAAAATGATAATGAAAACTGGAATGAGAACTGGCGGCAAGGGTGGTGGTTTATTAAGACGTAAAATTATATTGCGTTTCCTTGCTGGCACACGGGAAGACGAAATGATTATGTTTGTTGAAATGGCCTTTAAACCTTTCCAAAGATATTTATCGTTCTCACCAAATACTTTTGTTGACTTGAACGTACTGACAGAGAGTATCACGGATGCTGTCGATCTAAACAATGTCGTTCCGCCGAAACGTTTACAAAGTGCCATGAATTTATTAGGAATTCTAATGGAGCAATTCGGGGCAAAAATGACGACGAAACTTTTACCATACTTACTCGGTATGTCGATGTGCATCGGAGCTATGGTCAGAGGGATCTTACGAAGATCCGATCAAGTTCATTCTGGTTATTTATCAACGATAAAAAATGTAAAAACTAATTGTATCGCCGTAATAGCAAGATTCTTTTCCCATTTTGAAAATTACCAATGGAGAAAGGACGAAATAGATGCCGTATTCGACGTCGTAGTATTTCCTTGGTTGGAAAAATTACCTATAGAAGGAATTCATAGCCCTACGGCTTTGTTGAAATTGTTCATCTCTTGGAGCCAAAATTCGCGTTACTATCCTTTATTCGTGAGGTATCAGGACGTCGGCGATATCACTATTACGGTTCTTCCCTATATCGTCAAACTATTATTGGGAAGCAAAACTCATCCGTCCGTAATTAATGCTATCTTGGACATGATTGAAAAAATGTTAACGATGGAGGATTATGGAAAAGTTAATCCGGATGCAGATAAAATGGACGTGGACGATGTGCCGCCTTTTCTACCGCTAACGTCCGTCCTTACGAATCTACTTCCTGCGAACGATAAGCTTCTGTCGGATGGTATTAATTATGGATCCATTATTTTACTTCCGCACGTTGACGATATTTTAGAATATATGAGGAGGAAGCTTAAAAATTCTAGCAGGGGTATGAATAAAACCGAATCAACTATTCTATCGCGCATTTCTGAATTTGCGAAAGATCCAGACACGTGCGATACGTTATCGGTACTTGTTTTACCGATATTGATGAAGAAAGCGGGAGCGAACGAAAGCGAAGACATTATTATTGAATTCATTATGACCGTTACAAATCTGATGAAACACGTAAAATCACCGGAAACTCATCTAAGAGCTCTGACACCTTTGCTCGGTGTTGTATCATCGGTACCTGCTCGCAAACTTGTAATTCAATTGTACGGTATTATCGCCGAAAGATCCGCCGAAGAGAATCAACGATCAATCGTGCAAAATTACAACTTATTGGAAGGGCTTAATGCGTGGGATCGCAAGTGGATCGATCAACCTGATTTTCAAAAAAGATTGAATGCTTTCAGCGACGTTAATAATTTAATGGAAAATAATGAAATATCATTAAATTGCGGCGCGTCTATTATTTACAATTGCTTCTTTTTCTTGAAAAATGAATCGGATTTGGCTATAAAGGATTACGCCGGTCAGTGCCTTAAGAATCTTGTACCTAAATTGGCAAGGAAGTACAAGGATAATCCATCCGACAGGCGTTATTTGATGGATGAGACGATCCTGCAGCTTGTAAAAAAAGGAATAAGTAGTAAGTCCGAGGTATTGCGCCTACAGTCGATAGCCTTATTAGGACATATGTCGTTGGAATGTCCCGATGTACATCCCGTTTTACGCGACTTATCCGCATTGTGCAATAAAGCAGATCCCGAAGTGGATTTTTTCGAGAACATGCAACATTTGCAAATGCATAGGAGAGCTCGTGCGTTATTGAAATTTTGCGCCGTATCAAAGACATTGACCAAACGTCCAAATCCAAAAACTCTCACACAATTTATCCTTCCTCTTGCTTCGACCTATTTGTGTAACGAAGCCTACATGAATAAAAACAACATGATAGATGCGGCAATTGAAACGGTCGGTACCGTATGTAAACTTTTACCTTGGTATCACTATGAAATCATTTTAAAATATTATTTAAATGCATTGAGAAGAAATGTTCAATTTCAAAAACAAGTTATAAGACTGATCGTAACGATATTGGATTCTTTTCACTATGACCTGTCGAAGTACAAACCTTTGGAAGATATTTCACTGAAAGGAGGAACAGCCTCGTCCGAAAGCGAAAAAGGGCCTAACGGTGAAAACGATACGGAGGAAGATGAAGACGGCAAAGGGGATGAACATGAAAATGAAGAAGAGAAAGAGGAAAGGATGGATATGGAATTGAGTAATGAAAATATTCTCGACGTAGAGGACAACGATGAGAGAATACACGCGGATTTGCCTGTATTGCAAAGACAAATCGTATTATCGCAATATGGAGCGAAAAGAGTTGTATTTGGTATATCGAAAGGATTACTGCCACAATTATATAGGTCTATCGCGGCAAGGACTCGTCAAGATAGTACGCACAAAATTAATAAAAAAAAAGTTATAGGAGATATGGAGGAAGAAGACTTAATGAGAGTTCCTATCGCGTTAGCGCTAGTTAAGTTATTGCAAAAGCTTCCAGAAGATATTTTGGAGTCCCATCTACCAGGGTACGTGCACCTCTCTCTCTCTCTCTCTCTCTCTCTCTCTCTCTTCGTAAAATAAGCGCACTTTTGACATCTCTTTATTTACACACACATATATATAATACATTCAATATTATTCCCTACTTATGGCTTTATCTTTAATTCTTCTTCTTATTCTTCTTCTTCTTCTTCTCCTCGTAGTATCTTCATGAAGCTGTGTACTTTTCTGAAATCTCGTCTAGAATCTGTAAGGAGAGTCACTCGCGAAGTGTTGCAAAAGATAATGATCACTTTGGGACCAAAGTATCTCCATCATCTTTTGAAAGAATTAAATAGTCTTTTAACGAAAGGCTTTCAAGTTCACGTCCTCGCATATACGATACATTCCGTTTTGACCGTTTTGAAGCCACATTTTCAAAAATTTGATATTAATAGAAACCTGCAAAGTATTTTATCGGTGAGTCTCTTGCTTTTCGATAATAAAAAATGCTTCGTTGGAAGAAACGTATATTGTAAAAAATTTCCATCGTAAATCTTTTAATACAGGTTTGCAAAATTGATCTGTTTGGATTAACCGCAGAAGAGAAGGAAGTCATTGGTATCGTAAAAAATATTACGGAAGCGAAATCGACCAAAAGTTACGATATTTTTCATATATTGGCAGAATATATGACAGAATCTTGTTTGCTCGATTTGATAATGCCATTGAAAGATGTTCTTATGAGAACGCATTCGCACAAAACGGTTCAAAAGGTCGTGGAATGTTTAAAAAACATTGTCCTTGGTTTGGCCGATAATAACTTCATACCACTCGAACAAATGCTTATATTCTTGTATGGGGTTGTATCGGAAAGTATACCAGAATTATTGGCGGTAAAGAAGCACGAACGATTGACGGAAAAGGAAGTTGAAGTACTGCGAAGGCAAAAACCAGATTGTTTTATAATACCTGCAGAACCAAAAAATAGAATGGGTCTGAAAGTTGCATCGAAAACAACAACAAACACGAATGTTCATGTGATGGTCGAATTTGGTTTGAAGTTGTATCATATATTTCTAAAAAGAGAAAAAATATCCGATGCGACATTCAAGCCCTATTTAGAACCCCTTGTATCGATTTTAAGTAACTGTTTGAAGTCTCAACATGTAAAGGTAAAGTATATTATTGCCGTCTAGCAAATGAGATAGATTTCTCATTTTTCTCTCTCTCTCTCTCTCTCTTTTACAGTTGTGCACTTTAACTTTACAATGCCTGAGCTGGATAGTCAAAATGGATTTAACGTCCGTAGAAGAATCAATAAGCGACATTTGCTCTTCCATCTTCGAAATTTTACACAAATATGCAGCAGCTGGTTTGAGCAAGGGAGATAATTTTGATCTCGTAATGGCAGCTTTCAAATGCACGTCGGTACTTGTTCGCGACGTAAAACACTTTACGATTAGTGCTGAACAATTAAAAATTTTACTTTTGTATGCCGAACAAGATCTTCACGACGGCGATAAACAAGCAACAGCGTTTGCCTTGCTTAAGGCAATAATTAAAAGGAAATTAACGGCACCAGAAATGGATGCGGTTATGAAGAAAGTAGCCACGTTGAGTATCACGTCGGAATTGGAACATGTCAGATTGCAATCGCGATCCGTATTTTACTCATACATTATGGAATATCCTCTTAATAAACATCTCGACGATCACATAGCATTTTATTTATTTCAATTGAGTTACGAGATGCAGTACGGCCGTATTAGTGCATTACAAATGATCAATAACATTATTACAGGATTTCCGTTGGTAAATTTTCCCTATCTCTTTACGTTTTATACTTATAAATGATTTTTTACGCGTCTACTTCCTACCTTTATACATTATCGTGACGTTTGTTATTATAGAAGTCTCTGATCAAACGCGCAGGATTTATATTTTTGAATGCCAGTGCTAGATTGGTAAACGATGACGATCCGATATGCCGAAAGCTTTGTGCTACGTGCATTAAAGAAATGTTGATGCGATTGCCCCATAACGAAAGGGACAAACTGTTCGATATTGTATTTGCCTGGCTGAAAGACTCTCAGGTATTTTCATCTAACGCCGATCGTTATTTTAAAGGATGACGTTTAAAATGTGTTTTTTTTTTTTTTTTTTTTAAAGGAAATTTGTAAAATGGGGAAGCAAAAAATAGAAAAGAAAAGAACTTTTGTTTATTGCAGATAATTCATCGGCGATTGGCCGCACAGTTATGCGGCATATTTGTCGTGGTCGAAAAGGAAAATTTTGAGTCGCGTCTCGCAAATATATTGCCTATTTTATTGCGACAATTTCATTATAACGTCGATACCTCGAAAAAACCAGAACCTGGTCATTATGTAAAATTACATTCTGAAAGAGAGGAGAATAAAAAGCCCAAACAGAATTCAAATATAAAAGATCCGGAACGATTAAAGGATCATCACTTGTATCAAGTGCTGCAATTGTTGTTAAAACTATCGGGACAATGTCCAGGTTTCCTAAAAAATAAAAAATACAACGAGGAAATATCTTCGTTCGCCGGTTGGTATAATGATCGGGGGGAGGGTTCTCTCTAATGGCAGACTAGCGTGTTAACGATTGAACGATATCATTGTAATGGTAAATTTTTTTTCTTCCTTAGAACACAGCCAATCTTTGTTGGCGCATCCACATCTCTGGGTTCGTTTAGGAGCCACGCAGCTGATCGGTTTTGTACTATCGGTACTCGACGTAGATAAAATTGTGGAACTTATAAAGAATCCCGAGGAACATGCCACGGTCGAGAGTTACATCTATTCCAATCCCGTCGATACGTTAAAGAGTTTGTCTTTGGACTTGATCGCACAATTGCAGCCGGACATGACGTTCGAAGAATTGGCGGACCAAGTCGTGAAAAACTTAATCTTCATTGGAAGAATCTTGAAATCGGCCGAAAGTCCCAATATTGTAAATTCGGATAACGAGGCTGTAAATAAAGACGGTAATATTTTGTCCCTTGGTTGGCTGATGAGAAGATTAAGAAAGAGTGTAAATATAGAAGTGATACAAGCACCTAAATCTATATCGGTGGTAAGTGTTTTATTTCGTACAAATCCGTGAGATATCCGCGCATAGATCTCTATGCTCGAAATACGTATATAAATGTGTTATTCTCAGAGAAGCGCGGTATTCAAGTGGATCGCCGGTATAGTGGCTACTATACCAATCGAAGAATTAAATGCATTACTTTTTAATCTAATGTCACCGTTGGTACGAGAAATGTCGACGACCGAGGAATCGAATGCTCCTTTGCGTCAGTTGGCAAAGGAGGTAGCTTCTATGATAAAAAAACAAATAGGAATTGAAGAGTATGCGAGATTACTTAATAAGGTGCAACAGAAGCTCGATAGTAAAAAAACCGAACGACGGAAGATACGAAAGCAGCAGGTAAAACAAAGTGGAAAAAATTTCTATCTGGCCTCTCTAACGCGCTTATCCCTTTATATTTAATGCCTTTATGATTGCAGTTTGTGACAGATCCGGAATTAGCGGCGAAGCGTAAAATTGCGAGACAACAAAAAAAGAAAGAAAGTAAAAAGAGGAAGTTGAACGACGCAAGGGGTAAAAATGTATCGAGGAAACGGTTCAAGAAAGAAATCGACTTGGAGAATTTTTAATTATATAAGCGCCTTACTTAGTCTCTATTTTTTTCCAAGAAAAAAAAAAAATAACAAAAAAAGAAACAGGTTTCGTTATCGTTGTCGTGTTATCGATTTGCCAATGTAAATATGTAACATATTCATATACATGTATATATTCATATAGAGCAGCGTTCATATTTCATAAGAATTTTTTTTATATATGTGTGTATATATATATATATATATATATATATATATATATATGTGTATGCATATATACATATAATAAAATATAGCGTTCGGTTATAGAGATATAATAGGCTACTAACAAGAGCGTTGGCATTCATCTTTTTCTATCTCAACGCTCGAGACTCGCCCTAATTACGTAACAATCGAATCATCATCTTCGATCGTACGATATTAATACTATATTTTTATCGGCCCTCCGATTATTTTTCATTCGAGATCTCGTGTTTCGAGCCTTTCGCAATGATTTTATTGCAATTGGTCGAACACAAAAAGTCTCACGTAGATCGAAACAAATGTAAAAAAAAAAAAAAAGAAAAAAAAAGGAATTTTTGTCGTTAACATTACATTAAAAATACTATGGTCAATGAGTCACTTGTCTTATCGAGGTTCTACGCAAGCATTCGATCGATCACTGCATACCTTTTTCCTAAACATTTTAACGAAATCACTTTTGACACTGTGTCGTCACTTTATTGGGGTTCGAGGTTCAGTTAGCATTCGACCTATCCCTGCCCCTCGACGCTTACACTATAAGTATCTAACGCACGTCTCATAGTACATCCACATACACATTCGTCCAGACACGGCCAACTAAGAAACTTCTTTTTCTCGAACCTCCGAGATCCATTATAGCTACGGGCGAAGAGCCAAGTACTTTATTTGAATAGTACGTTGGTTTCTTATCAAAGTGTTATATATATATATATCATAGGTACAGTATCCGATGATATATTTTCCTACAATAACATTATCTAATAACATACCTTTTCGAAGGTGACTCTTAATTTATATTAAACCATCCGGTCATTATTTCTGTGCTCGAAGTAGAACTAACACGGGAAAGGAAAGGGAGAGAGAAAGAAAGAAAGCTTTGACAATGTACGTCAGTGTATTTTTACTTTTCATAGTGATCATTTTATTGGTAATCTTGGAAAATAGACGACGATGGAACGAGAAGAATATTCCACCAGGTATAAATATTATCGATCGATATTATAATAATTATACGTAATGATAGCCGCGTGAAAACCCATACTAGCTTTCACATAACTGTAAAAATCCGTATAATTGATATATATATATATATATTCATTTATTATTAAATTACAAATATAATTATATATGTTCGTGCGTTGAATGTAAGCCGATACACATTTTCAGGACCCTTCTCTTGGCCGTTTATTGGAAATCAATCTCTTTTGAAACGATTGGCTCGTAAATACGGTAGTCAACATGTGGCATTTTGGAAGCTTGCTCAAAGATACAAAAGCGATGTAATAATGTTGAGATTAGGTATGCGCAACATCATTGTGGTTTCCGGCGTGACAACCGTTCACAAATTACTACGCAGCGATGATTTTGATGGTCGTCCTTGGAACGAATTTATTAAGTTACGCAATATGGGAATGCGGAAAGGTAAAACTCGGTATATACGCTTTTATTATTGATAACCAGCAAAATAATTTAGCATCATAAGTAGTAAAAAATTTTTTTCTTATCTTCTCCTATTACTATAGAGATTAGATAATTTATGCTCGTAAATATAAAACTGACACTCGTATAATTCATTCCTCTATCGAGTCACGATTATCACTACAATAATTTCTTATTCGACGAAACTTCTACATTTGATCGTAATGTATAGGTATTACTATGAACGATGGAATAGAATGGAAGGACGTTAGATCGTGGGTAGTACGAGCACTAAAGACCGTTGGATATGGGAAACGAGAGATGTCAAAGCTGATCCAGGACGAACTAGTAGTAATTATCGAAAATCTAAAAAAAGGTGGTACAAATAAAATGAAGGCGGCGATCGCACCCGCTGTCATAAACGTTCTTTGGACTTTTACAACGGGAAAGCGTATCAGCGAGGTTTCTAAGTGCGTATTCGTATGATTCATTTGAAATATATCCAGAGATATAGAAAAAAAAAAAAAAAAAAAAAATTATTTCTATGCTAATTACGTACAGATTACAATATTTTAACGATCTGATGGAACGACGTGCTCGTGCCTTCGACATGTCCGGAGGAATTCTATCTACTTTTCCTTGGATTCGTTACGTCGCACCGGAGACATCGGGTTACAATCTTCTCACGAAACTCAACAATGAATTGAAGAACTTACTAACGGTAGGTGGAAACTTGTCTTTGACGCAAACCAGACGAAACTATCTTAACGATTTTCTTCGATTTCTTCGTCATTTAGGAGACGATATACGATCACAAGAAGAATTATGTTCCCGGTAACGAGTCGAACTTGATCGACATGTTCCTTCGTGAGATGTACAATCGGAAAGGATCGAAAGACATATTTACAGGTAAAATAAAATCATACGCGTTTCCTTATATATCGATCGTGTATCGATCAATTCGATATTTTCATAGAGGAGCAGTTGCTGATGGTACTGTTGGATCTCTTCATCGCCGGCTTCAATACCACCACGATTACCTTGGATTTTCTTCTTTTACACGCGGTAGTTTATCAAGATGTACAAGAAAAAGTAAGAGAAGAGATAGCGACGAAGATAGGGTTCGAGGAATTTCCAAAGTTGGAAGATAAATCCAAGTATGTCTTTATTATCGTTATATCGAAGAAGAAAAGTGAAACGCGTTTTATTTTGTCATAGGCTCCCTTATGTAGAGGCCTTTATGACCGAGGTTCAACGTATGTATGTAGTAACTCCAATAATAGGCCCGCGACGAGTCTTTCGAGATACGACGTTGGAAGGTTATTCGATACCAAAGAATACCACTATCCTCGTCAATTTATACAGCGTCAATATGGATCCAGATCTCTACCCGAATCCGCACGAATTTAAACCGGAACGTTTCTTAAAGGATGACTCTTATCAACCGGATAAGAATTTGGTGCTCTTTGGCAAGGGTAAAACTACTACTAGAATTCATTTCTTGCGCAATGTTATATCGCTCTTTGAATCGGTTGAAGTTTTTAACTTTTTCCATTAGGAAACAGACGATGCCCCGGCGAACATTTGGCAAGATCCGCTCTTTTCCTACTTTTCGTTGGTATTATGCAAAAATACGCGCTACTTCCTGTACCAGGCCAAGGGCCTTACGCCGTCGAAGCAATTCCAGGTCTAACGATCGCACCAAAACCTTACGAGGCGATGGTTGTACCGCAATGACAAATCTTTACCTCATAACTAGAACTTTATTTCCTTTTTTCTTTCAAAATAGTCACAAACTTGATTATATATTTTTATCCTACCAGATGGTTTCCTATGCTTCATATGATAAAGTCGGATTTCAACTAATTTTTTAAATCTCTATTTATACGTAATAACCAATTTATATTTTTAAGTAAAATATAAGAAAAGTTTTATTTTGCGGATGGCTCTTTCTCTCTCTCTCTCTCTCTCTCTCTCTCTCTCTCTCTGCACAAATTACCTTTTTAGTCACTAGTAATAATAAAAATAATAAATAATAATTATTGAATTTATTTGAAGTAAATTTATAACTCGATGAAGATCGGGCAAAATCTCTAAACGTTAAACGCGAGACGCCACATTTGTTTGGCGTCTCGGAAGAAAATCTTCGTTAGAATACGGTTTGTTGTTTCAACCGCGTAAAAGTCGTTTTACGCGTTCGACGAAATCAAGCTGTTTCGCAGAAGTCCAAATCTATCGTCGGTGGCATGTGCCACGTGGCGTGCATTTCAGTGCTTTATATCGGATCTCATCGAGAGCTTGAGATAGTACGGTTTCGGTGATAAAGTGAAACTGTCGTAGCCGTTTGGATCGGGCATGTCATGTACAGGTGAGATATCAAAATCGAAATAATATATAAAGTAGACGAAATATAAGAAAAATGTTGAACGAGCAAGTAATTCTCCGAGACATCGTCTCTTACCTAAAAATTATCTTATATTAGAGGATGATCAATGAGGACGAGGATAATATTATTTCAAATCAGAAATTACCTAATCCGAACGGTATGTTCGCATTGTTTTGACAAAATTGACCGTTCTTATCGAGAAAACGTTGAGGCCTAAATTCCTCCGGATGATCCCAGTAAGCTGGATCATAGTGAACGCTGTAATAGTCGAAGAGTATCAATGTATCCTAAAAAGAAAGAAACTCCTTCAACATTTTTTTCCTACGTTCCAATTTTTACAAATTTTTACAAATTTTACAAAATCGTTGAAATCCGACCTTGGGTATGAGATATCCATTAAAGTCAACGTCCATCATGGTTTTGTGCGGTACCCCAAAGGGTGCCATGATCAAGTATCTTTGCACCTGCGCGAACGATTGTACAACGTTCTTAATCATTCGTTAATTGCAAGAACCTTGCATGATTTCAATAACTTATTGACTCAATGATCCGATTTACCTCCGCTAAAAATGCTTCTACCATTGGTAAAGATGAAGAATCCTCGAACGTCGGTGCCCGCGTTCTGCCGGTTTGCTTGTCCAATTCTTCTTGAAGTGGCTTTATCCATTGACGATTCAACGACAAAAATAATATGGTAATCGCCAACATGTCGCTCGTCGTTTTGGTCCCAGCGAGCAGGAGATCGAGACACAGGATCAACAAATTCTCGCCTGAAAATATTCTCTTTATTTTCAAGAATACGACCCAGGAATAATACCGTAGTCGCGCTCACTTGGAAAAAAAAATAACAACTTACGATCGAATATATCGTTGGAGTCGTTTCCTTTGCGAGATGCTATTTCAAGAAGAAAAGCTTCGATCAAATCCCGCGGTTCTTCATCGGTCAATTCTAGTTCGTGCTTGGTGATCTCTTCGTCGATAAATTTCCATTGCTTTCTGAGAAGGCTCATGGTCTCGTTGTAATTGCACCATTTCGGTGCGATGAAACGTAAAAAGGGCATGTGGGACAAGAGTCCACCCATGGTATCCGTTAGCCTGCATTTTAAAATACCTACAATATTGTAAGACGCGCGACAGAAATCATTTAACATTCGAATTCCGAATAATGAAGAAAACGCTCAAAGTAAGATACATTTTCTTCTTTCGTTTTAATCGAGAAGAACAAACGTTTTGTATCCTTCTGAAGGTTTTTTCTTCCCTTTTATCGTAAAAAGAAAAGAAAAGAAAGAGAGCGAGAGAGGGGGAGAGAGAGAGAGAAAGTAAATAAGAGCGGACGATTGCACCTAAAGGAATTATGAATAGTTTCCAATATTTCTTTCGACTTTTCATCGTCGTATTCGAATCTACGTCCGGCAAACATCGTCCAAAGCGAGTTGATAACGGCTACGTCAAAGGCGTTATGCATCAGCACCGATCCATGCTCGCTTTGTTCTCGTAGATTCTCCATGAGATACCGTGCTTCCATGGTCAATCGTTTGTTCATCAGTGATTGGCCCAAGCCGAATGTTCGCAGGTGACGCATCGTAAATCTTCGGCATTGCGACCACGTTTGGCCCTCGGTGAACAACACTCCTAATAAAACGATTTACTCGATGAATTGAGAAGATCGATTACGAATTTATAAATAATTACGACATAAATTAAACCTTTTTTCTTCCCAAAAGCACGAATCTTGAACAAGAATGACTCTGGTCGACCATTAAATTCATCCTGAAGCAAAGCTTGCTTTACAAAATCACAAGTCGAGATCGTAACGATCTTTTGACGTCCCAACTTTAATCCCACAATCGGCCCATAAGTTTCCTCCAATTTTTTAAATGCCAAATGCGAAAATCCGTATTTAAATTGTAATCGTCTGAAGGCCGCTAAACATCCTACTATCGGTAACCAAGCAGGACCTGCGTGTAAGAATTCTTTTTATCCTATTTTCTTGGATTGAATGTACGAGAGAAAGAGATAATACTTTGGCACGAGCATTGTCACTTTTACTGTTAATTGATATACACCGGAAACTAATTTCTTCGCATTTCTTAATCTAGACACGTTTAATCGATTCGACGTACCAGGTGGGAAATATCTTGGCTTAAAGCAATCGTAGATGCAAAAGAGGCAAAAAGTCGTCAAAAGAAGGTAGATCGTCGTCAGCAACATCTTCGCTCGCACTGACGAAACTGTTCTCTTTGTGATATATATATATATATATATATATAAATATATTGTAATATATGAATATATATATATTCAAATATGTATATATTCATATATTACAAAAGGAATACCGCATATAGCTATGCGTACGGAGAACAATAGGACTATATGCCTGAACACATCGATGCTATCGAGGTGGTTTGTGACCTTAGACGAATATAGTCTTCTGTAACGCGCTCATTTCTTATAAAAAAAAAAAAAAAAAAAAAAAAAAAAAGATAACTGATATATTCACTCTTACAAAAGTTTAACGGCGAACGAAAAGAAATATTTTTCCATGTAAGACTTTCGACAAATACTATTCCTTCTATTTTTAAAATATATGTAGAGTTTCCTGCTTCGGCATAAAAGACTAATCGCATAAAGGAGTATAGATATTTGATGACGAATCGATAAAAGCATAACTTTCGAACCTATCGTGAGACCGTTTCCTGTATCGACAAGATAATTCCGAAGAAAGGAATAACGTATTGTCGGGTGAAATTAATAGTCATGAGAGATAGTTCATTGCTGTTCAGGTTCGCAAGCGCAAGCTCAGTTAATTGTCGACATTTACTTTATTCTTAGATCTTTAGGATCGATTCTGTTTAACAACGAACCCCTCGTAATTCCCGCGTTACATGAAAATAACTAGGACACTTTACGCGAATTAGATGAATTTTCACGTAGAAATAATGGAGGGGTAATATATAAAATCTAATGTCCTTCGTTTGTCAATAATTCCCGTACGTATATCGACTATAATCGCTCGTAATTATCTATTTTATGCACAGCGAATAAAAGAAAACTCTCTTGGTTGAAAAATACTCTCTAACGTAGGATCCATAAGGAAACCTGATGAAAGTGAAAAGTAGTAGGCTTTTCACTTTTTATCTTTACGATCGGTCCATCGTGATCGATGGAATCCGGTCCTTTGTGTCTCTCTTTCTCGCTAATGTCGCGTTGCACATGTGCTTCTACTTTTGACCGACGTTTAAACTTTAGAAACGTGCGGTTCTATGCCAGCAATTAATTTATACAATCGTTGGAGAGAAGAGAAGCGTGGGCGCCGAATAGCTTTCTCCAAGAGTACGAACTTCTTCTTCTTCTTCTTCTTCTTCCATGTACGAAAGGAGCGACTCCTTCCACCACAACGGGAGCCTACTTTCACCCGGGTGTCGGACGTAGGAGTGCGTGCCTCGTAGGCACGTTGCGTCATATAAAGAGCACGTCGTCTACTACATACGTATATCATACCGTCATAAGACGCGACGTTAGAAAGGGACGATGAACGAAGGAACGAACTATAGCGATATTAACAAAATATTCATAAACTTTATTCGTAACGTCATCAATTAACAAACAAACAAAAAATCAAGAGAAACTAAGGAAAACGATAATACAACAAGGAAATAGGTATAAAAAGAAAGAAAAAGAACGACAAGAGCGATAAGATTCCCCGAAGCGTCAAAACGAGAAACGAAACGAAGTACCTCGAAGGGGGATATCTTAAGCTTATATCAAGCTTATTAAGATAATATATACACAAGGACATATGTTACAATACTCTTAGAGCGAAATATTTGTACAGGTATCTTGAGTCGGTGCGTTCGCATCGGAGCTTTCAAGACGAGGGGTCAACGATTGCGAAAGGTAAAGTTGGAAGGGGCGGCTCCGTTTTGATTCGACGTTGAAACCGGAGGTGGTAGCAAGCTTTCCGCCGGTGACTTTACATCCCCTTCGTAGGATCTGTTCCACCTGACTTGATTCTTCTCGACGAGTCGTTGCTGCTCGCTTTTATTTTGATTTCCTGCGAACTCAGGACCAAGCGGGACTCGTTGGGTATTCTCTCCTTGACCGTCCTTTCGATCGGCCCATCCCTGATGATGATGATGATGATGATCCTCGTTAGGGAACCACTCCGATATCCATACCGGTTTCCATATCTTCTTCCAGGCGGGCACCCAAATTTCTTTCCAAGCCGGTACCCAAATCTGCTTCCATGCTTCCTTCCAAGCTAATTTCTTGTCCGGTATCCATTCGAGTTTCTTCTCCGTCTTCCAAATCTGCTTCCAAGCTTCCTTCCACTCCAACTTTTTGTCCGGCACCCAAATCAATTTCTTGTCCGGCTTCCATATCTGTTTCCATTCTTCCTTCCACGCCAGCTTCTTGTCCTCGACCCAGATTTGTTTCTTGGCTGGTCGCCAGATCTGCTTCCATGCTTCCTTCCACTCGAGTTTCTTATCCGGTATCCATATTTGTTTCTTCGCCGGTTTCCAATATTTTTTCCATACCGGCTTCCATATCAATTTCTTCTTCCACAAATCGTGACTGGTATATTGCCAGCCGTGATGGTCCGTACCGTGATAATGTTCACCGGGTATACCGATCTTCACCCATTCCGGTATCCAAAGTTTCTTCCACGCCGGTACTTGAATTTCCTTCCAAGCTGGCACCTGTATCTCCTTCCACACGGGTTTCCAAATCTTCTTCCAATCGGGCACTTGAATCTCTTTCCAAGCTGGAACTTTGATTGGCACCCATATAGGTTTCCAAATTTTTTTCCACGCAGGTACTTGAATTTCTTTCCACACCGGCACCTGTATCTCCTTCCAAACGGGCTTCCAAATCTTTTTCCAGGCCGGTACTTGGATTTCCTTCCAAACTGCTTTCTTCGTCGGCTCCCAAACAGGCTTCCAAATCTTCTTCCACGCAGGTTTCCAAATTTGTTTTTGAGCCGGTTTCCAAATTTTCTTCCAACCTGTTTTCCAAATCAATTTCTTTTTCCAGTATCCATGATCGTCGTCGTGATGATCCTCGTGATGTTCTTGCACGTGGTGTTCCTCGATCGCTCCCCCAACGTCGTCTCCGCCACCTCCGACACCTCCGACATCTCCACCGTAATCTCCACCAGCTAAACTACCACCGTAATCATCCCCGCCATAGTGACCCCCGGCGTCTCCGTTCCAATCGGCCAATCGTTTCTCAGCCGCTGTACCGTACCTGCATATGTGTGTATCAACATTTTCCTCTTTTAATAACAACAACGACAACGACAACGACAATAATAATAATAATAATTGTATGTGCGCACATTTATTGGCTCACATCCATTATAAGTCAGTATATGTCATTCGAGAAAGTATCGAAATATACGTACGGAACTTGTTGCGGTTGTTGTTGTTGCTGTTGCTGTTGCTGCCGCACTTGTAGTTGTATTTGCTGCGTTTGCTCCAAAGCCTTGCCCGCCACAAGAACGATCTGCAGTAGCACTACTAGTGCAGTCTGGAAACATTGCAATTACAAGAAAATTATAGAATTTCACTGTGAGACATCGGTCTATCCAGTTGAATGACGTTCATTCCATAATAATTTACCGTGAAACTTTCAGACCTAAGGATCGGTAAATACTTAGTTTGGATTGTTTTCAATTTTATCCATAGTGGAAGTGGCACACATAACGTATATCAGGAAAACTCTTTCTGGTTCCTTCTCAGCCTGTTCAACCGGTGAAATCGCAAGGGCCTTGTCGAACACGCTAAAGAACTTTCGAATTTCACTGGTGCACGATAATCAATGACAACCGATCGACTAAAATTCCTTCTGTTAAATCGATTTCGCTCTTTAGCACGCTCGGTAGAAAATTAATTCCGCTAAAGAATGTTAACAGAATTTGAATCATTCTTTAATCGACTCGTCCCACCGGACCGATAACGAATTTCATATACAAGATATATATATATACATTTACATCTTATTATTCTTAATCGAACGGCATATATATATATATATATATATATCCCATACTCGACTAGACAAGACCAAGACCGATATCTTGTCATTATAATCATCAATGACGAGGCGAAAAAGGAAGGAGAAGAGGAGAAGTTAAAGAAACAGCCGAGAAAATAAGAGATTAAGAGAAAAGAAGAAAGAATTTGTTCCCACTGACCGCGCATCCCGGGCGAATCCTCATATTTGTTGGAGTGCCGCCCGTTGGACTCGGGCTGCGTTCTCTTCTTCCCTAGACGCTGGAAAACGTTGCTTACTTCGTCCAATCAGTGGAACGCCGTAGTTATATAGGCGCGTATCCTCCCCCGGGGACAGAAGGAAGGAGCCAAGACGGAAAGTTGTGGCGATTGGAGACGCGGTGGGGCTGCTGGTTGAGAGTACGATGGAGGTGGAGGTGGAGGTGGACTCACCTGGGTGGAGAAAAAGATACTCTCGAGTATCACTGTCCTGAGCTCGTCGATTCCGCTGGTATATACGTGACTTTGCCCATGTTTGTATTGGTCTTGATCATGACGATGATCGAACTCTCCTTCCTTTTTCTTTCTTCTCGGATCACCTGCTTTCGATATTTTTTTATCTATCCATTTGTTTTTTTTTCTTTTCTTATTTTCTTCTCGTTTATTTCTTTCCCCTTTTTTTCTGCCTGTCCTCGGCCAGGCCATCGGTCGGAGAAAGTGATCGAGCCTATAGTCCGATCTTAACGGGCCATGACTTCTCCGACTTTTTCGCTTCTTCGAGCACGGACAAGTACCCGTTGTACTTTCGACCATGACGTCGAAGTTCACGGAGCAAGGTTATGCGCCAAGGCTATGCCTCTTGCTCCAGATTCCTCTTGGAGCTTTCCTGACTTTTGGAGAAAGATCGAGCGTTTCGGTATTATCGAAAGATTTCATCGATTCCGATCTCGATGATTATACGATTCCTAATACAATGACTATTGTCCTCAAAGTACCGATCGATCAAGGACTCGTAACGTATAGTTTAAAAAACGCTATTACTAACGTTAGTTAGAGCGATCGCGCTCTCCTTCTTACTTTCCCTTTCCTTTAGGTCAAGTTTATTGCTCACCGAGAGAACATAAATGATTCCGGATGTGTACGTTCGTGGTCACGAAGCAATCAACGTTAGAAATATTTGTTTTCGTTCCGAGTTGTCTCTTGGATTTTCTTGTTTGAAAAATATTGCTTTCGTAACGATTTCTCTCGGTCCGAAAACAAGTGGATCGGACAGTAATCGCTTTTTCCTTTTTTTTTTTTTTTTTCAAGACAGTGGTTCCAAATCTAGAGTAGCTCTTATTCGATAGATTAGGAAATCAAACGCGTTCGAAACTGGAAAAGTTCATTTTTGGTAATTCGGTAAAAGCTAGAGATTCCTTAGTGGCAAAAGTACGATAAACGACTAATGACTGAATGAATTTTCGCTCTCGTAAATATTGCAATATCATTCGTTTGTCTCGCGACTTGGAGAGAATATAGGCGAGCAATACTTGTTGAACCGTTTCTAATGAATTGCTAATTGCAAACTAGACACGCGACTCGGACGATTCATCTAAGCGCCTCCTTATTACCTCACGACTAACGAGCTTCGCTCGGTTCTCTCGTTGGAGTTCCTGCTTTATATGTTTGCGTTGTTAAACGTAGATATTATTCGAGAAGCTATTAAAATCTTATAAATATATTTGATATATTTGAACGATTGTATCGTCCAAAAACGAAACGTATCCACTGGTTATAACGATTTCATCGGTCGCTACGATTACATGATCGCTCCAGATTTCCAAAGGTAGACACGCGAGAGTAATAGGCATACCGAGAAACGTTTCACCGTGACCTATATCGACACTTCCGGAAAGTTCCAAATAGGAATTATTCAAATATACATTTATGTCTAAGATCTATCTTGATTTTATTCGAAGAAACTCATCCAGGTAATACGTAGGCGAACGGACCGCACTTTCCATTATTACGCGCCGCAAAAAAGGAGAATCATTGGTTCTTTTTTTTTCTTCTTATTTTTACGACAATGATGCTCCTCCACGAGCGATCTATCTAATATTTGAGAAGTGTCAAAGGTGTGACGGTAAATAGTTAGATCTATAAGTATTTTAGAAATTCCAAATTGAAAGAACTTGTTTGGCGCACGTACGGGCCAGTACCACTCTTTTTTTTCTCTCTCTCTCACTCTCTCTGTATTTCGGTCCTTTTGAAATACTTATAATACAAGCTCTCGAAAGTTTTCTTCTTTGATATTTGGGTCGAGTCGAAGGGAAAAACTCGTGATCCTTTCTTACGAAAGCAAAAGTGAGTTGATGACGTAGTCGAAAGACTACTCTAGAATCTGGTCCAACACCATAAACACGAAAGAACGGTGCGTTGGCTAATCGATGAGATAGTTCGTACTCATTCTTAAATATCTATTCGAGACACGTCTTCATCGATTCGATATCGGAAATCCCTTCCACGGAGCAAACGATCAAATCGTCATTAAATATCGTATTAGGCGATCGATTAGAATTTTTACATACCACGCGTATTAGTAATACTTGATAATTATTAATCTATATAATTGGAACGATCGGTAATTTGCCGTTACATCATTTCTTACGCGCGGAGTTAGGCTGATTCCGTTCTGGCATTTGGCCTCGACAGAACGCTCGAACGCGAACGTTAAATAGAGAACGTGACTATGTGTACAAGCGGCCCAGTGTAAAGTCGAACATCCGGCCGTTTCGGCGTAGAAAGAAGAGTTGCTCAGTGAAAGTAACAAGTGCAAGTGGGCAATTGATGTAAGAGCCCGGCAACGAACCATAACTGTCTGTTATCGTCGCGTGCCGTTATCGTTCTTCTACCGAGTTCTTCTTCTTCTTCTTCTTCTTCTTCTTCTTCGCATTACGTACATTTGGATCGTGTACGTGGTCGATCGATGATATTTAGAATCATTTTACAGGGACGATAAAAGAAAAATAAATAAAAATAAAAAAGAGGGAAAAGAAACGTTCGTACGTCCTACTAACTTTTGTGGCCGATTTAAGGTTAGCGCTGGACGTGTTAACGTTTAAATTGTCTGTCATTAACTTTCCTCATTATAAACAGCTTTATGAACCTGAACGTATTCTCAAGGATGGTGGAAGTCATTATGGTAGAATGCACGTTTTACCCAAAGAATTGTTACCGAGTCGTACCACTGCCATAATTGAGAAGATCTTTTAGTGTTTGTAACTATGTGCGCGCGTACTATCTTAGAAAAATAGTGAATTTGTCTATGTCATTCTTTTCATTCACGTTTTCCTGTTTATTTCATAAATATATAAAAGGATTTCCCACGTAGACGGTGATTCGATGCTCCTCTGCTTCTATCTATGCCTCGCCTCTTCTTCTCCTCCTCCTCCTCCTCCTCCTCCTCCGACCCCTCCGTCCCCCGGCCGTCCTCCACGGGAAAGTCACGAATGAGAAAGGTATATACATACGTACGTATATCCTTGTTGAATCGCGAAGTCGTGTTCCGAAAGGAGTACGAAGAGGCACGGGAATAAGAAGAAAATGAACGTGACGAGCAGGTTTTCGACCTTTTTAAGATACCAATGGTGCTGGCGCTTCCGCTATATGTAACGAGCGAGAGTCGCTTACGTACGGATATGTAGGTAGAACCGGTACAAGGATGTACCGATACTATCCTCGGTACTATCGCATTTCGAGAGTGAAATTTATTAAGATCTACGATCAACGATCTGCAGCGACCTACGGAGAGTGAAATCTTCATGTAGGAAAGATCGTCCCACGTTCGTTCGGGACTCATATCAAAGATTTTCAATTAAATTAATTTCTAACTCGACTTCTATTCGAATCTCTTGATGTTCTAGTCGAGCCCAAGGAATTGAGAGCCACTGGATAAAGGAACCGGATGGAGGAGATCAGAGAGACAAAGAAACGAGGAAAGGAAAGAAACGTGCGCACATGCTCGTCTCTTCGGCCTGTATATATTTACGTGAAAGTGGCCTTGCCAGTCTTGGGCTTACTTTATGAAGACAATACTTGGCTATTCGCGCTCCGCATAACCTACGACAATTGGCCAACGTCGAAATATTTTCAAAGGCGATACTCGCTTGCGTCGACGATTTCAAAAAGCATAGAGCTATCGGGACAGCCCCGATAATAGTGTAAACGTTTCGGTTATAAATCTATCGTATGCACGTTTCGCTTTCTATTGAGTAATACCGGCATTCGTATAAGTCTTCGTGGGGCTATGGTGTGCCATACATAAAGTATTAACGACTTTCCACGGCAGAAAACTCGAGTTGATAGACGACGACGACGACGACGACGACGGTGTTTCTCGATAACTAACGATTAATTGATCAAAACTAGAACGTTTCGGGCGACGAAAAGCTAAAGGGTCGATTAATTAATAATAATAATAATAATAATAATAATAATAATAATAATAATAATAATAATAATTAAAAAGGAAGGAAACTCTATGGAGAGACGGTTAGTTCGTTAGTTCGTACTTTTTGGATAAGAGAGGGAAAACTCTGACGAATGTCCCACTACCGCTCTAAACGCTAGAAAGTCATATAAAGAAAGATCCTGAGAAAGTATATATAGTGGTGGTAAACGTTAGAGCAATAATATATGAAAAGCGCAGTGGGGGAATAGCTTTTAAATTCGCTCTACGCACGATCGCAAGTGTCATACGCTTGCCGTACTCGAAGGAAGAACGCTGTTCGATGCCGAAATACCGATCGTCGAATAGAAAATATTCCTAGATATTTTTACAGTTGATTCTACGATTTATGCTTATTTTCCTCTATTTATTATACACACAGGTATATCTACCAATCGCTCGATACGTTCTTACACTTTGCAAGAAGATGCGAGACGCGCGCCGTTATTTTCGTCGTCGGAAGTTTATATAAATCCCATTCCCGCTTGTAAATCATATTGGAATACCTCAAAGTAGTAAGTAATATAGGCATCCATAAATCAACTTGTATTTTCTACCGTATAATTTATGTAGTTACGCGTTACTCTCTGCCAAAGAGATAAAATCTCATCGTTTCTGCCGAGACGAAGCCGATGGATTCCTGCGGAACGAATGCGGAACGAACCGTTAATGAAGTTGATAAAGTTGACCGAGTACACCTAATCCAATATCGTTATTAATCCTACGAATGAAGGGAATAAATAAGAAAAATCGAGGAGATAGCTCTTAATTAGGATTTAAGTCGTAAACGTTCTCGAGGATCGATGGCGTCGTTCTCGTCTTTCGTGATTAATAAGAGTTAAGAAAATATTAGAGGCCATGTCATCTTGCGTCTCTAATTTGATTCGAACGTATGTTTATCCATCGTACAACTAATTTATTCATTAGGAACGATGACGTTGTCATCGATCACCTTTTTCTTCTTCTTTTCGTTCGTCGACTCGAAAGCCCCATCCATCCACTTTCTTCGATGCGTCCATTAGATACGTTCGCTGAAGGTTCATCGAAACTCGGAAGGAGATCGAGAAGACGAACCGGTCGTGCTACTTCCGTTCTCCCACCGACTTCAACGTTCTCTCTTGGTAGATTCTTTATTTCTCGATGATCCCACACTTGCACCAACACGATCACGGAGAAAGTAAAGGTCGTGAGTCTGCCTCGCGACCCTGACATCTGCATATACGCTTCCCTGAAAAGCATCTTCCTTTTCCCCTTCCATTCATCCTTCCGACGATTCTACTACGTCGCCTAGAAAATTGCACTTTCATCGAGCGAACGGGAAAGCTACTACTACCGATTACACTACCGACTTTGTTCGATTAAATTTGCTTAAACGTCGAACAATCGTTCTCTTTTCGTTCCTTCCAATATACAATTCATCCTCTCTCTCTCTCTCTCTCTCTCTCTCTCTCTCTCTCTCTCTCTCTCTCTCTCTCTCTCTCTCTCTCTCTCTCTCTCTTTCCGTTTCTCTTCCTCGTCTGGATCGATCAGACGTCTGAAACGATTCAGACTAATTATATACAAAGTGAAAGTTTCCAACTCGATCGTCGCTCGATTTGGGATATCAATCGATTAGGCATGCACGTGGTAAAAAAAAAGAATATTTATTAGATTAAAGTAAACGCAAAACGTACAAAAATATCGATGCGCTTGGAATCTTTTTTAATTACCTTATTTACAGGGGGGAGGGTGGGGCAGGGTAAGGACTCGTCGTGATTTGTTTACGGCATTTACGGAATAAATGAAATCGCAATATCACGAGCCTAAACTACTCTCTTTCCTCCTTATTTCGAGGCGATCGACAAAACGCTATATCTAATCCGTTCGTTGGGACGATCGTCCAACGAGGGATTATCGTCGAGCCTGAAATTATCGATCGATCGATCGATCGATCGATCCGTGCTCGAACACGCATTCTACGAAACCTTTGGAACGTTAAATACGAAGTTAACTGGAATCTCCTAACGACTACGCTAATATTATCGTATTACTTGTAACCATGGTGGCCTCCGTCGTTATGGGATTCCACTTGTACCCAAACTTTCTCCCAAACGGGCTTCCAAACCTTCTTCCAGGCCGGTACTTGTACGTTCTTCCAAACCGGTACCCACTTGCTTTTCCATTCGTCCTTCCACACCTGCTTCTTTTGCGTGACCCAAATCTGTTGTTTTTTGGGTAACCAAACCTGTACGGACTCTTCCTTCCATACAAGTTTCTTATCCGTCACCCAAACTTGTTTCTTTTCGGTTTTCCAAATCTGCTTCCATTCGGCTTTCCATTCGAGCTTTTTATCCGTAACCCAAGCTTGCTTCTTCTCCGTCCTCCAAATTTTCTTCCAGATCGGCTTCCAAATGAGTTTCTTCTTCCAGAGATCGTGACTGGTATATTGCCAACCGTGTTGATCCTTCCCGACGTACTGTTCCCCGGGTATACCGATCTTTACCCACTCCGGTACCCAAATCTTCTTCCAGTCGGGCACTTGAACGTCCTTCCAAATTGGTACTTGAATCTCCTTCCAAACGGGCTTCCAAACTTTCTTCCAAGCCGGTACTTGAATCTCCTTCCAAACAGGTACTTGGATCTCCTTCCAAATTGGCTTTTGCACCTTCTTCCAAGCTGGCACTTGAATTTCCTTCCATTCTGGCACCTGTACTTCCTTCCAAATTGGTACCTGAACCTTTTTCCATTCCTGTTTCCAAGTTAGCTTCGACTCCGTTTTCCATACCTGCTTCCATTCAGCCTTCCACGTGAGCTTTTTCTTCCATACTCCCTTTGGCTGATCGTGAGCAGGTGGACCATAGGATGGTGCCGGAGGACCATAGGATGGTGCCGGTGGACCGTAGGATTGCGAGGGTGGACCGTAAACGGGACCAAGCGCGGATCCTCCTCCTCCTCCTCCTCCTCCTCCTCCTCCTCCGTGATGTCCTCCTCCGAACGAATCAAAGTCCCCTCCTCCTCCGCCTCCGTGATGTCCTCCTCCGAAAGAATCAAAATCTCCACCGCCGCCGCCTCCTCCGTGATGTCCTCCTCCGTACGATCCAAAATCGCCACCGCCTCCTCCACCACCTCCGTGATGTCCTCCTCCTCCTCCGTACGATCCAAAATCACCACCGCCTCCTCCACCACCTCCGTGATGTCCTCCTCCTCCTCCGTACGATCCAGAATCTCCACCAAAACCGCCACCACCGCCTAGCGAACCATGACCACCCCCGTAACCACTGTCGAACGATCCTCCGCTTAACGATCCATGATCGCCTCCTCCTCCTCCTCCTCCTCCTCCGAAGGATCCGTGATCACCGCCAAAGGAGCCATGCCCGGAGGATGGGGCTCCGTAGCTGGAAGATGGCGCGCCGTAGGTCGAGGAAGGAACGCCATAAGACGATGATGGTCCAGACGGGGCACCGTAAGAAGACGATGGTCCAGAGGGAACGCCGTAAGAAGAGGATGGTCCAGATGGAGCACCGTAAGACGATGATGGTGCCGGTGGAGCTCCGTAAGAATTCGAAGGACCTACGTTCGGTACTCCGTAAGAAGTAGCAGGTGGAAGACCATACTGTGGACTAGGTGGTGCCCTAAAAATGTTTACGATTACTACAAGGTAAAAAGTATCTTTCTTTTTAACGTATGACTTGCCGCTCGCACGATTTCATCGATTAATTATTTCTACGTCAACTTACTCTTTCTTCGTTCTTATCGGATCGCCAATGGCAGAGACGACGAAAAGGAATCCCAGCAATATCTGAAAACACGTAGAATTATAATATACGTAAAGGTAGTGGACTCGTCAAGGATAAAGCCTTCGTTTTACGGTCAATTAAACGTTAGTTCGACACTAGTTATGCGCATGAACATAATCGACGTGTAGCCGTATAATAATAAGACGCTTTTTTTCGCACGATAATAGTTTGCGTTGCTGATACTACGAGAATGAAAAAAAAAAAAAAAATAGCGGTAAATGTTTGATCGTTCGATTATAAATGCAGATTAGAGGAAGGGAAACGATAATCGCTCGGCTTATTACACCGCGTCTTTTTAATTAACACCGTACGACTTTTCACCGAGAGAGGCCGACCTTAAGCGTGTCGATGCTTCACGCGGATTTCTATACCTTGTGCGATTTTATGAGCGCGTCATTCAAAAATGAAAGTCTGGAAATTGGGTCGAGCGAACCCTCGCTACTGTCGTGTTTTCTATTTTTTTTCTTTCTTTTTTTTTTTCTTTCTTTCTGTCTTTCTTTTCTTTTCCTTTTTTTTTTTTTTGTTCTTCACAGCCGGAGGAACGTGAAACTTGGGCCATCCATTAAGCTGGACCAAGCGAAAGTATGCGCCATGATTTCGTCTTTCTTTTTCCTTTCATTTTTATCCTCGAGCGGAATTTGGTCTTACGTCCGGATCTTTTCTTCCTCCTCCTGAGGATATTATTACGAGATTCGTTAAGAAGCGAACAGGTATCGCCTATCGATATCAAGACCGAGGATATTCGTTTTACGATCTTGCAATGAATTACGTGGATCGTAATCGATCTATGATCGTCCCGACACTCCGAAGATCGCGAAACGAATTCAAATCTCCTTTTTTTTTTTTTCATCGACGTTATAATATTCTCACGGACTCCTAAATATTCTCGTGGATTTCTCCTTCTTTTACTTCTCTTTTTCTTTTTGCTTTTTTTTTCTCTCTTTTGCGTAACTTTCCATTTCACCGAGTGAAAAGTGATGAGAGAACACCTGCTTAGCCAACTGATAATGGAGAATGTTGACGATTCGCCAAACGTTTATTTACAATTCTATTCAAATATCGCTCGTCCCCAGGGTATTGCATATGCATTAAGATCTATATAATAAATATGTTACCAAACGAACTTCATACACGAGATCCTACAAATACGTTTGCCATGCTACACGCTATACAATAATAACGGTACATATTAACCCATTCGACTGAAATAATTATAGAGACTCGTTATGCGTTTTTTTATCATGGCGATAGCGTCGTCTCTACTACGGCGTGTACCTTTTTCCTCTTTCTTTAGTACCTACTTTCTTTAAATCGCAGAACAACGAATGCTTAATGCACGTTAATGTATCTTTCGATTCTCGACTTTGTCTCGAGCGACGATCGACACAAAGTTCTCTGTTTTTTTTTTTTTTTTTTTTTCTAACTAAAACGCAGCCTATCGTAACACGTTGATGCACTTTATCGCACGCAAAGGATCATGCGAAAGCATCGAACGAGGAGAACGATAAAATTGTTCCTTCGAACGTTCGAGTCTGTGTATTAAATGATTTATATGGAGGATATCGAGAAGAAACGATACTCGCGGTATTCGGCTTTTTATCCTGTTCGTTGCTAAAGATCGGACGACTATAAAAATGTACTAGGAGCATAGCCAAAAACGTCAAGTGGATCGAAGGAAGGATTCGATCGATCGTACGAAGGAAATAAAATTGTGCACTTGGTCGTCGGAGGGAATCAGGAAGCACAGGAATCACATTTCCGGATCGTTCCTCGAGGATATTGCACCGACCTCACGCACTTTGTCACATCTAACATTGAAGTAAAAACGAAGCCGGAGATGCCGATGAAGAAACGATCGTCGCCCGTGATTTTAATTAATGAAGACGAGGGGAAAGACACTGACCAGTGCGAGCCGCATCTTCGACCTCCAGGAGTCAGTCCTCCTATCGTTCGCGACGAAGAACCGAAAGGGAGCAGCGACGAGTATTGGCGCTGCTTTGTTTTTTTTTGGTTACGGTTCGTCACTCTTCTGACGAATTTCTTCGGACATACGAAGCTTTTATAGCGAATGCGTTTCTCCGGTTAGGCTCCTAGATGCCCTAGGCATAGAGACACACATAGAGAAGTGGACGAGTAGACGGTGGAGGGGCATCAAATAGAGGAAGAGCGTTCTGTTATACGGGACTCCCAACTCTTCCAACCCGAGCTACAACATCCTGAGTTCTCCTTTGGAGGGGATCCAACGACGAGACGTCCTCGTTACCCACCTCTTAGAGGTAAGGAACAAGGCGAAGGAGACTCGACCGACTACCGAGTCCCTTTTCGTCGGAGGATTTATTTTCTTCTTACGTAATCACGCTCTCTTAAGCACCTGCTTCTGTTCGATCAAAGGTCCCTTTATTTTTTTTTCTTCTTTTTTTTTCTTCTTTTTTTTCTTACACCGCCAAAGGGTATTATAGATAGACAACGCGCGTGCGTGAAAGTGAGGAGAATGAAAGAAGAATTAAAAATCCTACCTTTGCTCTTTCAATGGAGGGGAGAAGATACGAATTGGTGGTTACGTATAGAAGGAAGAATAAAAGAAAGAAAAGGAGAGGAAGTAACGATCGCAAAAATGCGATCTCATCCCATAAGAAAAACAACCGACCGAGAGATCGCACTTTCACTATCGCGCGGATACATACGTAGGGGCTTTACGGTCGATTAGGCTTGGGTTAAGTTCAAGTTCTCGTATTAGAAAATATGGTTTCTCGAGCAGGAAGATCCGAAGTGTGCTCGTTACACAATGATCGAGTTATCCTCGGCTCCTCGTTCTCGATGCTCGCGCAATTAACAACGACGATTAGAAGTCTTAGAAGGAATCGGAACTAAATTGTCTCCTACTGGCACCTATTCTTCCTTTACTTCTCCTTAAAAAAAAAAAAAAAATAAAAAAGCATTGAAATAGCTCGTCCTCGAAAAAGAGGGGAGCTATCTTAGGAAACGTTAGACGTCCTCCGATATGCTTAGAAACTATCGAACCGCGGTCGCATCTTTGACTTTCTTTCGATTCGGGGTTGTGGGAAACCATGCTATTCCTTTCACCGTCTTTCTTTCCTATATGAGAAAGATTACACTTCTAACGATCATCCTCCTTATCGATCATATCCCTATTAAAATCCCTATATAAACGTCGACCCGAGTACGATTAATCGTCCGCTTACGAGGATAACCCTATCGGTTCCTCGTTTGGTAATATTCCTTTTAAAACATGCTTTTGCAACATGCTACAAAACTCTGTCCCCATATGCCAGAGCGAAAGGGAGGAAAGTTCTCTTTTTTTATGTCTTTACGATCCTATCGATAATTGTAAAAACGTCCACCTCTTCCCCGATATTGCCTCGAAACGTTCGTTTCTTACTCCTGCAACGCTCCAACTTTATTTAGAACTTTTACGAAAGCACGATGGTTCGAGTTAGCGGCCACGCGGGCCTCGTAACTTTTATTAATAATCTATATTTAATGACGGACACTCAAGCGGTGAAGATCCCCAGAACGGTCGACATCACGAAACGTTCACTTTCTTTCCGCGTTTACACGGCAATAATCGTTTGGTCGGTCATTTGCAGCAGCGAAAAACTCTCTACGTACGCACTTATTATATGTCTCTACGTGCCACTGAACTCGCAAAATAAAGAAACAAAAAGAAGAACACACACACACACACACACACACACATATATATATATATATATATATATATATGCATACGTACGACAAAGAATCTTCCGCTCGAATCATCAGGGTTGTCTCGTACAAAATCGATTAAAGCAGCTCCGCGAACTAGGAAGTAGGAAATGATTTTTTCCTGTATTTTCTCTCTTTTTTCCTTTTTCATTCCTCCGTCATTCCTAACTCATGCGGGCTACTCGATCCGCTGGCGCGGCAAGTTGTGCAATCGATCGACTATTTGGTCGCGTTGCTCGAAAAAATTTGCGACAACGATCGAAAATTATAAATAGCCGATCGCGTTCTTATTAGATCGATTCTCGTTAATTGTTTTGTTATCCGCTGAACGGCCATGCCGATCGAAAAGTTCTTCTTTTCTAAGGCGTATCTGCGGTACGACGCTAAAGCGATCTGTTTCAAGCCATTCGTCTGTTACTACAAACCAACGGACTATTAAAATTCGCCAAAAATATCTTGTATAAACTCCATGCCGTATATCCCAGAGTCGTTTCAACATCGAGTTCGCATTTATTTTGCATTTTCCTCGTAATTATCGATGCCCCTCTCTATGAGAATTTTCACGGAATTGTTAATAATACCAGATCGTGGGCAAACGTCTAATCTCTAATTTTCGAAAGCGTTGAAATTTTATGCATACAAAATGTACGCGACGACGAGCGCTCTTTTCGAAAAATACGTTCGAATTTTAAAGAGCATACAAGTATGTGCGTACACGACCGATGAGAATTTCACAAATTCAGCATTCCGTTCACGCGAGGGGCAATACTTTCCTCGTACGCACATATGTAAGTACATGAATATGTACACGGATACGTGCGTACAAAAGCACATGCTAAACGAAACTATTTTGTAACTATTAGCGTAAACTCACCGCGAAAGTTACCGCGAGGTATAATCCGAGGAAACGACGTCCCGATCGTAACCTATAGGGACGTTAGAAAATTTATTATGTAAGGAATAAATGGATCTACGTCTAATAAGCATATTTTATTCGGATCTATTTTGTAATTTATCGTTTGTTTGTTTCTTCTTCTTCTTCTTCTTCCCTCCAAGGATTACAACGATCGAAGAATAAAAAGACGTCGTATTCATCGTCTTTGCGATTCGTTATCGGTCAACCTCGATCGTTGCATCCTGTCCGTACTCCACGATCGGTCTTCCTAATTGCCTCTACGCGTGTCAGCGCGTCGTCGATATCTAATTGATCTCGCTAATGACGATGCCTCGTACATTTATAATTTCGCAAGCATCGCCGACGAAGATGTGCACCGTTGTCCGCTTGTAAAAAATATGCGTCATCGGATTCGCGATCAGCGAAAATTATTTTCTAACGCGACGAACAAATTCTTTTCGATTCTCCGATAGAAACGATTTCGATCAAATACCTTTGAAAATTGAAAGCGCTGAACCTTCGTCGAAAGCGTTCGTGTCGAGTGTGACTCGACAAAATGCATTGAGAGAAAGGGAGAAAGGCCGATTCTCCATTTCAAAATCCGCGAGGTCAATAATTGATAAAGTCCACATTTAAAAGCGGTTGTTGTATGCATTCGAGGAAGTATTTGCAAATATACGTACTATAATATATTGGAATACATAGCTAAGCTTCTACAAGATAATGGATAACGTACGTTGTATCTCCCTGAGAGTTTTTCAAATCGTTTGTCGTCTTGTCGTCTTGTCGTCTTCTAGTAGAAACCGACAATTCTTATTTTTCTTCTTCTCCTTTCTTTCATTTTTTTTTATCTCTTCTTTTTCTTTTCTTTCTTTTTTTTTTTTTTTCTTTTTTTGTATCGTTCGTACAACAGCCAAATACTCGAACGATGACGCCTCTAGCTACCACTTTCTCCTTCGTATCTATTCCCTGCGATGTGTCGATGTGCCAACGAGAATCGTCTTGCAATTTAGAATCTCTCCACGATCCAGAATACAAGATGGATACGCGTCGAGAAGACAGGAAACTTAATTCGCCGATCGAAACGTTATAATCCAATTGTAAGCCTTCGTTCGTCGTGTCGCGATTACGCTTACGATCCTGGCTGATAAACTAATTTAATTACAGATATGCAATTGGTTTATCGGTCAAGAAACATCTTTCAATTTTTTTAATGATTACGACACTGTATATCCCGACGGTTTACAATCTTTTCATTCGATATTAAGAAATTGAAGCCCTTTTCTAAGCCGGGACCGAATTGTGCAAGAACGTTAGGAAGTTCCGAGTGAACGTTTGTAAATGATGTTCGTGACACGAGTTCTCATTTTCTCTCTGTAACGTGCCTCATTTCTTCGACTTCGTAATCGTTTGTTGTATAACGCGAATTACGCGTGTTAACATCTTTCTTCGCGATTAGACAGACGCATTATTCCTATAACATCGTTTCCTTGTACTAAAAATCGAAAAATCGATTTATAAGTGAACATTTCTTCGTTATTTATACAATTAATTGGCATAAGATCAAAAGCGTTCTTTCTTATTTTATTCTTCTTCGAGAAGGGAGACGATACGCCTTGTTTATGCTTTACGGCGAAGTAAAGAAGGATTCAATAGTAAGATTAAATAAAATGTTCGCATTGTCGAATGTCGTGAAAAAAAAAGTTTCTCCGAGCATGAAATGAACGAATTAATTCGCCGGTTCACTTTCGCACCTACATACTTGACTCTCCAATTAAAGGCGTAACTTTCTTCGCGTTAAAAACAAAAAGGAAAAAGAAAGAGAATAATGAAGAATCACAGAGATTTCGCTGTGTATAATTAATAACCTTCATAAATAACATTATATCTGATGATTTGTTTTGAAAAACTTAATTAAACGTGATGTATGTACCTATAAAAAAAATAAAAGGATCGATACTATCCATCAAATATGGAGTTGGAAGTAATCCTCGTTTCTTATGTCGGTCAAGATTTTAATCGAAAAACAGGATTCCAGAAAGGAATATTTCTATCTTTCACTTTTCGCATAATCGTCCGTGAAACGTCCAAGTTCTTGAAATTCCGTGAATCGGAAATTAATCTAAAAAACTAAAGAATAAATTAAACGTTTACACAAATACATATATATATATATATATATATATATATATATATATATATATATAAAGGATCCGTCATTTTGCATCTGACCTCGCCGTAAGTACAAAAAAGAAAAAAGAAAACCTATAGGGGTACCGCGCGAGGTTATGGAAACATATTTGCTTTGTCATTTCTTTTAATACCTAGCAAATATGCCTAAGCTAAAGCCGAGGTTCCAGTTAGTCGGGTACTACCTGTCTTTACATTTACTAACTTTCCAATTACCATGAGAGAAATAACAAGACGGTTACGCGAGGAATGATGCTAGGGAAGACGTTGGAAAATGACCTAACAACGGGTCAAACGTTATTTTAACGTAAATAATTAGATTCGAAATAACGACAAGGCGCAGAGAAAATCGGTAGGAAGGAGGGAAGGATCGATGATGCGGTTTAGAGAGACTTTGCGCTCTGTGAATTTTCTCACAGTCGTAAACGTCGCAAAAGCAACAATCCAAAGTCAAGACGGCAGACGCCTATGGAGATCTTATCAATAATCAAGGATTTCGATCGAACGCAGTTCGATCTAGTTGTTCTCGATCTTTGATTTTCGATCGATTCGATCCAATTTAATTCCAAGTCGATGAAAAGGAGAGAAAGGATAGAAAGGATAGAAAGGATAGAAAGGATAGAAAGGGAGAAAAGGGAGAAAAGGGAGAAAAGGGAGACACGAGTAATACACGAGTAACGATCGCTCCTCCTCCCGTGCGTCAGCTTCCTCCGGGATATGGTCTAAAATCGGTCTCGGCTTAAACGAGAGCAGTAAATCGTCGCGCTTTTTCGGAAGAGACAAGGCGCTCCCTCGTCTATCTCTCTGTGTTTTTCGAGGAGATGCCGAACATAGTTCGAATACGTAGCCCCTTCTCATCGTGCATATCCACTTTGATTTGTTTCTTCAACAAATTTGTCTCTTCAAATTCCTTTTTCGCATCACAACAATCATCGGGCATGTAATAAAACAAGAAGAATAATAAAGGGAAAATACAGGTCGTCGGCATCTTGTAAAATTTTTTTTTCTCAAAAGCGACATCCCACGCCCCCCCCCTCCTCCTCCTCCTCCTCCCCGTTATATCCCCCTTTTGCGACGCAAGGGAAAATAATAAGAAGAAGAGCGTTTCCAAGAAAGCGAACGCCTTCTCGGTATAATTACCACGGCTGCGTTTACATATTGGCTCGGTTACTGGCGGCGTGGGTGTTAGGTGAGCATATGTGTAAACAGTAATAAAACATGTTAGTCGTGGGGCTCCTGGACCGATACGGAGCGTCCACCTCCTCTCCTGCTCGTCAGCGAACACCAAACGAGAACGTTCCTTGGAAAGCTGCCGATGGGCGGGGCTGGACCAGCCTCTAAGATCTCTCCCTGTCAAATTAAAGACCCTAAAGAGAGCTTAGAAGAATCGGCTTAACGAGCCGGAGATTGCGGAAAACGCAGTCTCGCGCTGGCGACGTGCTGGCACGTCGAGTTCTTCTACGTCCGTCGACGCGCGTTCGATGTAGAACAGATAGATAGATAGATATATCGAGGTATATCGTCTATGATGGAACCAAATGGGAATTATCATCGAGAATCTTTTCTATCGGCGAGGAATCAAAGATATCTCGAATTCTCTGGCGGCAACGATCTTGGTAATTGGACCAGAGAGATCTTACCAACCATCTGTACCTTACCGACCGAATATTATAATATCACTGGAGTCCCAGATATGTTCAGATTGGAGACTAATCGAACGTCAACCGCGACGAGTATGAACAGCCCTCGTCATCATCTCTCCTGTTGGGCGTTACCTCTGATCGGTTACAAAGTAAACTCCTCGCCCCGTTACGAAAAACCACCCTATTCTTACATAGCTCTGATAGCCATGGCCATCAATTCGTCGCCGAAACAAAGACTGACTCTGTCCGGTATCTACAAGTTCATCATGGAGAGGTTTCCTTATTACAGGGAAAACCGACAGGGCTGGCAGAATAGTATTAGACACAATCTAAGCTTGAACGATTGTTTCGTAAAAGTACCACGCGACAAGAGTAATCCCGACGAGGACGAGGAACATGGGGCAGCCGGTAAAGGCAGTTATTGGTGTCTAGATCCGTCCGCCAACGAAATGTTCGAGCACGGTAATTACAGACGTAGGAGAACCCGTAAACAGCGAGCATTTTTACAGAGCAAAGATGAATCGCGAAGTTCTCTGTTGCAACTCATAGAGGACGATCGAGGAAAGATCGAGAGATGGTGCGACACCGTTCAAGTTCGAACCAGGGATAACGATCTAGAGAAGGAGAAGGAAATGGATTACGCGAGTGGTTCGGAACGTTGCGTTAAATCGACCATGTTCACGATCGACAATATTTTACGAAAGGCAGCGCCCGAGGCTAAAAGTTAAACTTCTATTCCTTATAAATCCTCCATTAATTTTCTCTTATTTCTATTTATTCGAGAGAGAGAGAGAGAGAGAGAGAGAGAGAGACGGAACGGGTTCCATTTCTTCGGTTGTTACGTTGTCCTTCTTCTTCCTCTTCTTGTATATACAGAGATTAAAATGTATAACAAAGCTAGCATACGGTATACAATACGGTATACAATTGTAATTACATATATTAGGTACAAATTGAACAACGACGTGAAGGCCGTTACTTTGGTGGAAGACAATCAATAAAATGGTGACACACGGCTTCTTCTATCGTTTGTGCGTACAGCTTGTATTTAAAGCCTTCATAAAAAGTATCCTACGTTTATATAGAAGCTTCGCGAGAAGCCTTGCTCTCCGTCAAATCAACTTATAAAAACAGCCATCATCGGTTCCTTGCACGCACCCACGCAAACATATACATTCGCGACTCGTACAAAAATTCGACAAAAGAAAATGCATTTTTCTTTCAAATGCTATCGAATGAGAATGTTGTGTATCTTATATTACGTAGATTCTATATAAAATATGAAGTACTTCGTATATAAACGATTCGTGCCTGCTAATTCGTTTGTCGTACAATTTACAATACTTGGTAAAGAATCCTATAAATTTCTTACCTTACGATTTGAATATTCTTACTTTGTAGAAATGCAGTGATGTGTGATACCGGCGTGTGAATTATTTATATTATATCTAGCTGTTGCATATATTTCACGATATGCAAATATATAGGACGTTTTTTCATACCTTTATGTAATTATATAGATTAAAATAAAATGACATTAAGCATTCGGATTTTTTCTCATTAGATTTAGGTCGGAATCCATCATATCTTTAACTAACGCCTGCAATAACGTAATAAATGATTAAAAACGAACGCCCTTGAATGTGCGATCGGGTCGTTATTGGGATATTGGGTAAATCTAAACGAACCTCGAACGTAACCGTCGGTTTCCATCCAAACTTCTCCTTTGCTTTAGTTGCATCACCCAAGAGGACATCCTATATAACGAACATACATTAATATAAGTAAGCACACCGATCGAATCCACCTTAAATATTACAATTTCTATTTTTGATTCTTACAACTTCCGTAGGTCGAAAATATTTCGGATTAACCCGTACTAATACTTTTTCGTTATCCGCGTCTTTTCCTGTTTCGTTTACCCCTTCTCCTTCCCACTTAATCGTACGTCCAACGTACTGAAATGCAGCCTCTACGAATTCCCTGACACTGTGAGTCTCCCCCGTGGCTATAACATAATCGTCCGGCGTTGATTGCTGAAGCATAAGCCACATCGCCTGTAAAATCGTATTTCGATTAAAAAATTGATATACGCATATTAAAACATTCGATGGGAGAAAAGAATATTTTACTCACTTCTACGTAATCCTTAGCGTGACCCCAGTCTCTTTTAGCATCGAGATTTCCTAATTCGAGAACATCTTGCAAACCTAAATGTATCTTTGCTATGGACCTTGTGACCTTCCTAGTTACAAAATTTTCTCCTCTCCTAGGACTTTCGTGATTGAATAATATACCGTTGCAAGCAAACATATCGTAAGCCTCCCTATAATTGACTACGATCCAGAAGCTGTACAATTTGGCGCACGCTAAAAATATAATAAATAATAAAATGAATAAGGTGGAAGAATTGCACGGAGGAGTAATTCGGAATGAGCAGAGTTACCATACGGGGAACGCGGATAAAACGGAGTTTTCTCGTTCTGTGGTACCTCTACCGCCCTGCCGTACAGTTCGGACGTCGACGCGTGATAAAATTTTACGGACTTTTCTAAACCGCACGTTCTTATCGCATCTAGTAACCTCACAGTTCCTACGGCATCTACTTCTGCTGTATACTCGCTTACTTCAAAACTTACCTAAATAATATACGAGATAACTTAAGTATAAATAAAATATATGAATTCCAGGCTATCTGGGTGGCTTGTAATTGACATTATACCAACCATAACGTGACTTTGAGCTGCTAGATTATAAATCTCGGTTGGTTGTACCGAACTGATTACTTTTACCAAACTACTTGAATCGGTCATGTCTCCGTAATGTAATTTCATTTTACCCTGACGATGACACTTAGGATCCGCGTACAAATGCTGAATACGAGCGGTGTTGAAGGAACTCGCTCTTCTAATAATACCATGTACGTCGTATCCTTTTTCTAATAAAAATTCTGCTAAATAGGAACCATCCTAAAGTGAAAAGAATTAATAAATATTAATGATCAAATTAAATGAAATTTATCTAACGAATATCGCTAAATTACGTCCAGTTCTCTAATTCCAAATGAAATTTTATATAGAAACCTTTTTATCAGGATTTATAATAGCATGAAAAAATGACAGATAAACATTTGTCAAAAGTGTAAACTTACTTGTCCAGTTATACCCGTGATCAGTGCCACGCGTCTATCATCCCCGGTTGCCATTTTATAAACAAATATTAATTAAATCTTCTTTCTGTAGGCTAAAAGTAAAATCTTGTGACTTTTTTCCTTATAATATTATCAGTTTTTATCAGCACTTATAGCGATAAGTCAACGATACGCCATGTACAATAAAATTGTCGATAGTTTAAAATTATCGACTGATGTCGATAGTTATCGAATTTAGATAAATTGCGATCATTCAAATTTAGGCGACAACAGTATAGCCAATTTAACTAACATTTATGTAATTTCATATTTTCTTTATCTATCGAATCTTATAAATATCATCAATCCTCGATAGAAAGAGTTGCGACAAGAGTTGCGATATATAGAAAACTTTTTGAAACGTTTCGGTCTATCTGCGTAACCAGATGGCGCGACGACATGCACCGAGAGGTTAATGTAAAAATATATCGATAACCGCAACACGTATACATTACGAAGAGAGTATGTGGTATCGCCATTATGATCTGACATAACGATTCCATCAATTTTATCATTTTATTGCCAATCCTAACACTGATATATTCCGTATTAATGTTTTCATTAAAATGGCAAATAATATTCAAAAATTCATCAAAAGATTACACGAACATAAAGTTTCCTACTTTACAAACAATGTTAATTTAAAAAACGTACAAGAAATGTACAAAACGGTACAAAATGCAGTGAAAAACACACAAAATCATCTTACGAATGTAAGTATGAAAAAAAAGTATGTTTATTATACCATTCTATGATACAGATCACATACTAATTTTAGAAAGTCAATAATGCTACCATTATACAAGATCTTAAAACAGTACCGATAGAACCGGAAAAACCATTGCCACACAGACTTGTTACTTGGTGGCGATGGTATCAACAATTGGTAGGTCTACATACTGTAGAAAAATGCAGACAGCAAGTACTTTTAATACAAGATAGTTTATACAAGTGTCAAGAAAAGAGACGTTATTTTCGTCAAGAATCATTTATAGTAAGTAATAAAATAAAAGAAATATATGATGAATTGTTAAGGACTAAGAGAGACGATCCAAAATATGTAAGTTTAACGATAATGGAAAACAAAAATCTTCAAGAACAAACCATAATTACTGAAAAATTAACCTTATTAGAAGAGGAAGAAAAAGATTACTTTGTACAATTGACAACTGCTATTAAAGAATATCACGATGCGCAAACAATGAGTTCTCATAGGTACAAATACGTATCTATCTTGGCATCTGTAACTGCAGCTATATTGTCACTTATATGCTCTATGATATATAATAATAAAAGAATAGATGATATGAAAATAGCTATATCGAAGGTAGAAGAAAATAATAAATCTACCATTATAAAATGCTTTGATTCTTTGCAACTACGCGTTGACGATAAATTATCAACGATAAATAAAGAGGAATCGCAAAGTGGATGGATGAATATTGGCAAATGGAGTCCTTTTGTTATTTCGGCTGTTTTGATCATAAAAGGATTTTTAGGATTCTAAAGAAGCTAGGTTTTTGTTAAAGCATTTCAGTCTACATTACTTTTACTAGGCATACTTTGTTATATTGTGATGACAATAACTTAATTTTTCTTTTTATTTTATTAAATATTTAATTTTCTATTTAAAAAAATTATCAACATTTTTAGAACTTTATATAGACTTAATGGATAAATCTTGTATTGGTTGAAATACTAATTCAAGAAACTATTTTATTTGCATCCTTTTACAGGTCCTTTTTATAATTTGTGATATTAGTGTGTCTTAATATTAATAAACAGGAGCATATTTAAACGATATAAAGTTTTGTCTATGTATATAGGCGATTTCCTTATGTAATAAATAAATTAAATCGCGAAATAAAGGTACGGAAAGAACAGAAATTTTTTACAATTAAGCTCTTGCTTATAATTTAATTGCAAATAAAAAGTTTTGTATAAAATCTCAAAAAAAATTGCAAGAATAATGTGTGTGTGTGTGTGTGTGTGTATGCGTGCGCGCGTATAAGTAAATTTCTTATGAATTCCACGATCTCCATTCCATCCCATCCGGTGGTTTCCTTTCTACCTTTCCTTTTCCTACCACCGACCAGTTTGTACTTAAAACTGTACCACCAGATTCTAGCTGTTTCATTCAAGTAACAAAAAAAAATCAATCACAATCGCACAATCTTCATATTTTCAAATACGCAGGTACTCAATACTATATTTATCATATTTCATGCGGATTTTGTTAATTGTCAAACGTGCTACTTACAAAGGATTTGTTCATCGCGCGTCTGACTTCGTCAGAACCACTGCCGTATATCTGTTGGAAAAGGGCATTGACGGCAGCTTCTCCTTCTGGCTTTTCCTCTGCCTCTTGTTTCTCAATTTCTTTTTCTACCTTATTCCAATCCTTGGATTTTTTGCAGGAACTGGGATACTTTGGTGGTTGATTACCACTTTGAAGTATTTCTTGGAAAGCATTATTTTTCAATAAATTAAATAATGCGCGCAAAATTAATTTCTCAAGAAAATACTTTAATACTATTGAATGTTAAGGAATAAATAATTTACCTTGAGGTATTGGTTCTACCAAATTTTTATCAACCGGATTTCCCTCTAAAGTGGTCCATCTTATACCATCTTGCTTCTTCAATTTTATCTCTATTTTGGATGTTAAAATCTTGTGTGAACATTGATCTGGTACTATTGGATAAGCCAGATCCAATTCCAAGCTATAATCGCTACCAGAAGGTAGCTTGGCTGATACGCTTAGCTAACAATTATTATGACATTTTTTATGGATATGTGTATATATGTATATATATATATATATATATATATATATATATATATATATATATATATATATATATTTATATATAATAAAAAAGTATTAAATTCTAAGAGAATAATATTCTAAATAATACTCTTACATACCGCCGTCTTTTCATAGAAAATTTTTACATTTTCTGTATTTTTGGCGAGAATTGTGATAATAATATGTGTTTCTGTTTGATACCAATCATGTTTGATCTTCGGGATTGGCATCTATAACAAAAAGTGCTACTATGTAGGATTTTTTGTACACAAATCGCTGAAACAAATTTTATTAATAACAGCAATAACATTAACATGTAATTCTTACGTCATTATCTTGCGTTTTAATCGTTCCATCTCCACTAGCCATTTAGCGTATTATCCTTCAAGCTTTGGAACACTGACAAATGCAACTTTTCTCAAATTGAAGAAAATTTCTCGAAAATTCACATTACTCTGAACGATCCCCTCCAAAAGATCTGCTCTGAAAATTTTCTCGCTAACATCACCAACATTTGCAGACAATTTTTTTATGTTGGTACGAACTTCAAAGTTCAATGACCAATCAGCTGCTCGAACATTCACTCGGTTACCAAATAAAATACTATTGGAGATGACATTTTTAAATATAATACTTTTATCCTTTGTACGAGGTATTAATTTTTTTTTCTTTTTCTTTTCTTTTAATAACTTGAAGTTTTCTGTTTAAACTGAAGCAAATAAATGTATTGTACTGTTACAAACATAGGTGTTTAACGTCGTTTATAATTATTTAAAAGCTTCTATTTCTATGAAATGCTAACAGTACTGCCAATATTCAAATTTGGTATTTTTTACTGAAATAGAAAAGAAAATGTTTTCAATTTACCATCCTCATATAATTTATGCGAAAGCCTATGATATTATATTACGCATTAGAAAATATAACGAAATAATAAGAACCATATAATAATATTAGAAGAATATATACCGCGTAACGCCGTAACGATCGTAAGGTCACATAGGTGTGCGACCTAATACTAATAATAAATTCCACATAATTCCTAATGGCTGCCAACTCATCGGAATGTTGACAAACGTGCGGTACATCTTATAATTTTTTTAGAAAAATATCAATTTACTATCAACTATTTAAGAGATAGTTGTTTATCGTTGTAGTCGAATAAAAGTAAAATACAATGAAAAATATGAATATTGGAATAGTTCTTCTAATTTTAATGGTAACCAATGTCAACTGTATCAGCTGGTACTTGGAACCAAATACTCACAAGTGTTTAAAAGAAGATGTTCAAGCAAATGTAATGGTTACTGGAGAATACGATGTTTCCGAAGCAATTGGTCAAAAAGTTGATTACGTGGTATTTACTTTTTTCTTTTCTTAGAAAGTTTTCCAAACTTTATAAATTATATAACTCTAACCTATGAGATGTTATAATTATGTAGTTTATTCCAGAAGTGCTGTTATTTTTCGTTATTATGAAATGACGATCATGAGTTATTACCTTCTTATGCTTAGAAATTACTTATCTATTAATTTTAACATTTTAGATCAGAGATACCAAAGGACATATACTTTCTCAGAAAGAAGATATTCCGCATGCAAAACTATTGAAGTTTTCATTTATTACCGAAACAGCTGATACCTTTGAAGTCTGTTTTATTTCGCACGTGCCAAGTCGTAAGTAATCAAAGTTATAAGTATAATATTTTATGTCATGTTCTCGATATGCTTTATCACAAACAAATACATATATATAACATCTTCAAATACTTATTAAAATGATAATAACTTGTTCTTGACTATGTTAAATCGTTAATACGAACTTTTCCAGATCAACGTGGTATGAAACAAGAAATTACGCTTATTACAAAACGTGGTATCGAAACAAAAAATTATGAAGGCGTAAGTTATTAATGCATTGAAAATTAATTAATTAAACGTCTCATCTGTTTCAATTTTCTAATGAAAACGTTTACCTATATATATATATATGAATTATTATTCCAGATTGCAGAAGCAGCTAAATTGAAACCTGTAGAAGTAGAATTAAAACGCTTGGAAGATTTATCCGAAGTTATAGTACAAGATTTTGCGAGAATGCGAAAGAATGAAGAGGAAATGAGAGATACTAATGGTACAGATTCTAATTATTTATCAAGATAAAGACAGTAATATAATTGAAATGTAAAAATAATATTAACATACTTATTTTCTTTCTTTCAGAGACAACCAATTCTCGTGTGTTGTATCTAAGTTTGCTCTCTATAGCATGCCTTATAGTACTCTCTATTTTGCAGGTGACTTACTTAAGAAGTTTTTTCAAAACAAAAAAATTGATAGAGTAAGAAATGTGTTCTTTCCATTTGGAATAGATTGGACGATATGTTGCAATTTCGCGTGAAATTACATTTGGAAACATCAAATAATTTTTTTAATAATCGAATTGTATCAAAAATACATAAATATGTCATGCGTATCGTTAAGATTGTTGTACAAAGTGACATCTAATCATCTAGATCCATAGCAAGTTTTTGATTCTCGATTGTATAATTTTGATTAAAAACACATATGTAATTTGTCAAGTGACAAATGTATTAATCGACATAGTACTATTAATTTATCCGGTATTTAATGAAAATTTATTGCTTATGGTAAGCAATATATATATATATATATATATATATTGCTTACTTATATATATATATCACATAAAATAATTAATCCGATTGATTTCATATTTATTAACCTCAAATTTTCGTCTTATGAATCCATTGCGTTGTGAACTTATTAGGTATCAATTTAGTTTGTTCATCTCGACTGAAAGATATATATAAATTTAATAAATCATATCGACGATTTGAAAACACCCGCTGATATGACGTAAAATGAGGGTAGCCATGTTTTTCCTTATCGACCAATTAAAATTTATCTCGGAGTGATGACGTGTGTGTGTGTGTGTACGTACGTATAAGAAGTTTGCATTCATATACGTATAAATCGATTTCGTCACGTTTAGGTTAGAAAGATGGCGAAACTGAGACGCGCGGTTTGGGGTCTTTCGTCCAATTTTGCATCTAATCGGTACTTTTCTCGTTTATTAACGTAA
The DNA here is from genome assembly GCA_911387935.1 of Dolichovespula saxonica. NCBI lineage: Eukaryota > Metazoa > Arthropoda > Insecta > Hymenoptera > Vespidae > Dolichovespula > Dolichovespula saxonica. The sequence continues at coordinate 207,651 of OU427015.1, forward strand.
GTGATCCTTCAACGCGTACTGTTTTCATAATTAGATTCTTATTAAGGGAAAGTTTCGTATTTGTCAAATTTGCGTTGAAGTCGTCGCGTGACGACGACATTTATATGATTTGAAATTGAAGGAAACAGGTTCATAAATCATAAATAGTATCTTTTGTAATAAAGATTTATCGTAAAATCTCTTATAGTGATAAAGTTTGTCAAAAATCCACAGTGCACCATGGTGCAATATCCACACGACTTTCTCACTTAATGGATTCTCCTCGAATACTGCTGTTGACACCGATAATGCATTGATTATCAGCGATAGTTGCGTAAAACGTCTCAAAGAAATAGCAAACGAGAATGCATGTTTAAGAGTCACAGTAGAAGGTGGAGGCTGTTCCGGATTTCAATATAAATTTGATTTGGATTCGAACGTACACGAAGACGATAAGTAGGAGCTAAGAATGTGTTATAGCGTTTGACAACCGCAGAAAGTGTAACATAAATGTATAGATGTATTTTTGTTACAGAATATTTCAGAAGGATGGTGCTAAGGTGATTATAGATTCGACGTCTTTAGAATATATAAAAGGGGCGACTGTAGAATATCATACAGAGTTAATACGTTCCGCATTTAGGATAATCAATAATCCTTTAGCGGAACAGGGATGTAGTTGCGGCGCTAGTTTTTCCATTAAAATGAATTAAAGTTAGATATTATTTTGTTAGATATTATTTTGTAGCTAGATAACGATAGGGATCTACCTTATATGTATGATATTTATAAATCTCTGCAATTTCATGATCGATCTTATTCCCTTTCTCTATCTTGATTATCATTACAAATATACATTGGTATCCCACAGAACGAGAAACTTGTGTAAAGGTACGTCGTAAATGTAAATGTCCTTGGTAAATAAGATTGAATATATAAAGCGTGCGACGTAGAGTTATTTGAAAAATATTGAGATATTTGGGAAATGAAAGAAATTAACTATTGTCTTTGATATAATATATTTCCTATCTAATACTTTGTTCATAATATTTTCAAAGAACATATTCAATAGTAATATTTTATTTTGATTTCATAAATAACATAACGCATAAAAGAGTTAGAAGAGAGCGTTTCGGCCTGTGTTGTCTTGCTAAAAATCTGAGTATGAGGACAGATAGTAATACGTTGTTCGTCCGGTAAGAATTCCTTATATACATAATTTTAAATTGATCAATGAATATGATTATACTAATATTATCGATGGAATGTCTCTGATTGATGGTCGGGAATCGAGTATAAATTACTTTTGTTTTCCTTTTCTATTGTTCTATAACGTAATAGCAAAGGAACGTGTTAACCTATACCTTAAAAATATGATACGACAAAACATTGAACGTCTTTTTACCTTGTTTGCTAATTCAAATTTCAATTGTTGGATTTCTTCCGTCTGACGAATAAGCTTGTCGTTCATATTAGCAAGATGTTCGCTCATTGTACTTAATTGCGCTTTATAATTTCCTTCTTGCGTCTCTTTATCCTTTTGCAAGGTATTGCAATTGCAGAGCGCTTCCAAAAGTGCCAGCTCGCATTTTTCTCTTTTCGACTCGCATGTATCTAAATGTGCGTGCATCACTTCGCTCTAAAATAATAGGTATTCATTTTTTAATAAACGATTATGCACCTCAATCGGAATATGAGTATTAATAAGAGCGTAACAATATAATTACATTGGCAGCCATAGCCAAATTTTTAACGTGACAAATGTGTTTTTCCATTATTAATTTGTTTATCTCATCTAGAAAGTATTCTCTTATTTTTGCTTCTCGAGCTTCTATTTCCTCGGGTAATGCAAACGGGGCGTGCAACCTTCCGATCTGCGAACACCGCGATAAACATTAGACGATCGGTGAAGTATTTTGAAATAAAAAAAAGAAAAAAAAAGAAAACTACCATATTATTGATTTCCACGGGATTAAGGGATTCCTTTGACACCGATTTGTTTATTTCTTGCTCTTTTTGTTCGTACTCGTCATATTTGATCTTAACGATGTGATATTGCGTTTTCCAATGATGCAGTTCTTTTTCTACGTCGTAAGATTTCGAGGACTCGTAATCGCTTCTTTCGTCTGTTAATTTTTGAATTTTACCGTCGTTAAAAGATTTGGACGATCTACGCGAGGGAGATGGAGATGAAACCGGAGAAGAATCTATATGACAATGATTGGAAAGTCCTGCTCTTTGTTCGCACTCGTATCCTTCTCTCTTGCCTTCCGTACTGGACCACGATATAGTTTCTTCTTGTCTTTGCTTTTCATTAAGTTTTCTTTGTAAATCATTTCTCTCCCTGTCTAACTTGTCAAATTCTCTGCGATGCTGACAATCCAATTCTACTTTAGATTTTTCAACAAGCTCCAACTTATATTCTAACTCTTGTATCCTTTCGCTTAAACTTTCAATTTCGCTATCCTTGTCTGCTATTTGCGACAGCAATTGGGCATTTTCAACTATTTTCTTTTGAAATTCTTCGTCCAAGATATGATTGGACGAGACAGGTACTTGAGTATTGTTATCCGATGGCTTGCCTTTCCCTTTTCTAGATTTGTTTTGTGCTTTATCCAGTTCTTCCTGCAATACGGTTATTCGTTTGGTCAACTGTTGATTGCGGAAAGTCAGACTATCTATCTCTTGTTCCGCTCTACGGAATTCTACTTCTTTCTCTTTTAATTGTTCTCGTATCTCCGCATTGCGTGCTTGTTCATCGATCACAGCCTTTTTTAAAACGTTCGCCTGAGCACGAATCTGCAAATAAATTATTTACGTTTCGTAGATTTGGACAGTTATCGTTCGGAAAAATACGTCGTACGTATCGAAGGAGGACAAAGTAACGGATGGTAAACGAAAATATTTCTATTAGGAATATGTGAATTTAAGTTATTCCATTGGATTTACTCACTTTCGAATATTCCGTGGCTATTTTTTGATATTTTGTTTGTAGTTGCCCATCGACTCCCTCCATAACTTTGTTCCGCCGTTTTTCCGTCCTTATCGCGCTACTCTAATTTCACGATGTATATATATATATATATATATATATATATATATATATATGTATGTATATATCTATTTAACAATCCAACATTGTTATAATATTTGCCGCATGGTACTTCCTGTCGCAGGGTACATATCAACCCCAAAAACGAATGACACCTTCCGCGAATAGTTCATAAGTCTCTGTAGCGAGTAACGAACGAAAGGAAGCCACACTGTGCGAGACTGACCGTATCAGTTACGAAAGCTTAGAAGCTAGAAACATGCAAGAGCTTAAGCAAAACGTCCCTGTTTCTCGGTATATATCTCATATATCGAATTTGATACTCGGTGCAACGGTACGCACCATCGCGAGTGACAGCCAATTGTCAAGATACGCCGCAATTCGGGAACAAGTTGATCCACTTGCGTTTCACGGATGCGTTAAGAATACGATCGGTATTTTACCGACGGCAGGAAAGATTTGAAAAAGTACATTTTTTCGTGGCTTTAAAAATGTAGTTCTTTCGAACCGGTTGATAATGCGGAACGCGATATAATCCGATAACAATGGCATCTTGTCTTTACAAAATTTTGTCTTTCCCGCCCGTTTCTTTTTTTAACGACTACGTTAAATCGCGTTTATCGATATATTAATATCTATCGATCGATCGTTCCTTCGAGTTAACGACGTTCTTCCTTCCGTCGATAGATAGCGCTCCAAACGGTCGCGTCGATCGGCACGATCATTCGGAACAATTCGGAACAATTCGGAACGCGCGAACGCAAATATGGCGCCGGCCGGCCAATTTCTCCTAGTTGCGTCAAGTTCTCTCCAAGTTTTTTCTTTGTAATTCAGGATTGGGAGAATATTTTCGGAAGGCTCGTCGACGGACGAAACAACGCTCGTTTCGTTTACGAAGGATCTCGAGGAGGTAATGGAACAATATTAATATAGCTATGTTTTATCCTTTCAGTTTTTCCTTTGCTTCTGCAATACCATCATGGCCATTCGGCGAACGTTTCTCGATAGATAATCGTTTCGTCGTTCGTACTTAATCTATCTAAAATATTCGGATACGTTCGTAGGCTAAAATAATTTGTCGTCTTCCGTCGGCTTTGTTTATTAATCGATCGTAAAATTTATGTACGTATGTAATGCGCGTAAACACGTTACGACGGCAGCGTGTGAAAATTGTAAACACGAATACAATGCGAACACGTATTCCCCCTCCGATCGCTTAACCTTTCGTGGAATTGAAGGAATCTATCGAAAATGAAAATATTTGTTTGTATATAAACGAATCGAAACTGGAACACGGAATACCTAATCCTGTTTATCAGTCATACCCGGAATATCATCGACGAACGTTCGTACGAGGACGAACCGAAAAGCACTCGATACAACGGGAATTGCGTGCACGATATATTTGTTGAAGTCTTACGATTTATAACTTGGAAGATAAGCAGCTTTTATTGCTCTCGTTTTGCATCGTCCTTCGATTCTGTTATTCGCGTGTCAATACTCGAAGACTTCCGAAGACGAGTCTGATTGTTGATAAAGAAGATCGCCGATATGTATATACATACGTACACACGGATACACATATATACATAGAGACAGAGAGAGAAAGAGAGACAGACAGAGAGAGAGAGAGAGAGAGAGAGAGAGAGAGAGAGAGAGAGAGAGAGAGAGAGAGAGAGAGAGAGAGAAGGAGCGGGAAGACAGTCCATTGCACAGTTTGCAATTTTAATGCCGGTTATACAAGAGGGAACATTCTCTACCCTCCGAAGGCTCCTGCAAGCCTTTTCTACCGACGAAAACGCTGAATTTACATTTTCGCTTTTGTGAAAGCCGCAGACACGCTGATGTCGCTTATTAAACATTCTAAAGTCCGTTAGGAACGACGGTTTATATTCTGCGACTCTCCTCTCTCTCTCTCTCTCTCTCTCTCTCTCTCTCTCTCTCTCTCTCTCGTCTTCATCTTCGTCCAGGCTCATTGGTTCCTTACCAACCGGTAAGATTTTTCTGCACTTTCGGCATTTGACTCTCTCTCTCTCTCTCTCTCTCTCCCCCCATCTTTTTACTCGATTACACATTTGTAGTAACACGTGCAAATGCGTCATTCGTGTCTAATTACGTGTCCCGTCTGTCCATCTCTCTCCTTTTCGTTCTATTCTTTTCTTATCGACCGTTGGTGTTTATGCGGAACGCGATACCGTGCTCCAAGTGAAATTATACGCGGAGCTAATTACATATTTAGGTATGCAGGAGACGATTCGCGCGTGAGGAGGAAAACGAGCGACGACCGTTGAAACGAAGAGATTTTATAAGACGAGCCGAGAGGGAGAGAGAGTTTTAACGTTCGTTTAAACGTTCTCGCGTGCCTCGTTATTTGCTTATACCAAGTGAAAAATAATTTTCCCTTTGAATCAAAATTTAGTTTTGATTATTCTTTCTTTATTTTATTTTTTTTTTTTTTTTTATTATAAAAAAGGAACACAAGAGAAAATGACAATGTTGTCAGAGGTATTTCGTCGCAACAGGTTTCTATTTTTTGTACTTTTTACTAATAGCTTTTCGAGAAGAACGAACCATCGCTATTTCTTTTCCGAAACTATTTTCTCGTGACATTAGATGAACTCATTAGTTCAAAGTTCGTTATCTTAATGCAAATACCTGCGAAGGTACATTCGTTTCCAGTCGAGACGTTCATAGATTCTCTCGTGAACTATGTCGGCATTCGTGGCGGTCGTGTAATTTATGGTAAAACGATCCTGTGGTTAGTCTAGAAACGATCATTAGGTATGTATATGTATATATGTATATATATATATATATATATATATATATATATATATATATATACATATATATGTATATATATGTATGTATATATATCCAACCTTCTTCAAAATATTTCTAATAGATAGACGATTATATATCGAACGCTTTGCGTAGGAGAAATATGTTTCTACGTTGTATTATGATTTAATGGCGGAAATTTAGGACCATAAAATTCAACCAACTTTCTTATCGATCGAATAGATATTCTTAGGTCTCCGATAATTATTAAATCGTCTCGTATATGTATTTTTCTATCGTCGCGTTTAGAGACCGTATAACGTAACGTCATTCAAGTGCGACACGGTCGTGATCCGATGGAAGCAAAAAAAAAGGATCCTACGACGTCATCGAAGGCTATTTATCGTGCCTACCATCGAATTTCCGATGCGACGAAGAGAGAGAGAGAGAGAGAGAGAGAGAGAGAGAGAGAGAGAGAGAGAGAGAGAGAGAGAGAGAGAGAGGCAGAAGAAGAGGGTAAGAGAAGAGTGGAAGGTGGGAGAGAAAAACTATACCGCTCCGAGCATCTTATGAGAATAATTTTCGTCTCGTTGCGAGAAAGATGGAGTCCGAACTCGTAAAAAATTGAAGCGAACGACGTCCATTTCGATGGATATTCGGTCTAAATTAGTCGCGGAACGTGGTAATTGACATCGAGGAGTCTCTTATCGGCAAACCGAACGACGATCGTATACGTTTTCCCGTTAGTACGCGGATCGCGTCCCTTTATTTCTATATTTCTCCGATCGTCGCAATTACACTCGGTCCCGCTTCTATTCGTATCTCTTTCTAACTCGGGAAAGAAGGCTCGGCCGAGCGATCAAAGCTCTTGGTGCGGCCACGAGGAGCCTCGGTTGACGTCGATCGCTTCGATTTTCCGTCCTCGCAAGCTTCAACGAGCAGCTTTTTCTATGCTCCCGTACGTTGTATGTCGTACAGGGCAGGCTGGCAGGCAGGCAGGCAGGCAGGCAGGCAGGCGAGCCTGTTTTCCCTTTTCATCGTGCGCGCGCGAGAGAGAAAGCTCTCCTTTTCCTCCCTTCAGGGTTCGGTCCACCGTTAGGTGCTCTCTAAAATTAGATCGACACTCGATCTATCTAATATCTAGCCATAGGATTTTTTTTTAACCCCCTCACCCCCATCCCGCTCCCGGCTTCGATCCCACGATCTCTCTTTTTTTTTTCTTTTTTTTTCTCCTCGTGTTTGAGAGGAATTTTCAAATTTTCTACTCTAATCTATCGAATTTAGTTAGGTGAACGACGATCGTCACCAGAGACCATTCCAATTTTCTCGTCCGAGTCTACGGTACGTTCGGCTCTTTCGTCGTCAGAGGCATAACTTCGTTCAAGGATACAATAAGCGAGGAGCATCATCGTGGAATGTAATTAAGCTAGCGACGCTGACGGAAGACGGCTAATGTCAAATTACAGGATGTCCTCTTGGGACTCTCTTTCTCTCCTCCTCTCCCTTTCATTCTCTCTATCGTTATCTCTCTCGTCGTTCGTCATACTGATATATTTGCCAAACGACCACAACTCGGAGGCCTCGTCAGGAAATTCGGTTTCACTAATAAAGGTTATACTCGGATCGATTAATCGTCAAAACTAATCAATTTTTCTCGACGAATTCTCCGGTTTGAATTCACGCTGCGATCGTGTTCTTTGTTTAAGTACCAAATATCGAACGTTCCCTTTTTACTGTCTAAAAATTCGACCATCTTGAATCTCTCATCTTCCTGAGATCGACTCGTTAAATCTCTCTCTTTCTCTCGAATAAAATGAAAAGCGAGTGATATTTAATAGCGGTGGAACGAGTCGCACACACCTTTAAAGTCTCCTTTTTCATGGCGATTTTTCAATTAAAACGCTATCATCTCGCAATACCGATCGCGAAAGTGGTCCGCGAAGATTGTCGATAATGCGATGACGCATTTCCCATTCGTTCGTCTATCTAGATGGTGTGCGCCGTGAAACAAAATACACGAATATTTCCTTCGAAATAGGAACGACGAACGAGATTCTATCTACGAGCTTTCTTCTTGTTCACCCAGTATACACCGGTAACCCGGACTATTATCCGAATAGAAATGTAAGCGTAATAGGTTCGTCGTCCTTACGAGCGAGAGGAAATACGTAGTTAAACGTTGCATAAAGTCGCGGGCGCGCGCGCGCGTGCGTGCGTGCGTGAGTGTAGGACCGATTGCGCGTTTCGCTCGTCCTTTCCCGTCGTAGATTGCGACGTAGGTAAGCGAAGCAGGACTTTTAGCAACGATTCGCCGTTTGTTCCGAGGGTTTCTGGGGGAATTATAGCGGTTTCGTTCGAAAGTTCAAACAATACCGGATAGGACCGTTCGGAGTATGCGTTTTTGGCCTTTCGTGTGTGAAGCCGCGAATGAGGACGACGAGCGCGTGCGCGCAGACGTAAAGGACCGGGAGAGAAGTAGGAGGGTGGAGGTACTATTACCAAACTTTTGAGATATAGGAATACTTGTTCTTTTTTTTTTTTTTTTTTTTTTTTCTTTTCTTTTTGCAAAAAGCGAGCAACGCGCTCACCGCTCTCTCCCTCTTAACCGTAGGAAAAGACAAAGTATACGCGGCGTTGCGATTCTGAAATATGCTCTTACATACGTCGCATGAAATATGTGGGTACCGGCTTTGAATACCGGCTTACATTTGTCCGGAATATTAATTACTTTCCTAATTAAACGTTACGGATATGTAAAATGTTTATGCACGGTATATTATCTTGGAACGATTGATATTTCGCGTAGAAACGATTAGTTTGCCGTTTAATCGTTCGGTATACGGTCCGGTAGCGAAAGGTCAACGACAAGGTGAAACCCTTGGTAACTTGACCCGTCGTTAAAGCCACCGGCTCTCTCTATTTATTTTTTCTTATTTATCTTTTCGTTGTTTTCCAAAGCTTTGGTTACCGACTAGATGAGTAAATATGCTCTACTACCATAGAAGAGAGAGAGAGAGAGAGAGAGAGAGAGAGAGAGAGAGAGAGAGAGAGAGAGAGAGAGAGAGAAACAAACTTTTCTCCGTTTCTCTCTCTCTCTCTCTCTCTCTCTCTCTCTCTCACGCTCTCTTCATTGTCTCCTTTCGCGTCTCCCCCATTGTTTTATTCCAGCTCGCAGCGAAACCTTCGCACGACGAGCTTGAATTCAGATGTATCCGTTGTCTGTCACGCTTTACGTTGTCTTCCTAAAACCCCATCACGTCGTCGCGTTTCAACGAGGAAGGCATTAGTCTTTACGTCATGTAAACGTCATATTTAAGCGAATACCGCGATACATCGCTCATTTCTTTTTATTTCTTCCGAAGCTTACGAGGGATCTTTTTTTGACAAAATAGGAGAGCAAAATTTCGGCGGAGCTCGATCCGCGTTAGCGACAAAACTTTTTGCGAGAATATCATGACTCGACGTTTTCTTTTTTTCGAAAGGCAAGCTTCGGTTTGCAGTGTAAGAGAAGAAGAAGAAGAAAAAAAGAGAGATTGATAGTCATTCGATTCGATCAAAGATCCGACCTAGCGATACCTTCCGAATCACGGTGAGACGTTGAAGGAGAGCGATCCAATTTGCGGAAAACAATTTGCAGGCGGATTCGATGGCGACAACCCACTCTTCGATTACACCCTACGCGTCGTCGTCGTCGTCGTCGTCGTCGTCGTAGGGTTTCTCAAGGGCCGACCCACGTAATTGACCAAAGTTTCCTTCCCCGCGCAATGCCTGCGGTATACTCGTATCACGGATCAGAAGATTAATTTCCTGAGGTTCGCTGGGACTTTTATGGCGGTCGCTGCCACCTAGCAGCCATTCTTAATCAGCCTCCAATTTCATCTTCGATTTATCGATAGCTTATCGTCTTCGAGAAGACTCCTTTAAAGCAAAATAGTCAACGAGTCGCGTCGACGTTTCCTTTCGGTTCCCTTTTGGAGAAAGAGAAGAGTAAGAAGAGATAGAAAACAAAGTGCCGTTTTTATCCGGTATATAAAGATTTTTCGTTTTGAATTTTACGTTCCCCGGCAAAGGATTTGCATTTTTCGCGACGTACCGCGAGACCTACCACGGAGAAATAGATCGAAACAGGGAGACTCGTTCGAGCGTACCGTACCGAAATAACAAACGACGTAGCTAGTATTCGAATCCTGAGGGCGCGTTACCGTTCACCGAACACGTAGACATTTGTTCTTGTACCACGTTCTCCCGGGTATCTCGAGAGTAGGATCTGCGAGGATCGATTCTTGGATCCGCGCGAAACTCTGAGTTACGATCGCGTCGCGAATATCTCCGATCTCATACCCTCGTTATTTTCCCGAATATTTCCGTTGACGAGTTAAAGCTTCGAGGGATTACACGTATTATTACGAAAATGGTCAATGGTTTAATGGTTTACGGAAAATTTCGATGCAACGTGGAAAAGCGCTCGATCAACGCGAATCGATCGAGATTATTATTCCGATGAAAAGCGGAGAAAAGTCTTTGAAAATATTTCATGTATTTCATAAGCGAATTATCGTGATTTTTGTTCGACGAGAGAGCGGGACTGAAACCCTCGCATTTATCTTTTAGCGAGTTCGAATCTGCCCGAGCCTAGTACGATAGACGGTCCTCGTACTTTTTATTCTTCCGGTAAGAACGAAATTACGAGAATAATACGAGTTTACGTGGGTATATACGGTTTTTTTTCCCAGCCAAACGAACGGAAGTTTTCATCTCTCGGGAGCAGGTGTCTCCTTTTATCCATTTTTCGAAAAACTTCCGGCAAGTTCCTTGAATTAAAATTCTCACAGAGTTTATGAATTTCTTCCATCGTTTCTCCCTTAGGGTATCCGCTGGACTCTCCCGCACACGTTTTTGGCTAATTTAACGAGTGTAGAAGATATTAATTAATTAGAAGATCGGTGGGAGGAAGCGAGCGCACGTCGATCAATTACAATTAATTGAATCTCCGTAGCGTGTTCCGCTACAGTGCTACGACGACGACGACGACGACGACGACGACGACGACAATAGCAGCGATAGTATTTAAATTTTGAAATTTGATTTCGCGATATTGTCCGCATATTAGGGAAATCGACGCATGCGCATGTAGATTCTCGGTCGAATATCGTTAACGAAAGAACATTTTTGACGACGGAAGAAGTTTCGACGAGGACAGTGTAGATACGTAGGGACGTGTTGCTCGGTGGAGGACAGAAATCTAATCGATATATCGAACTAGGAAGATCGTCGATACCCTCGAATATTTAATGTTTAACGTAATAATTTATCGAGCGTAGACGCGAGAGGAGGCTCCCTTTTGGAGGCTGACTCTTTCATAAAAATTCCATGGCCGTTGGAAAAAAACTCAAAATAAAAGTGGGTGCGAGTTGGAAAATGCGCGTCGATGAAGGGAGGAATCCGTGGACGAGAAGGAAGGGAAGGGAAGGAAAGGAAAGGAAAAAAGACAAAGAAGAGAAAAGGGCAAAAGATTTTTATTAAAAAATCATCCTCGTTCGTTGGTCGTATCGTTAACATATTGCTCGTTTGCACATTTTCGTAATAGAATTTTCGACACTTGGAATTCGCTTCCTCCCGATGCGATTTTATTGTTCGGAGAGACGTTTGTATGACAAACGATTCTGCCGCGGTTCGCCTGTTTGCGAGCTTTATCTCCGCCCCTTTCGTGTTCGCCGTCGGGCGGCGATGGGAGAAAAAATGGCAGAAAGAAAATTTATACGAGCCATGCCCACCACTATCGTCGTCGCCGCCGCCACCACCACCACCACCACCACCACCACCACCACCAGCGTCGCATAGTCTTCCTCCTCAAGGACCCGTGCTGCTGCTTTTGTCACGAAGGGTGAACTCTTCTTCCTCTTGATTTATACCGCGAGGAGGAAGAGGAGGAGGACCGATGATGACGGTGATTTTTGACGAGATCGAGTTAACCGATGACATCCTCTCTCTCTCCTCTTCTTTTGTTTGTTTGTTTTTTTCCTTCTTTTCTTTTCTTTTCTTTTCTTTGCAGACATATCAGAAAATCTGTAACAATTCCTTCGCCTCGCGTTATCCCTCTTCTTTTCTTTCTTTTCTCATCCCGTTTTGAAGCTTCCACTCGCCCAAGTCTATTTGCAGTTTAGTAAATCCGCGATACAATAGGCTCCGTGGTTTAATCTGGCTCGTGACTAATCCATCTCGGAAAGTTGGCCCGACGCAAACTTTGCCTTTCTCTGCTTCGCCAAGACGGATGGACGTACGTTTAGCTAGTTTACGTAAATGGTAACGTTGCCATGCGTGGTTCGCCAACTTTTAACAGGATTTTCCTTCTAATCGTATTAATTATTTATCTACGTAGAAGGTTGAAAGTTAAAACTTTGTTCAAATCGTCTCTTTAATTTCCATATTTTTTCTTTTCTTGTTCATTTTTTGTACTGATATTGGCGAGCCTCACGACGACGACGACGACGACGACGACGACGACGACGACGACGATGTCCTTTCGATCCGCTTTCGAGGACTCTCAAGACTCGGTGAAAATAACGGGACTGCGTCAAAAGCGCTGAGCGGTGAATTCTTGGAGCAGTAAACGCCATTTCAGGGGGTTCAAAGTGCTCGAGATCACGAAGGGCTTCGTCCTACCTACCCTCGTACTCTTACTCTATCCCTCTACTTTATTTCTTTCACTCCGAGGAACGCCATTTGGACCCCCCTCGGGGGCGAGAGTTCCTTTGAAAAGGAGGATAATGAAATCTGCGGCTGGCTTCGCGCGATGGGACATAATCGTCTGGTTGTACACTAAATTTCGATGTAACGCGCATCGAATCGACTTCTGTAATAGAATTTTATCCTCTTTGGCGTTATCCCGAGTAGAAATCTAAGTAGATACGCGTTATCTTTGGATGTACACCTTCAAAGTTTATTTATTATTTAGCAAAGATGGATGCATCCTTGCAAGATATAAAAAGGCGCAACATCTCTCGAAACGTCGGCTCGTAGAGGATCAATCTTACATGAAGACGATAAAAAGGACGAAAAAGGTTCCTTTTTCGATCTCAACGATTTATCGATTCGTGGCCGAGAAAGTTGTTTTTAAATTGAAACATAATAGACGGATAGAGGAGGGTGAAAGGAAAGGATCTGCGCTATCTTTCCGCTCTAACGCGTTCATCCGTAGAAACGAGGAGAATTTCACCTTCGAGATACTGTACGAGGGGGGGGGGAGGGGAGAGGGAAGAGAGGCGGAAGAGGAGACTATTTAGCCTAACGAGAATATAATCGATGATTTACAGTCCCGTGGCTTAATCACGCGAGAAGATAAAACCCAACGCTTTATCTCCTCTCCTCGGTAGCTCGAAGAAACGGAACGAAAACTCACCCTCCGACAGACTGACTCTAATAAACCCTCTTTATACCCTTTTTGTTGTCTTCAATGAAAGCAAACCTAACCAAATCTTTAGCTTAGTCTCGTACAAAAATTCAAGTTACAATAAGTCGTCGCGAATACACATACGCTTTTATTCGTCCCCCTTTAACGTTTATTATTCGATAAAGCGGGTTAAGGTGTCTTTTGAATATCGCTGGATACTTTGTCGATCATCTTCAATCGGTGGGCGGCTAAGGGATGATACTGAGAGGGGAGAGAATACCCAAGTTGGAACATCGCCAGGAACAAATAACCTATGTCCGCATGACAGCGCCTCGCTTTGTAATGCGAGTGATTTTCGGATCTCCTGAACATTGCGTTCGCTCACCTACAACGCCGACGCCACTCTTTTCCCCTCTCTCTCTCTCTCTCTCTCTTTCTATCTCTCTCTATGTGATTGAGATTGGAGGCGCACCCTCGAAATGCATTGCGTATCGCGTGCTGCGCCTCTCTCTCTCTCGTGTGATGCATCGGTTCGAGTTTACAAACAAATATCGTTCAATGCGAACACGCGCGGAATCTGTTATCTTTACACGCTTCCATGAAGCTTCCTTCCTTTTTAACGACCCAGCGATAACAAAAACGTAAAGAGAGATCGAACGTTAGTTAGTTAGAAATATCTATAATTTTTTATTATTCGCGAATTCTCCGTCGACGATCGAATCGTTATCTAGGACAAGATTAAGTATACCTTCATTAGGGAGAATTTGTAAATTGATTAGAAGGAAAGGGAAAGCGAAGACTTTCGATATCGTTAACGGGAAAATGCGAATCGTGCCTAATCTTTGATATAGGGAGAGAGAGAGAGGATACGCTCACGAAGTACAAACAGCGTAGATTCGTGGTCTTCTTTCTTACGCGAAGAGAAAAGAAGGAGAGGATGAAAAGAAAGAAAAAAGAAGAAAGAGAGAAGAACTAGGAGAAGACGCGGCGCGTCGCGCCCCATTGAAAAGCTCCGTAAAACCGGTCGTAAAAATCGTTCGCCGTTCACCGTCTCTTCCCCTTGGCACCTCTGCCTCTCTCCTTTGCCGTTGCATCGACGCTTCATTGAAGGTTTTATGCACGAGACCGGAGCTTCTTTACGGTGCTGCGAGTTTTATGAGATGCATATATATATATACACACACACACACATACGCGCGCGCGCGCGCGCGCGCAGATAGCCGATATCAAAGAGGGAGAAAAAGAAAAACGAAAGAAAAGAAAGGGCTTTCTCGCGCCTACGGCTTCCGAGAGCTTCGTGAATATCACTCGAGATATCTACGTACGCGTGGAGCTTCGTTAGTCGACGAGGGAAAAGATTCGACGTTTTTTTCGATAAAAATCCTAAGGAGAAAGAGAGGAGTACTTTTCTATTTCTTCTTTTTTTTTTTTTTTGTTATTTATAATTTTTAGTCGATGGGAAAGGTGGACGTTTATAAATAAGGGCGGACAGATTATTGGAATTTTTTGTTTGGAATGTTTCTCGATAGAATCGTCTTGATCTTCTCGTGTAAGAACGATAGGGAGGAATATGTAGAGATTCATAGGATTTCTCGTGCGTCGATTCGCGGATTATCCGACTCCTGTCGTATCCGTTATGTATGCATCAACTAGTCGAGTGGATATAGGCATCTACTGATTATGGATTAGGTTGCCAGTTGGGTCGCAGTCAGTTAGAGAGATAACTGGTGCAAGCGGATACCTACTATGCAATATCTAAGAGGAAGCTGTGTAATCGTCCTGAGGTTCGGTCGTTAGAAATCAACTTTTAATAAATGATATCTATATCGGAGCTTGGCTCGTTTTAATTCGTCGAGTAACAAGTTGTAACGGGACGAGGGTGCAAAGTTATCGTTGTTGCTTGTTTTTTTAATTCCGTTTGCATCGACGGTTCGCCACTTACGTTAAATGCAACGACTCGGCGTTGAATATATCGATATTATTAACGGACGATGAAAGTATTTAACAAATTGGATGGTCTCGTTCATCGGCAAATATTTAAATCGAGGGGAATCGAGGTGTTTGATTCGGAAGCGATATGAAATATCGAGCGATTGGTACTCGGAGAAATCAGCCAACACCGTGTACGAAGAGTGGGCCCTTTCGGTTCGAGCTAAGGGGGAAACGGCGAGAGAAAACAAAACCAAAGAAAAAGAAACAAAAATCAATCGTAAGCGTAAGCTTATCGAGGCGAACGAACGGAAAAGGATTTTCGTTGGGTTAGGAGTTTGATGTTTTTTTTCTTTCTCTCTCTCTCTCTCTCTCTCCCTCTTTTTTTTTTTTTAAATATATTTTTTTCCACCCTCGCGAGCAAGTACGTACGTAGATATCCGTGCCAACAAGTAAGGTGACGTTAATTAAGCCGTGCGAAAGCGAGTAAAATCGATGTGTGCGCTTTAAAGCGGGGTCTTTCTTCTCGTCCGGAAAATAATTGGCGGCATTCTCTTTTCATTGGAATAGGCATAGGTACGTAGCTCGGCCGTGCGCCTGCGTGGAACAACGAGAGCGTTTTAAAAAGCTGCTTAAATAATTCACGAGGTTGCGAGCTTGCGAGCTGCCGGCGCTTCTCTTCTCCTTCGAAGCTTTTACTTAAAAATTATTAGACGAGCGAAGGCGACCACGAAGCGAATCGATCCCCCCAAGTGGATTATTTTATGCCGGCCGCGTTCGAGTCGTTCCGTGTTGTTGTTCGAGACAAAGCCTAGCAAGAGAAAAATAGAGAACGATCTTACTTCCAGAAATAAGCGAAAACTCTGTCCCATGGAAAAGTTTGAAAAATTTCGAAAGAGCCCCAAGTATTATTCAAATTGGTCTGATCAAAGAGGCAGGTACGTCGGGATTTTGAAAATGGGAATACTCGTTTCCTCAATTTTGATCTCTTTATTAATCACATATCGCGAATTCTACTTCTCCGCGTTTCGTTACGTAACTTCTCGTTATCGCGCCTCCCGGCAGCTTGGTTGCAATTAAACGAAACGACGTCGTGTAAGTCGAGAGATACTAGTGCCATTAATAAAAAAAAGCGAAGGAGAGAGATAGAGAGAGAGAGAGAAACAGAGAAAGGATGGCCCGAAGTTTAACGACGTCTTGTATTTCTTTTCCATTTTTTTTCTTCTTCTTTTCTCTTAAATATAAAGCATATCTCGCGAGGTCGTAGCGTCGACCTTAATAACCGTAACCGTGGGTGTTGCGAAACGAGAGAGGAATAAGAAAATGAGATTAATGGCAAACCTAAAGAATATTGCAAACTATCGATATCGCGTAATTATGAGGGTGAAATTGTATCGAATGTTTGAACGAAAAGAAACGTGAATGTGTATTATCGTAAAGAGTTAAGGAAACGTAAATCGTAAATCGAAAGGAAACGATTAACATAATCTCTTTCTCTCTCTCTCTTGATCATTTTTTCCTCGTGATCGAGAACAAGAAGTCTCGAAGAAATTTCGTGGTGCTCGGTGGCATATCGAGGTAATCGCTCGTGCAAGAAGCCGTCATTTCCAGAAGAAGTACGTCCTTTCCTTCGACTTTTCGCGTATCGTCGAGCATAAAGTCGTTGGATATCATCGATGCAACAATGGAGCGGAGGAAGGATCGGCCGAAAAGTCCAGCGTCTCTCTCTCTCTCTCTCTCTCTCTCTCTCTCTCTCTCTCTCTGCGATGAACTTCGAGAATGGGAATACGGGTCATCGGGTATCCCGAACAGAAATAATACCTGGAGTACCGTTTTGAACGTTAGAGCCGAATGCCAGAGGCCAAAAATTCTCGACTACAAATAGAAACAACCCACGAGAAGATGCTGTATCGCTTCGCGTATTCCCGGTGTCAAGTACGTGTGCGTGGCACAAAGTATGTGTGTCTATCGTACTTGGCAATAATCGCAAGAGTCCGATTCTAATCTAAGGCGAACGAGGAGAGCCTTTGTTCGGAAATAATTCGATAAGAAAATATCTGATCCGACATGTACGAGTAAGGCATATAGATAGGGAAATTTGATCGCCTCTCTTTCCCTCCCCCCCCCTCTCTCTCTGAAGGATTAGAGGTTCGTGTTCGTTCTCGCGAAAGTAAAAGGTAGTAGAAATTACTGCGGATCGTTTGTACCGGCCGACTTTGCGAGATGTGGATCGCGATTCTCGAAGCGTTCGAGCGGAAGTGCAGATTGCGAGAGATGCCCGAGTTAGAGTATACGTGCACTGGGAAAACTCGATTCGAAATATATCTGGTAGATGTGCCGTGACACCTGCTTCTGACCGCTTAATTGCCACGACGAGGCGTTCTGGAAACGTTTCGGAATTATTTCGGGACGTACACCTCCTCGTACTCGTCGTCGTACTCGATATCGCGTGAAAAATAAAGGCCTCGACTCCTCGTGCTTTCCGCGAAATCACCGAATGGAGAAAAGTTTGGAAAACTCTTTCCTTTCCTATCCAATCTCATTTATGGGATCGATTTTGGAGCCACAGGTGTTCATTTTTCTAAGGCCTTACGTTTATTAATATCTTGGGGTGAACTTTACGCTCGATTAATTTCGGAGTAGCTTGATCCAGACGCGTACGTAGATACGTAGTGCTCTCGAAACATCTTTTACCCCATTAGAGCGTAGCTCCAAGTAAAAAGTTTGTTATCAGCCGAATCGTTTCGCCTAATGGCTGAATTATCCGAATATCCAGCGAACCGTCAAACTCCGTCGACGTTGGGAACGTTCTTACTACCGTAGGTAGGTAGGCAGCCATCGCCGAAATCGAATTTCCGTGAAATCGAGCGAGGTTCGGTTGTCCGACGAAGTGACCGGAGTGGTTCTTGCTCGATTCGACGAGAAGAAATTTCTCTCTCGCTCGCGTTTACTATGTTTCGGCTCTCGAACAGCCAGAACGTTTTTTCCACGGCGATGATTTTTCGAGGTAGACGAATTACACGCTTGTCGGATGCAGTGCCACGTTGTGTCGCCGGTGTAGGGAGGCACATTGCCAGCCATCGTCGTCGTCGCAGTCGTCGTGCTGACTTCGTCGAGAAGGAAAAAAAAGAGAGAGAGAAAGAGGGGAAAAAAGTAGTTTGTCGCTTGATAAAGAAGCTAAGAAATTGAGCGTGATACTTGGAAAGTTTAGCTCGCGATAATTGAACCACTGCCCGTATTTTTCCAAAGGCAATACTCTCTTTCTCCATGGACACGCGCGCACGCAGACGGCTATATATATATATATATATATATATATAAAAACTCTTCTCTCTTGGCCTTTTAAACTCGTCCAAAGTTATGTATACCTGCGCGTATACGTCCGGTAGAGATATCCGAGAATCGTTAAAATCGAATTCTTATCGATCTACGAGACGATCGTTCGTATGCTTTGGAAGGAAGACTTGGCAGTAGGCTCGAAGAAAAGGAAGAAAACAACGTAGACGTTGAAACCGCTCGAAAGAGCATTTAATTTGTTCGGAAACAATAAGAATCTCTCTGTTTCTTTGGTTCGTCGAGAAATGGAAAGAAAATATTCGCGTGTTCGCAAGAGAGGCGCGCTCGGCATCGTAAGATTAAAGATGTCGCTCCGAAGAAAGTATTAGTAGTAAAAGAAGAGCGCGGTGGAAGACAATCTTTTAAAATAACCGCGTCGTCCGAGCGTAATTCGCGAGAAGAGCACGGAAGAAACGTCACCGCAGTTCGTGCTCGTGCATCAGGAGTGGGATTAAAATGGTAACCGCCGAGCGGAAAGAGAAAAATCGTCCTTTTAGAGAAGACGATTTTTTCCTTCTTTTTTACATATTTTTTCTTTTAGCTCGTCGCGGACGTGTCTATTCCGCGATATTGATCGTCGCGAAGAACCTCTTTCTCGAGAGATCCTTAATGAAATTGAAGGGATTCGATTCGAGATCCTTCTGCGCTGGAAATTTTTATATACGTTCCCTTCCCTCCTTCCTCTCTTCCTATTCTTCCGCTTTCCGGGAGAGAAAGTTGTGAAGTTTATGTCTCGCCGTGTTTTCACGTAGATGCATGTTTATTGCTGCATTAGTAGGAGACCGCAGCGTGCGAGGATAAAGCCAGGCTGCAGCTAGGATTCTCTTGGTTTACCCTAGGATTTGATCGTACCAGCCGCAAAATATCCTTTCTCGAGTCGAGCATCTCCTCCACCTGTTTTCGTATTACCCAATGGTAAAACTCTTTTCTTCGAAGGAAACGAGTTTCTATGGTTATACGCCGCCTCCTCTGATTCTTATGGTCGCATCCACCTCGATTCGTCTGCCTCGTCCAATGTCGATGCTAACAATGAGCGATAAGAGAGGGTAAGAAAAAGGGCGGCCAACCGAACACGGAGATAGCGATAACGTTAACGCCGATAACGTTGGCCGAACGATGATTATTAATCATGTGCAGGTCGCGCGTGCGACTGTCAGCAGCACTGTGTGGGGTCTGCAGGCAAGCTTGACTAATCGTTTCGCCATTACGGATTAATATACCCACCGGTGGTCGACGGTTCTCTTGCATTTACCTCGTCTCCCTATCGTTTTACCAACCTGCCGTGCTTCTTGTTTTGGAGAAACTCTCTCTCCCTCTCTCCCTCTCTCCCTCTCTTCCTCTCTCTCTCTCTCTCTCTTTGTCCTCCTCTTTTGATGCCGCCATATCGACGATTTAATATGCCATAATTCCGAGACAAATATCGCGAAATTTACTGGCCGAGTTAATCTACCCAAAGGCTACGTATTTACGGTATTCGTGATCGAGAGAGAGAGAGAGAGAGAGAGAGAGAGAGAGAGAGAGAGAGAGAGAGAGAGAGAAAGAGTGGTAACTCTTAATCCGTTTAACTCCAACGCGATTAGAACTTTTCTCGTTCGAATATTTACCTTCTGCCAAAAGGTGTAAGTAGGTAACCGTAAGTCTTTTGAAAGTACAACTCGATTGATGCCAATTAATCTTCTCCGATATTAATTCGTATTTATATGCGATTCAAATAAACCGATTACGATCGAAATTATGAAATTCAATGGACTCGTTAATTAAAATTCGAGGGAACTTTGAGTAATTAAGTTAGGGGTTGTAGAGGATGTAATCATTGCTCTTTATTTTATTCCGACGAACTCGAAACAACTGGACGAGTCGTGGGACGATATTCGTTATGCAGTTTACACGCGTATGTTGTGTATTCCGTGAGAGAGAAAGGGATGAATTATTCGTTGTCTCTTGCACTCTGCACCCTTGGACACTGACACCGCGTTGTCCTGTCCAGCCTGCTGGCCCCTCTGTCTCCGACACTGTCATCCATAATGTCTGTCGTCCAGGTATGACGTTACTCAACGTTCTTCTCGACGGCAAAATATCGTTCAGCGCGTGCTCATCTTCCTCCTCCTCCCCCTCCTCCGTTTTTCTTATTTTCCTTTTTTTTTTTTCCGGGCTCTTCCTTTATATTTTTTCTTTTCCTTTCGAAGCAACGATCATTATCGTGTCTTTCTATCCTCTTTCGATTCTCAAAATCCTCGCTCGACTTTTCCTTTCCGAGTATCGCGAAAGCGGCTTTCGAAAAGGGAGGGTGGACGAAATCGGATTAAGGGTCGCTACAGACTACCACCTATCGCCATTTTCAAGCATTTGGAACGATCGCGAAAGTAATATACGAAGAGATATTTTCAACTTGATTGAAAATTCATGTAAAAGGAACGCCGGATAAAATAGATTGATACAAATGATATAAATAATATTTCTGTGCGTTCGCGATCAACCGGTTTCGATGTTCTACGTACGTTACATGCTATGTCGTAGTTATCGACGATGAGAAATAGTCGATATCGCACGCACACACGCGCGCACAGAGCGGACAGATATAGCGAGAATCCCGCAGCTCCTTTTGCGGAGAGGAACGTGGTCGTCCGTATGTGCGGGAGTCTGGAATATCTGAGCTTCGAGGGCGCTAATTAATAGGGCCGTAAATTAGCGAAGCCAACAATGGGCAGCCGGCGAGTCACGGTATTACCGGCACGCGTGCGAACGTAAGAATATGCGTGATCTATGCGGTATTCGGGATCCCGCGTCTCCTCCGTCGAGCCCTACGATTCTCTCTATACGTTTGGCGAAGCTCGAGCGTAGAAAGCGAAACTCCTCTTACAATTCTCCTCTGTATTCTCCTCTGTATTCTCTTCTCTCCGCCAAAGTTTCATGCCCGTTTAATATCCGAATTCTTTGGGCGAGTGCCTAACATTTCGGAAAAAGAAAGCGAATCGATCCGAGATAGAAAAAGGAGCATGTTGCTAAGGACCGTTCGATTATCTTTCGAGGACTCGTTCGAAGCGTGGGAGGATCCTAGAACAGGGGGAATCATTATTCGGAATAGATAGATAAAGAGAGATAAAGAAAAAGTAGTCGACGGAAACGAGCAAAAAGTCATCGGGAAGCTTTCCGCCGTCGGTGCCTGAGTAAAAACGAGCCAGAAGCGACAAAAAGGACAAAAAGACGGCGGCAGTCCGCTAATGGCCAGACAACGAGCGTCGCTTAGGGACGCGAGAGCGAGTCAAGGAGTTTTCTGCGCAGAAATTCTCTCTCTCCCTCCCTCTCTCTCTCTCTCTCTCTCTCTCTCTCTCTCTCTCTTTGTCAGTCGATGGCTTGATGGCATCTCTCGCAGGTGACGCTTTGAAAATACTATTCCGCGTTTCCACTTCATCCCAAAGTAGAAAGAAAGCGGTCTTTCGCGAGATCGTTTCCGTCTACGCGCTCGTTTCCGCGTGCGAAGGAATCGCCATGGAAATCGATCGACCTCCCTCCTTCTCTCTCTCTCTCTCTCTCTCTCTCTCTCTCTCTCTCTCTCGCGCGCGCGCGCTCGCTCGCTCGCTCTCCGACAAGAATATTTTTTCATTTTTTCCCTTTACCACACGTTTCAGCGAAAAGCTGCTTTAATCCTCTGTACAATTTTACCTACGTTTTCGACAAATTTCACTATCTTTTTCTAGGATAATCGCGTCAGCGTCGTCTCTCCGTGTCGCGCGTTTCTCTCGAGTTTCGTTTGTTTTCAAACGAGAGAAAATGCATTTTGCCTTGGTCCGTCGCGGTGCAACGATGCGTCGAACGACGATGAAGTCGTCGGCAAAACGTTATCGAGCTTCCACCCAATAACGTCGGTGTACTGGATGCTGCAAGCGAGCGAGCGAGCGAGCGAGCGAGCGAGAGAGAGAGAGAGAGAGAGAGAGAGAGAGGTGCGGTTAAATGCACGCACGCGCATGTGCATAAGCGATCAACCGCTTGAACCTTATCTGCCGTCGATGACTAAATGCACTTAACGGCTACAATCGTTTATAGCGAATAAAAAGAGAGAGAGAGAGAGAGAGAGAGAGAGAGAGAGAGAATTCGATATTCATTCTCCACCTTTATCCTTTCGTTTACCTTTTCATTTAAAAATGTACTAAATTCCAAATGTAAATCATATAATGGAGAGGGAAGCGTTATACGTAATTTCCATTTGATTTCACACTTTTGTCAACGTTTCTGCTTCCAATTTATGTCACGAATAACTCGCGACGACAAGTTCGCATAATGTGTATTACATATGCATCGTGCACGTTAGATACAAAGAGTCGAGGTATCGTGCGATTAGCATTAGGACGATGACGGTTCTCTGCGACGGTGGTAGTGCATCGCGTGTCTATGTAAATACAAGGCCGAGACGGCGCTTGACGAGGTTTGCACCGGTGCCACCGGTTGCCACTTTGCGGTGGAGAGCGTTCTACCGTCGACGTAGATGCTACCACAGAGAGAATCCGAGAGAAAAGAGGGACGGGGGAGGTCGGGAAGAGAGTGAGAGAGAGAGAGAGAGAGAGAGAGAGAGAGAGAGAGAGAGAAAAAGTGCGCACGCGCGCATCGACGTTAACGTTATATCGTTTCTCGCTCGCTCGACTGCTCGTCCGATGTGTGCAAGTACATACATACGTGTATACCTATACAGATATATTTACACATGGACATGTACTGGGTGATGGCATAAATTTTCCATGCATTTTAGAAGCGTGACATGTTTATGCGAGCCATCCGCATTCTTTTATTTCATGGATACGACGTGTTTACGCGAGTACGTCGGAAAAATGAAAAGTAGAAGCGGTAATTTGTGAATCGTCAATTTTTGATAGGGCAAAGACGACGTCGAACACCCTGTAGAGTGGAGAAGGGTGAAGGTAGACTTGGTAGGAGGGAAGGGGGATGCAACCCTCTATCGGGGCGCCATGTGGCGACGAGCGTTGGCGAGCGAGGACGAGCCGAGTCGACTGAACGGCTCGTGGCGGAGGCAGTGGGGGTAGAGCTCTCTTTTCCGCGCGGGACACCCTCGCGCTCGAGGATAATCAAAGCTCAGTCGCAAGCCGTACATCGTGCCGCGTATACGTGTGCCTTTCGCGTATATATATACATACACACACACACACACAAACACATATATATATTTCTCTTCTTTCCTCTCTCGCTCTATACATAAATATTAGAGAACAAGGAAAAAAAAAAAAAGTAAACACAAAACAGAAAGCCACGTACGATCTTTCTCTTTTCTTCGTTTCGTTCTTCCTCGACTCTCTATCTCTTTGGCCCTTTTTTGTGAACGTGTGCTCTGTGTATTCTTCTTGCGTCTTGCGCGCGCGCGCGCGCGCAAACTATCTGTCCGTCTCTCTCTCTCTCTCTCTCTCCCCTCCCCTCCTCCATCTCTCTCTCTATCCTCCCCGCCGACCCCGTGTGTATCTGGAATTTCATCGACGACGTCAGCACGCCTTCGCTTTCTTCGATTTCGTGTTTCGCAGCTCGGGGTAGACAGAGATAGAGGGTTCCGGAGGAAGAAAAAGGTTTTACCTGAATAACACCGAACGAGTTTCGCCATGAGGTGATCAGATTTCCATGGATCTTCATCTCCTCGATGCGTCGCCAACGAAGGACAAAACGCGCCTCTGCCCGTCGGAAACTTTCCTAATAGTTTGAGAATTAATCGTAAAAAAATTGAAAAGTTTGTGCTTCGTCGTAACGAAGAGGATCGATTCGATCGAATATCTCTGCGTGTAATTACGTTTACACAGGCTCGTTCGTATCAATCGTTTTTATTAGCGACGGTTAAAATCTAATTCGCGATTCGTTCGTACGTAAGCGAACGAGGAGCAATGATTCCGTTTGACGCGAGACGCTGCATGCGTGCGTGCGTGCGTGCGTGCGTGCGTGCGTGTAGACGCATAGAAGTTGCGTCAGAGAAGCAATCGAGTCGATAAATCCGCTCGATCTTAATTGGCGCGATCCCTCTCGATAGAATTTCTTTGTAAGATTCCGTTCCCATCCGAGGCGCAGACGATAAAAGGAACGAACGACCGAACGAACGAACGAACGAACGGGCAGACTTGAAATTTTCGGCAGATCGTTTTGTCCTTCGGGTCGTGCTGGCGGAAATTGAAGAGCATCGTCGGGGCGCATATGCCAAGATCGATAACTCGAAGGGCAGAACGTGGGAAATGCGCTGGCCAGTACTTCGATTCCAGACATTTATGCTACACCGCGTTATATTCGCCTTTTATAAACGCGTTCTCGTTGCCGTCGATGACGTTGACGCTGCTGGTGTTTGTGTTGACATCGTTGTGACAGTGTATCGACTCCTTGCACTCCTTGCACTCCTTGCACTCCTTGCACCGCTCGAAACGCCGCCGATACGTCGGGACCTTGCGCAATTCATTGAAATTCCTCAAAGCTCGTCCGATCGGATACGCGTACGCGTTAAAAGGGATATCTTTCCAATTTTCGAAAGTGTGCAACGCGTGCAAATATTTTATCGTTTCTCTTTTCCTTTTTTTTTTTTTTGTTTATTCTTTCTCTCTTTGAAAAATCGATTTGAGATATCGAATAAGACGGCGAACGAGAAACGCGCAAGATTTCCCTCCGTTGCTCTTTATATTATATTTCTCGTACATTTCGACGAGTAATACAAGTTTTATCGATCGATCCGAAAAGATCGACGAACCCGTTGGTCGTTATAAGTCTCTTAATATTTTGCTTTATACAACGGATAAACAAGAGATTCGTGTTACGGTTTCTTCGGAGGTCAGGCCATGATAAAAACAAAAACAAAGAGACGACGTCCTTTGCTCGAGAAGGTAAAAGTCGCGTTGGAAGAGCGGGTAAAAAAAATATGTGATGTATCTCGCAGGGAGGCGGAGAGAGCCGCAGTTAACGACGACCTTGCCGAAGATCGAGAATGGTATGCAGCGTGTACGCGGGTGGAGTCGTAATTCTGCTGGCAGCACGATCGTCTTCAGGCTTGCGTCCATGCAACACACATCGTGGATTCATTGTGGAACGTCGACGACCACCTAGCCGCTGCTATCGTAACACCTTCTCACGTATGTACGACGTACAAACGCTTGGTATTTCGTCTTGGCAAATAACAAAGATTTTTATTTCATTCACAAAAGATGGAAACGCCGGAGAGAGCGAGAGAGAGAGAGAGAGAGAGAATGAAACGCGACGTTTTAGAAGAGCCTCGAAGGATCGAAGCGACGAATACCTCTTTGGCACGTTTAGCGTCGATTCTTTCCCATTCGATTAGGTACCTTTAGGGTAGGCAGGAACCGAGTACGCCGAGAAGAGCCCAAAGACAGTTATTTCGAATTCGATCGGTGCTTCGTAGGCCGTAGAAGCTACACGGAATGGACCGGACCAGATGTTGGCTAAATCCGTACCATCAGGCGAGTTCGCCTCTTGTCGTCCCTCGGACTCTATGTTCGTGGCATCCTCCTCTCTCTCTCTCTCCCTCTCTCTCCCTCCCTCTCTCTCTCTCTCTCTCTCTCTCTCTCTCTCTATCTCTCCGATTATTCTTTCCTCCGTAAGAGTAACGCGTCGGATCGTCTAGATTTGATAGAGAATATTCGAATGAGTCGAGTCGACCAAGAGGAAGCAAGAAAGAAACAAAAGGAAGAGAGGGAGAAAGAAACGAAGCAACGTCGTCTCTAGTCGTTGACGGTTGAAAGATCGCACGCGTTGGCACTCTCCGGAAGAAATGCCTTCTCGGATAGCAGTATTTTGGTCTTCGAAGGATTTGCCACGTCCACGAGTCGGTTGTGTGTGCCAGAAGTCGATCTTTTTATTATTTCTAGAGTGCGTCTTGTCTAATAAGAGAGTCGGCTCGACGCTCTCGAGTCTAACTTGTATTCGCAATAGTGTCGACGATTACGAAAATAGATCGAATATGAAGAAGGAAGGGCAAAAATGGTCTGTATCGAGCGAGTTCGTATTCCCGATCAGCAACGCGCGTAAAAATCTCGTGGATCTTGGAGAATCCAAAAAGAAAAAAAGAAAAAAAAAAAGAAAAGAAGAAGAAAACAAACAACAAGAAAAAAAGGCGCGAGATATCTTAAAGAGGAGGATAAGTAGGCGTGGACGAGGGCACGTTAGGTATTATCTTAAGAGGCTCGCAAGCCGGTTAAGAAGAAACGAGAGGAATTCTGATTCGCGGAGCGATGGCGGAATGTCCGGCCGAACGAACGGCAGCCAATCGATTCTCGAGGCATGTCTCGGGAACCGTGCTGGCAAAGTCCACGAGAGGGATCCCTGCGAATCGGCCTTTCGTTCGAAACCATCCAAACGTTGCTGCCTCCAGCTACCGCTTTTGCCTTCGATGCTGATTCTCTCGTCGTGCGAGGCACGGACAGGCGTGCGTGTGCGCGCGCGAGCGCGTCTCTACATCTTCGTTAAGAATCTACGAACAAAATCTACTCGCGTATCGAGCGTTCTCCGTCGCTGTGTGTACGTAATTCCAGCAAATAGGCGTTAAACGTTGCGTCCGACACGCGTCGCGGTGTTTGTCGCGTCTCTTCTCCTCTTTCTCTCTCGCTCTCTCCTTCTGCTGCCCGATGCGGAGCTTGACATTGCGAGAGCAAAGTCAAACTCCGAACGCGGCATCAATTATTAAATCGAAGCACTTGGATCGTAAAGCCACAGAGTTGGAGGCCTCTTCGAAACAACGCGCTCCTTTCTCGAAAGATTTCTAAAGAATCGTATACACTAGTGTCTAGTATCTATACCTACGAATGTCGTTGAAATCTTGAATTATTTTATAGCCAATTGATTAATTCGTCATTCTACTTGCGTTTCCTCCGTTGTGATAAATTTTACAAGAACGTCGAAGCGAACGATATCGCGAGAATAAATCAGGGAAGAGTTGTAGTCTAAGGGCTCGATTTTCCTTTATGTAATATCTACGTAACTACGATATGAATAGATCCGAGTGGTACGATGCGGTAATATTGGCATCTAGTGACGTATTTCGATGTTGCGTCTGACGTACCACGGAAAAATACGTACGTAAGTACTTATGTACGCGTCTTCGAACGCGCTCGATCGATATCCATGATTGACTTATTGCCGCGCTTCTTCTCGAGACGTAACAATTTCCAGACGGGTGCGCTCGCTGAATCCATTTAATTTCGTAATGTTTCGAAGAAAAGGACTAACGAAACGTAATAATTTAACTTGAAAACATTTCGATCCCGATTGATCTTTCGTGATAAGAGGACGCGTCGATCGAACGCGAGAAACTTTAAAGCTTCTCTCTTTCTCTCGTCTCGTTGAAACGAGTATTCGAAAATGTCGGATCGATCGAGATTCGCGAAACAATTAGTGGAAAGGTCTCGGAGGTTTCGTCGATGATCAGAAAGAGGAAAGAAGAAAGAACGAAAGAACGAAAGAGAGAGAAAGAGATTGAAGTTGGAATCTGACTAGAAGAGAAGAGATAGGACCAAGTAGAAAGAGAGAAAAGAGGGGAAAAAAAGGAACTCTTCGACTGCGTAGCTTTCTCATTATCGCGATTGTTCCGCGCTGTGTACCGGTCGACAATGGGCGACACAGTTTTTTCGTCATAGCCTGGGAAAAAGAAGAGAAAAACGAAGAAAGAGAGTGTTCCTTCTAGCTCTCGCACTCTTCTCGCGTTCTACTCCCTTCCCTCCATCTTTTCCATCCTCCTCCTCCTCCTCCTCCTTCGTCGTCATTCGTCTCTTTCCTTTTTCCTCTCTCGCAGCTAAAACGACTCTCCGCGGAACGTCGATAGTAGGGCAACGACTTACGCGTTAGCATCTCTCTTTGTCTCTCTTTCTGTCTCTCTAACATGGTCCTTTGATCCACGTCGAAAGAAGAAGCGAGGCAGAGGAAGAAAAGATGAAGGGGCAAAAGGGAACGTTCTTCTCCCATGCGACAGGAGCGAACGGGTGCCAAGGACGTCAAGCACCTTCGGATGATGCGAGTTTTACGAGCTATTTTGATTTCGGTTCCCTTCTGTTTCCCTTCTTAATCCCAAAAGTCTCCCCAGACACCGAACGCGTTCTTCGGTAGGATCCCGAATCCACCTAGGATCGAACAAAAATGTGTCCCATTGTCTACATCGAGCTTTATCGGAACTTTCGATAGACATTTTCGAGAGAGTAAACTAGCGTTGCCCGTTTCGACGTCACGTAACGTCTCCACGCTTTTTTTCATTCCGTCTATTTGGCTTTTTTTCGTTCGAAAACGATAGCCAAAGAGCGACGAACAAAGGGATACTTATCGACGACTGCTCGTTTTATAAAGAGAAACAAACGAAATCTCGGAATAAATCGATTTTATCAGTTCTTCTTTCCCTTCTTTTCGTACGGATAAACGTTTATAGCTCGAGTATTTGCCGATAACGCAACGATCAGGATTTTCTATGTATCTACGGTATCGATAACGCGTTTATATACGTCGACGAAAGGAGAAAATGAATTCTTTCTTATTACTATTATCATCTCGATATCGAGAAATCTCTTTTGGTCGATCTCTCTCTCTCTCTCTCTCTCTCTCTCTCTCTCTCTCTCTCTTTCGCTCTTCACTCGTCGCCGTATCTCTAGGTACGGATTAACTTTTAAACGGGATGGAATTTTCTCAACGGTTTCGTGGACGTTTCACGAGACACGAGTAGAAAAGAAACATAATTTGCTCTCGGGGCACGAGTGGGTATGTACGTCGTGTTTTGCGGCACACACACACACATACACGTGGGCGGGCGCCCACGCACACACGTACGTATATATCTCTCGAGGAGAGAGAGAGAGAGAGAGAGAGAGAGAGAGAGAGAGAGAGACGATACGCGACGGTATCACGAAGCACGCTTTTATTCTACTTTTCCGTGCTTAAACACGGAGAACGGGGCTTAGAGAAAATCCTAACCGTCCACCGGTCCAAAGGAAATCCGTAAAGCGGGTATGTGGATGAAACGGAGTAACTGCGAAAGAAACGTTCGCGTTTAATGGAAAACTGAATTTCCTCGGGCGCAACGTTGACGATAAAAAATTAATAAGAGAACTCGTAGAAGAAAAAAAAGAAAAGAAAAGAAGGGAAGAAAAAAAGAAGAAAATAATTTCGAGGAGAGGGTGCGGCTAAAATCACGCGAGTTCGTCGATGAAATTAATCGTTGCGTTCGCCCCGATAGTAGTCCTACGAAGAAGATTATCGTCGTCCTACGATTACCACTTCCGACGGGATAGAACAAAAACGTAATTTCGTAATTGCGACGTAATTACCAGAGCGGTCTAATTGCAACGCTCGCTTCCTACATACCTACCCTACCGTACGCCTCCTATGCTTTCTCACGGAATAATTTTCGTAGAATTTCTTTCGAGGAAGACAAAGCCGCACGCGGGCCGGCACTTTCCTCTCTTCCACGACGACTCTCGACGGACTCTTTTCAGAAGTTAATGAGAAAAGAAAATATCAAATTGCACCGTTATCGAACCGAATCTCGCCCTCAACTTTTTCTCTCTCTTAGCAACCATCTCTTTTCGACACTTTCCACAGCAGGAGGTGAGAGAATCGTCCGTGCACCCCTGTGTTTTTAAAACCCCTGCTATATATATATATATATGAATATATAAATATCTAAATTATAAAGAGTACGAGAGACGTTTTCCAGTTAGCCCGGTGTGCGGCATTCATGGGATTAGTCACATTTGGCCGTGGTTCAAACTACCCGCCCCGACGACGAATTTGGCTTGGTCCGAGCACGTTTGCGACCTTGCCCAGAGAGAGAGAGAGAGAGAGAGAGAGAGAGAGAGAGGGTGGGAGGGTGGGTGGGTGGGTGGGTGGGTAAAGAGATACCTACTCTCTTTCTTTTACATCGGTTCTTCCCCGTTTGCATAGAAACTTCTCTAATGATTCGTTGCGGTATGTTTGCGGTAAAACGTTCGATCCGATATCAAGCATATGTATAACATCTAGGTAACACGTACACGTACCGAAAACACATACACGTAGAGACGTATATTGTACCTAGATATATATTTCGTGCTTCGACGAATCGTAGAGAATTCAATGCCTCGAATAGGTTCGCTTCGCGAAATGAAACGTTTGAACGGTGTGCACCTATCGCGTTTCATCGATCGAATTAGAAGTAGAGAAATGCGCGTGGATATTTGAAATGACGTCGGGGAGAAAGGGAGACTCGGATAGTTTGTAATATCGATTGTAAAAACCCTTGGATAATATCGAGCTATACTATCGCGATACTCGTACTTATATGTTCGATCGAAAAACTCGAAACGAAGCCTCGTAAAGAGCGTAAAAATTCGGAACGGCTCGAGGAAGTCGAAGGATGCGCATAGCCCGAGCTGGATAATGCAGGCGCTAGCTCGGGAACTTTGACTCTGGGAGAGCTCGTTGGTGGAAGTTTAAGTGAAAAGTTTGAAAAATATCTACTCCCTTAGAGTTCCGACTACACTTAGTCAAGGAGACAACGATAAGTCGATGGAAGGAAAACGTCGATGGCTCTCGGTTCCACGTGACACCGTCGAACGTTATCTACGATATTTAATTAAGAAAGAAAATTTATCATCGAAAAATATTTCGAGATCTAATCATTTTTCAAAAGATAAGAGAGCCTCTCTCGCGGCCGACTGCCCGTTATTCGCGTCTGATCGCACGCGACCATTAATCAGCTCTCTACGTGGACGTAAATTACAAGGAGGCCCGTTCTCTTCGTTACCTAGTTTACGCCGATACCTACTCGATGTCTCCTCGAGTCTTTCCTCGATCGTTCGGGAGCCACCACGATCGAGCCACGTAAATATTACTGAGCCCTAAAAGGCAACCTAGTACGCTATTTACGAGAACGTAAGCGGCTACGTTTCTCTTATAAAAGGCACCCTCGTAATTGGAACGACGAGACGCTCGAAACTACGTCGACAATTTTCTTTACGACGATTTATTTACGAGACGAGTCGATCGTGATTATCTAAAGATATTTTAATCTATCTCTACTTTTTATCCAATTAGATTTTATTTTTTACCATCGAATGTCCCACAAATCGTTAAGACCACGAGATCTACGTATAAACTAGATACTTTGTCTCTCTCTCTCTCTCTCTCTTTTTTTTTCTTTGTTTTATCTCGGGCGTGAAACAGACGAGAAATTTTCATTTGGAACGTCTATATTTGCTTCTTAATTGGCTACCGTGATCATTGGAATTTCAAAGCAAGAGTAACAGACGGAAGAACGTCCGTCGAAGCTCGTAAATCCGTACGTCTTCTTTTGAGAAAGATTAATGTCGATCGAAAAACAGAGAGAGAGAGAGAGAGAGAGAGAGAGAGAGAGAGAGAGAGAGAGAGAGAGAGAGAGAGAGAGAGAGAGACAAATTTGCAGATAAAGCCAGAGAGAATGAAATATGTTGATTCTACCGCAAATATAAATACTTATATAGCCGTTTGCACGAAGCGAAGAATACTATCGATCAAGTTTCCCGCGTAAAGTACATCGCCAAGGTATATTCAAGAAAATGTCAGACACTGTAGACTTAAGAGGAAGGAGGAGAAAGGAGTAAGTGGAGGAAGTGTCGGTAGTCGTCGAAGAAAGGCGCTAATCGACATCTGATTTCCCATCTCGTTTCCTCGCTACATTGCTTTATCTTCTTCCCTTCCATCTCTCTCTCTCCTTCTTCAAAGCTTATGTACTGCCGAGCCCTTTAAATCTCCCGTGGCGAGAGATCCGCCAACGATGATTCAATCCTCTTCACCTCGTCCGTCTTGCGTAAAATCGATCGGCTTTTAATTATGCTAACGACTGGCATACCGATTATCCATAGCGAGTCATGAAAGTTATCATGCTATTTAAATACGTCTTTTGGCAATTTTATATACAAGGAATATATCATTAATTCTCATTGTTAGTCGCGATCCGTTCCTCGTTTTTCTTCTTCTTTTTTTCTTTTTTCTTTTTTTTTTTCTTTTCTTTTTTTCCTATGCTCTCCTCCACTTGATTAACACAGTAAATTATTCGATGTTCTCGGAGAAAGGGAGGAAGGGTCGGAAAAAGGAAACTAACGCAATTTGAGGAGACAAAAGCAGAAGCGAAGGGACAAGCCTGGGAAATCCATTAAGCTTTCCGACTCGATCGTTCTTCCTGCAACAAGAACATGATGCAATAGAGAGAAAGAGAGAGTGAGAGAGAGAGTAGAGACAGGAACAAGGTGCTCGCGGTACATGGACCATGACCAACGAACGTTCCAATCCGCCCACGTGCTTCTTTCGTAATCCTCGTTGTCGTTCATTGACGTTCAGTGAAAAGCAATCCTAGTTATTCCTCGCGTCTTATTTATAGCTTACTAGTCGCTTGCGTATTTAATTGTGTTCGTTCGTTCGTTCGTTCGTTCGTTCGTTCGTTCGTTCGTTCGTTCGTTCGTTCGTTCGTTCGTTATTATCTCGATCTCGCGATA
Source organism: Dolichovespula saxonica (assembly GCA_911387935.1). Taxonomy (NCBI): domain Eukaryota; kingdom Metazoa; phylum Arthropoda; class Insecta; order Hymenoptera; family Vespidae; genus Dolichovespula; species Dolichovespula saxonica. Next base: position 240,589 of record OU427015.1, read on the forward strand.
GTCGCCAAGGTTCGATCCCCGTACTCGTTGAGAAACGACAAATACCGGATTTACGACTTCCTACTTATACCAGATAAAGAGAAAGTGAAACCAATATTGAAAGAATCAAAGATTAGACACTTTGAATAACTCGATTAGATTATTTTCTCTCGGCGAATTTTTATCCCGCGGCCTGACACTTCATTTTTTTTTCTTTTTGTAGTTTTTAGTTTTTATTTCGAACAACGAGTTAACAAAATCTTCCTCCGAGCGAGCAGATTTTATCCAACGAAGATAAATGACCCCAACTTTCTAGATTACCTGTCTTACTAAGACAACCTAGGAGTCTAGGAGTAAAATAATAAAAGAACGCGACAAAAATATATCGAACCCGTTCGATGTGGAAAGTTCAAGGGTTAAGTAATTAAAAAAAAAAAAAAATATATATATATATATATAGAGAGAGAGAGAGAGAGAAAGAGTTAAAGGAAAGCGCAAGTTAAGGGCGCGGATCCCTTCGAATGGAAGGAGAAAAAAGGAAGAGGAAAAAAATCAAGAACCAACGTGGACCACTCGAGGACGTGCAACCTACATTTGGAGTGGCGTCGCACGCGAACCGTAAACCGAGCACCGCGAGCAAAAGTGTTCCCCTTCGTACGACTACCATTCCAACGTCATTCTCCTTCTCCTTCTCCTTCTCCTTCTCGCCGTTGGTTTCCTTCCGCCTTCCCCATCCTCACTTGTTATTTTTGTTAAAAACAAACATTTGAAAGTCGTTATAAAGTAGCAACCGTAAATACGGGAACGGGCGATATAGGTTTGTCATCTACTCGTCCTTTCGTATTATTTTGGTTTCCTCGTAGGTTCTTGCGTATAGTTATTGTTCTCCCGAACTATCAAAGGACGTAGGTTAAGCGAATTCAATGTCGAAGCCAGTTCGAGCTCGGATATCGTACCGTTTGGTTCGCTCCTCGATCGTCTCCCGTATATATATATAAATATATAAATATATAAATATATAAATATATACGTATGGACATCACTTTTATCGTATTTATTACCGGTGGATACATCTTTTAGCGTGTCTCTCCATTTTCTCTCTGGACTTTGACGTCGTCATCGGGATCCGTTTTCCAGGATACTTGAACGTCATTCGAACGATAAACGGTGATGGATTCCCTATTGAGATTCCGTTATCATCGCTCTTTTCTCTTTCTACAGCAATCTTTTTCATCAAATTCAACACGACCACCAATGGCCAATCGCCGAAGAACGTCGGAACGAACGATCGACGGATAATAGCCGGACGCTGAGTCGTCGATTTTTCTTTCTTCTCAGTATTTATCTTTTCTTTCCTCTATTTCCACCTTCTTATACAAAATCCAGCCTTTCCTCTTTTTTTCTCTCTTTTTTCTCTTTTTTTTCTTTTTGCGACATCAACAACGATCTTTTATAGATTTGAGTTATCAGATATTTTTCTTGTCGGTCGATATGCCCGAATGAAAATCGAATGAACGCAAGAAAGTTGGGCTCCGCGTTCTCTCTCGTTACGTAACGATTATGCAGGTATCGCTGGTATTAGTTTCGCACGACTTTTTCCTCCATCTTTTTCTAATACCTACGGACGCTCGCGTTCCGTACGTTAAATTTTCGACGTGGACGTAGTTTAACGCGTTGAACCTCGGCCAAGCGGCCGGAAGTCGGCTTGGAAGGTTACCAAAAGAAAGCTGGCGGGGAGGAATGGGGGATTAAACAGTCACCCTGGCGCCTGCGCAACCCCATTTAGTACGATGACGAGGAAATAAAAATCAAAGGAAGAATTTCCGCCTAGAAGAAGAAGCGGTCCGGGCCGCGGATTTACATGCCAACTTGTACATTATGCGATATTATTTATTTGTTTATATCTAGATCTCTATGGTGCAAGATTCAACGATTCGCAGAGTCTCTATCTACCGAAAGATTCGTCAATGATACTTGATATTTATTCGTAGATACGACCATAAAATATACTTGGCTCTCTTTTATCAATTACAATAGTCGAGATACGTGTACAGATAGGTAGATAGACACGTTAGCGAGCGCACATTATTCGAATACGTTACTACTATTATATTATTATCTAGACTTGCTACGAGGTACTCGAGGACGATGGTACACAACGGCTGGTATCTCTGCTCGTGGCCAGAAATGATACGGAACGGGAGAACTGCAAATGGCATTACCGTGCATCTTCTCTCTGTCCGTCTGTCTCTCTCTCTCTCTCTCCCTCTCTCCCTCTCTCCCTCTCTTTCTCAACAGTTAGAAACTTGGAAACTCTCGCACAATTCCGTGTATAGTTTTCGAGAGAGAGAGAGAGAGAGAGAGAGAGAGAGAGAGAGAGAGTGAGAGTGAGACAGAGAAACAGAGAGAAAGATAAAAGATAAAAATATAGGATTTCTTGAAACGAACGAGGTCTTCGCTAACGAAATTAGGTTGAACGGATCGTGTGCCTTTTTAGATCTTCTCTCTTTCTCCCTCGCTAGCTCTCTTTCTCGTCATGGAAAATGATTCAAAGTAGAAGACAGAGAGAAAGAGAGAGATAGGTATTGTGCACGTGAAAATAACGTCGGTTTATGAAGAACCCGGTAAATGGATAGTCTTGGAAAAGATGGATTATCCTCAATTAACCCAAATATGCAGGCTTCGAGTCCTCGATTTTTTTAACGACGTGCATGCGCTCGCGCGACAACGATCCACCGTTGGTCGAACTGGTGCGGGACTATCGATTTCGCTCTCTCCTCTCTCTCTCTCTCTCTCTCTCTCTCTCTCTCTCTCTCTCTCTGTCTCTCCCGATGTTAATTAGCCAGCTTCGAGTGTATTCGTCCTCCTACTCCTCGCGAATACATCTCATTCGGCTTCTCGTTCGTTAGTTGGCAAAGTTCGGGCCCAAACTTTCCCAAAGAGGACCAAACTAGTTTCCTCTCCTTCTTCTTATTCTCTCTTGTACCTGGTACATACATAAATAACGACGCGAATCTTCGAACGGACCCGAATTATCGCGTACGATCGTCGATCAAATATTCAGACGACCGACGAAACGAGAGGGTAGAAAATGAAGCTCGACGAAGAAAGGAAAACGAAGACATAGGATCGCTAATGATAAACGTACGAAGGGAACGGCGATTGGTGATCGTTTGCCGATCGATCCTTCGGCCAAATACTTTTCTCTCTCGTTTTCCTCTTGAAAAACAAAGCTTGAAAATGTTAAAATCAAGGGTGGAATAGATCACGATTGATAGCGTACAACGATGAAGAGCATCCTCGTACTTTCTCATTATCCTGTCCGATGATCTAAATCGCGATAATAAAAAAAAAAAAAGAAAGAAGAAAAAAGGGAGAAAAAATCTGCCAATTTTCAACGTCACGTTTAAGCGTCCTAATGAAAACGATCCCACCTAACGTTGCTATTAGAACCGCTATATGTTTGTCTAGGCTACATTGCACTAGGCTCGAACCATTGCTTCGTCCCTCTCTCTCTCTCTCTCTCTCTCTCTCTCCCTCTCTCTCTCTCTGTGTGTGTCTCTCTGTCTCTCTACACAGCCGCTAAAAAGACGCGCTCGGGCACGATAATGATGCACAACGGCACGATATGTACCGAGACGAGCTTACACGTGTAACAAATCCACCTTCCTCTCTCGCTCTCTCTCTCTCTCTCCTCTCTCTCTCCTCTCTTTCTCTTTCTCGCTCTCTGTACGCTTGGGGCTTGTTAAAAGCTGCCTCGAAAGAAGTGGGAGTTGGAGAGAGGGAGAGAGAGAGAGAGAGAGAGAAGACGAAGAGGGTAAAAGTGTCTGGTGGGAGTCCATTAACGAGTACCGTTTTCATACCTCTTCTATACTCTTTCCGTAGCCCTTCTCGACCATCTCGCTCGTTCAGCACCCATCTCTCTTATTTTCCGTTTCTCCTTTCCGTCGCCTCCCTCTCTCTCTCTCTCTCTCTCTCTCTTCTTCAAAGAGCATCCAACGGCACAATAGATCGTTCATTACCGATACCGACTGCCTGCGGGACGAAGTGCTACCCGAAAGCAGAAAGATAATAATGCGAGAAAGGAATACCGACGAGAAGGATAGAAATGGAGATAGATAGCGCGTCGCCGTGTGGGTGTCCATGCTCGCGACGAAACACATATCGAACGCGCGCATTTCGAATCACTTTGAAATTACGCTTTTTTTGCAGAAGAAAAAAAGAAATTTTCGGATAGAAAAAAAATTGCATAATTTTACGACGAGGATAGTTATATGGATCGACTATAACAGAATTTCTCGTAACAACGATTCTTTCGCGATAACGTTTCGTCTCCGCGACGAAAGTAATTTCTTAGTTGTTAGATAATAATGAACTCTTCTTCTCTGGCGTATTTCGCGTTAGAAACTACGGCGATTTCCAAGTATTGCGTCAACCCTTCTCACGTTCGTACGTTATCATTCAGATTCAAATTACCGACATAGTAAACGTCTTCGAACGCAAAGACTTCAACGTCGACTTTGAGAAGCAAGAGAAACAAAGTCGTCGGTCTACGTTTGCACCGTTAATTTCAAGTTTCTAACGTTTCGTTTCTTAGAGTATAATAGAAATTTCTCAGCCATAAGAAATTCTACTCGGTTTCCTTTATAACAGCGGTATGTCTTATTTAACCATTTATACAGCAGACTTCCCTAAAATTGATCATCTCGTTTGCTTGGCGATAAACTTTGTTACTCGTTGAAACAAGTCGGAATGCAGTAGAGAAATTCGAGTTTGAAAATTCGTAATTGGATATAGCAATGGTATCGTTTTATTTCGACTCGAAATTATCCTTCTTATCGTTAGACTTAACTCTGTAAACGTAGTTCGTTCGGTAGTCCTCTACGACACCATAAACGCGTACGCACGTACGTTCGAAGGAGACTTTCGGGGTTTGTGGGACCTGTTGAAAGTTATTATCGTGCGTTCGGGTATCGGGAACTCGATACGTTGCGATGGAACACAATGGAGAACGTCCTAACGTATTTCGACGTAACGTTCAATTCGTATTTGACGCTTAATCGCATCTCGTTTCTCTCGGCAATCGGAAGCGCGTTACGTCGATTTCGTTTACGAGTCATTTGCTTGGAAACGAACGCTCGGCTTTCTTTGTTTTTTTTTTTCTTTTTTCCAGTTTTCTTTTTCAGAATCGAAATCCCCGTCGTCTAATCGACTCGTCATTTTTTTTTTCTTTTTCTCGCAGAGCTCTTTGGTGTTCCCGAGAAGAGACGGAAGTGACGGAGGCTCGAGTAATCGGTCTCGACCACCTATGGCGGCCGCGAGCTTTCCACCGAATTTTACGAACGTCGGCGTCATAGAGAACTGGTAAGTGACGTCACTTAAATGCCTCGTCGTTTCCTCGATATTCCGAATTCGGAAGCCTCTTATAAAAGCTCTCGGCGAAAGCTTAGGGCTTTCGCACCGGTCAGAAACTCCAACGCAACCTAAAACGTGAAGGCACTTTGGCACTTTGTCACCGTCGTATCATCATTTTCTCTATCAATCGAACCTGTACATTCTGTGTGTTGCGAAACGTTTTTACGATCACCTTGCAGAGGCTTTTGGCAAATATAAAAAGCGGAATTTGAAATTGAGCAAGAACGTGGTATAATGGGATACGGTTTCGCGAAAGAAAAAGAATCCAACGGCTCGTACGATAGTTTTCTCTCTCCCTCTCTCTCTCTCTCTCTCTCTCTCTCTCTCTCTCTCTCGTTCGTTCTTTTCTTTTTTATTTTTTTTTTTTTTACATTCTTTCTTTCCTTCATTCGCGAGTTTCCGAGGTGCTTTCACGCTCGTAGTGCGTAAAATAAAGCGGTAGAGAGCTGTTATCGAAAGCTTCACTTGACATAGATACGTACGTACAGCGTGTGTAGAAGTCCGTGTAGTGCATGCATGCCTATAGAAGTAGTATATAAGAGTATGCAGAAATGTCTGGAATATATCTTAACGACGAATGCCCGAGTACCCGAGACGAGAGAGAAACTCGTAAGAACTTTATTCGCGAAGCTCGCTGAAATTTAACGTCGAGAATATCTCCAATATCGTATACTCTTTAATGAACAATGCCTTCGTAAAGCGTAAACGCGGATAAAGGGGATACGTTCGATATATCGTACGTTTCTGCGTCGCCGAACTTATCGAAAAAGAGGAAAAACAAAATATATGTATTTATCGCTTTAACGTCGTCGCGAATAAATTCCGGTCCGGTATATTATACCTACCCACTGGTTTTTTCGAAAGCGAGGAGAGAAACAAAGGCGATTAAAAGTTTCTATTAGGGTTTAATTTTAGGTGAAAATCCACCGTGGTCGTGCTATTAACGTTGCGTTCCAATAAAAAGGAAAACGATTCCTTCGATTGCTTTCCACGACTGATCGGAATTAGAAAAAAAAAAAAAAAGAGAGAGAAAAGAAAGAAAAAAGAAAAGGGAGAAAGACGGAAAGAAAGAAGCCGGTCGAACGAGAATTCTCGCGTCGATTGAAAGAGCTTGCCGAGTCGGTCCTTTTCTCGAGTAGTCTTCGGATCGGCGACCTTTCGAAAAGAAAAGCTTAATCGTTAGCGATGTTTCCATCCGATTCCACCTGCTTCTCTTTAGTGGCTGTTCCTTCGATTTACCTGCTACGTCGAGGAAATAAGATTTCCCCCATCTCCCTTTCGAGAGATACTCTGCGCGGTCTACGCGATCGAACAACGAACCAGCATGCTCACTTTGCACGAGTATCGATTTTACCGAGAAATATAATCGACGGCTTCCCCGCGATGTTTCTCTTTAAAAGGGACCTTACGGGAATGGCTCGTTTTTCTTTTTTTAATTAAACAGTAGGTAGTTGGAATCAACGTCGTAGTAAAGTGATCGAACGGAGTAGTTTTGGATCGAAGATACTCGCGACGGAGTGACGCGTTAAAGTATTAATTAAAGCTCGGATATACGCGATAACGAGAGTAATTAATAGGACGGAGGAAGGAAATGCGTTCGTTCGTCGTCGAGTGGCGCGATCGAATCGTACTCGGAAGGAAGGAAGGAAGGAAGGAAGGAAGGAAGGATAGAAGGAAAAATGGAGACGAGTATCGAAACGTCCCGCGGTCCGCGGTATATCCATTAGACGGACCATTCGGAATAACGCGAATTATTTAGCCTCGGCGAGTATTCTCTCGTTGGAATCGAACGATCGAATTCCTAAAGAGCCGACGATATTCCGCCCATTTCTAAGCGATTCTAGCCTAGCACTTGGCTATCCGTTTCGGCGAATGCCGCGGAACTAATAGATTAGAACGTTTCGTTAGAGATCGTCGACGCTATAGTCATTCTCGCAATGGATTCCGCGCACCGCTTTTCGAATATTATTTTACGATGACTCGAAATAGAGAGAGAGAGAGAGAGAGAGAGAGAGCGATCCAGTCGACCGATCAATTTCTTTACTCTCGTCCATCGTATATCTCAGTTGGTACCATCGTGTATCGATAGTCGAACCGTTGCGAACGATACCAACGAGACGGCTCGAACGCGCTAAGATCTGCCTGCACTCGGAGTCGCACTTTTCTTCTTCGTTGCTCTTTTATACCTTTGCCTTTTCCTCGTCTCGTAAAGTTTCGAGAAAAAATAGCTTGCGAGTTGGATGGTAGAGTCGGACCCCGCGTTGTTTAAATCAAACTCCGGCTTCGTTGGAAAACGACGACAACTGGGATGGTCTTCTAACGGTCGCGACAATAAAGTGGCATAGACAATGTAGCATCGTTGCCAGGCACGAGGCATTCTGCCTAGACTCTCTTCTCCGGCTACGCGGTACCAACGGAAAGAGCAAGAGAAAGAGGGAGAGAGAGAGAGAGAGAGAGAGAGAGAGAGAGAAAAGTCGGAAGCGAGGATGAACGAATGAGAAAGTAGGTCTCTCTCTCTTGTAGTTTTGATTAAAGTTCTTTCAGGGGCAGAACGCCGTGATTTTGCACACAGACACACGTATATAAGCGTGTAAGTAAACGCACGAGTTACGCACACGCGCGTCCCTTTTTTCAGCCTCTTCCGTTGTTCTTCCCCAACTCTCTCTCTCTCTCTCACTCTCTTTTACGTTGCCAGTAGAAGGAGAAATAAAAAAAAGAATCTAAAGAACGGCGTCTGCAATTAACTTCTTCTTTCTAGCGTAGCCGCTCTTTGTTCCCACGAGTCTCTGTCTTGCGAAGATTTTTCGAAGATCGATAAGAGTGGGAGAGAGGGACGTGGGAGGAGGAGGAAGAGGAGGTAATAATCAAAAAGCTTTGTTAAGGGATGTGCGAGAGGTTAAGACGTTGAATATAAGGTGGCGACGCGAGGAGAACAATTTTCTTTTGATTCGCGATCTTTTAATATTCCTTCGAAATAAATCATTTTCTCGTTATTATTAATATTTTTCGTTGCATCTATCGGAACGATATACGAGCACGTTTATATTTACACTTAGAAGATCATGAAACCGTCATCGAGTAAAGCAAATGCAATTGGTATAGCCGATATATCCGCTATAATACGAACGATAATATCGGTTTGTCGTGATTCGGGGGATCCAATACAATCGGAATATCGAATGATTCTCATTTAGATACCATTATGGTGGAGGATTACGCGTACGGTTTATAACGAGCCGAGGTACTACTCGATTTCTGCGCGATATCTTGTAACGTAACATTTATTATTACAACTTTGCGTTACGCGCGAATTAAACGTTAATGAGAGCAAAATCGTTGATGGGAAAAGCAAGTTCTCTCTCTCTCTCTCTCTCTCTCTCTCTCTCTCTCGCTCTCTCGGTCGACCAATTAATATTTCCAAACTTTTCTCAAAATCGTTTCTTCGATATTTCATCGCGTAGAAACGTAGACCCCCGCGGGTAATATCGATAGGAAGATTATATCGGTAAGGGAGTAATCGTGCTGTCCCGCGTTTCTCGTCGCTTTCGAAATTTCATCGAAATCGAATTGCGGTTTCGACTTGGCATCAGACGGATATCCTAATGGAGCAATTAGGTGTAACGCTTTAATGACATTTCCGTATGTAAGCGCGTTCGTGTGCTTTGCCACCGGCCGTAAGCGTTCCGTACGTCCGTCTCTATCGGGCTCGGCGGTCTTCGACGCCGTTGAGGGAATCCAAAGTTTCGTTAAAGAGAGGCGTACGTTAACGCAGCGACGTCGACGACAGGTGCACACGACAAGACGCGGACGCTTCGCTTTCTTCCTTCTTTCTTGGCTTCGACGAACGAACGAACGAACGAACGAACGAACGCACGATGTGTGAATGGCCAAGCGACGACAACGATGATTTAATATGTATAGGGTGTTCCGAAAATAGGGTGGTGCCGTGCGTTAAAACGTTCCTTCGGTTCGCTCATATTTGCTAGATCACGTCGGATCAAAGTCTCGAACGAAATATTCATTTTAGAAATAATTTTCTCTTGATCGATTAAACGATCGCTCGACAAAAATAATAAACGTACGTTCCTCTACGTACCGGATAATATTATCGCGAATAGCGAATAATATGGGAACGTCGACGATACGCCCGTACTAATCCTCGAAAATCTCCTCTTTGCTTTCTAAAAGGACTAACGGCCGATACCGATATTCTATAAATATTCGATCAAACGGGTAGATTTTCGGAAGGATTGAGAGGCGATTATTCGAATACGTCCTCAAATCCTGGAAGGACTAAATTATTAATTTGTTCGAAAGTATGTCACGTCCGAGTGAAAAAAAAAAAAAAAAAGTATTTAAATATTTCTTCGGCGCAGCGTATAGGGAAGAAGCAGCGTAAGAGAGGAGGAGAATGAAGCTTAGGGATTCGCGTAAGGATAATCTCTTGAAACTGTCGGTGGGAAGGCCGCAACGTGGTTTCGCTTCGTCGAATAGACGAGCTCGGTTAAACGACTTCGTCTCGAGACGATTCCCGATAGTTTTCGGTCTCCACGGCGTTGTTGGGCAGCAGCTCCCTAACGGGACGTCCCCTTTTCCCGTACGAAGTCACGTTTTCGACCCTCCGCTCACTCTCTCTCTCTCTCTCTCTCTCTCCATGGAAACCAACTTCGATCGGAACTAGGATGATCTTCGTTTCGGTGTGTTCCTCTCCCACCTGCTGCACGTTCCGACGCGACCTGTAGATTCCAACGTAATTACTCTAATGGTAGGATTAATGTAAACGAGTGATAAGCGAGTTAAATGGATTCGAGAATATACCGAACGTCTTTTCCCCATCAAAGGAGAAATATTTTACCATGTTTTTGTTTTTTTCTTTTTATATCGTTGGCGTATACGCGTCCGATGATAATAATTTTAAAAATATCAACAGATCGAGCGATCGAGCGATCGAGCGATCGATCGATCGAGCACGGAGGAGGTGCCGCGTTGGTAATCGCGCGTGTAAACGTAATCGCGCTCCTTAACGTCGCATTTCCGTGATCAACGGAGAGGAACAGAGATCACGGACTGGGAGAAAGGAAATCGTCCGGCGCGTCGGCGCGTTAATTCGTGCGCAACGATGCGTCCCACTTTCGCAAGATTCGACGGCGTTTACTTCTCCATTTTCTTTCGTCCCCTTTTTTTTCTTTTTTCGACAATTTTCTAATCGGATCCAATCGCGCCTGTCAATTGCGCGGCAAGACTTTCTACGATTAGAATCTTTTACGACTTTTAGAAATTCATCGAATCGAGGAAAAAGGAGCGAGAATAAAAGGGTAGAAAAGTGTCGAGAAACGTTCGAGCCAAGATATCGCGTCGATTCGGGGCTATAATTGTAAACTCTCTTGAAGGTAAGGAGGCTCCATACCCCTTCTCCCGATACGGAGATCCAACTTTGCTCCGATTTCTTTTCAGTCAGAGTATTCGCGAGAGAGGCAACAATCGAAAGATCTTCGATCGGAGTGACCTCAGGGCTGTCGATACTGCTTCCGGTTTCCGATAAGAGTAACGAAGAGGGCCGCGTACTTTTCTACCGTCCTTCTCTCTCTTCTTTTTTTTCTTTTTTCTTTTTTCTTTTTTCTTTTTTTTCTTCTTGCCAGCAACATTCTCTCCGTTTCCACTTGTTTTCTCTTTTCCATCGGGTCTCCATTCGTTTCTCTTTCTTCTACTTCCAGCCCCACCTCGAGCTCCTTGGAATCGATACGGTACTTGGTATCGGGCTCGACAATGGGGCCAGAAACTCGATGGTACGACGAAGGACGAACTCTCCTAACGATCGCGTCGGACGATATCTCTGCCAGGAGATATAGCCCGATGACATGATCTCGCGGCCACCTCCTTTACACAAAACAGATTCGTAATAACGGAGCTTTAGCTTTACCGCGGAACGTCGCTCTTTGAGCTTGAGATCACCTTTAGATCGCAGTGAGAAATAAAAAATGACTGGAGGAAGGATAAAAATCTGATAAAAAGTGAAGAAAATAATGTCGGACAGCCAACGATTACGTATTTATAAGCACGTGTCGCGAATAAGTGGTGGATAAAATTACGCAAAGCGGCGGAAAGCGATAAGCTTCAAAGAGAGAGGGAAATGCGATAAGAAGGAAAATCTCGCAAAGTCTCGACGTAGAGAGAGAGAGAGAGAGAGAGAGAGAAGGAAGGGTAGAAGTTAAGTGAGTGTTCCGGCAACGAAGGGTGAGGTCGAACGAGACTAAGGGTGAGAAGAGGGTGTAGTGGTAGTGGTAGCGGTAGTAGCAGTGGCAGCCAGTAGTAAAGACCGGCTCGTGTCTGGCACGCCGTACCACCCGGTGCAACTCGTCGTGACGAGAATACGTTCGCTACCGACGAGAACCATTTTCGATCTCTCTCTCTCTCTCTCTCTCTCTCTCTCTCTCTCTCTCTTTTCTCGCTACACCCCCGAAACGATGAACCGAGCGCCATTTTACGATTTACAAGTTAACATTTGCTCGGCCGACTCCTCGAAACGTTACGAAGCAACGAAAGAAACTTTGTTTTCCTTCTCGCGAATAAAAGAATTTTAAAGAACGAATGTTAATTAGTTTGTTGTTAGGGACTAAGAGAGTAGATGCTGTCGTAAAAACCAAAAATCCTTGTACACGTAACAGATTTCTCGTGAAAAACATGTAGTCAATTCTTTCCTGTCACGTAGCTACCTGTTATTCGCGTTTGCGACGCGAGAGGAGAATGATAAAATGAATCTTCGTAAGTAAGAGGCCTTTCGGACTCGTAGCCCCGAGGTGAGAATGTTCCGAAGTAGTAGCTAGCTCGCGCTCGTTATTTCACAGTACTTACGACTTTCTCTCTCTCTCTCTCTCTCTCTCTCTCTCTCTCTCTCTCTCTCTCTCTCTCTCTGCTCGAGCCACGAGAGAGAACAGAGTTTACGCTCGGTAAGTCACGGAATTTATGGGATCGCAGAATTTATAGTTTCAATTTCCGTGATATTCAAACGGCGCTAGCTGCCAGTGGCGATCGCTTAAAATTCGAACTCGACTGCGCCTATTAATCGTTCCTTCATTTTCGATATTCCAATGCGAGTTAATGCGCACGAAGATGGTAAGCCCGTAATTATCTTTTCTCCCTGTAAAACAAGAAGAAGAAGAATCTTTCCTATTGATTTTTACCCTTTTCCTACGTAAACGATACGTCTGATACGACGCTAGATAATTTTTACGTCCGCCCGTTACTTATATCCGCGTTTCGTGCATTAAAGAAAAGTTCCATTTGGTGAAATTGCAAAGGGTCGGCTTTGTCGACGCAAAATCGTTACCGCGTTTGTTTCATTCCCTTCTTCCATCTCTCTTTCTCTCTCGTACGACCCGCAGCACTTGTTAAGAGCTCCCTCGGATGAGCTCCTTTGTAAAATAACCCAGATAGCTTTCACCGAGGCCGAGTTACACGATTTAACGATCGCGGCCGAATGTGCGTGGCCGATGTAGCGCTGCGGCTTGCCGTTATCCATCCATCCTAAGCGAGTGTACGTACGAGAACGCGAAAAGTGCACCGACACGTGTACTCTAACGTTCAAATTATTCCCTAATAGGTATGTCTTTTTTTTACACAGCTCTCTGATATATTTGCGAATTGATCGCGAAAACTTTGCTACTTTGTTCGGTTATTCTCTTGGTTCTCTCTTCTCTCTCTCTCTCTCTCTCTCTCTCTCTCTCTCTCTCTCTCTCTCTCTCTCCGCGCGTTAGTCCGTCGACCGGTTCGTTGCTCCTCGACGACGCGATAGACGAGGTAAATTCAATTTGCGTAATAAAGTTGCTACGACCGCACCACCGTCCTCGTCCTCGTCCTCGTCCTCCGTATGCATCGGGGATATATATATATATATATATATATATATATATATATATATAGCGAGAATATAAAGGGAAACACGTGGCTAGAGGGTGAACGACGCGATTCCAGCCTCTAGGAGGACGGGGAAGCACGACGAGTGCCGTCGAACGGGTCACCCCCAGGTGTCTCCTCTCTCTCCCTCTCTCTCTCTCTCTCGAACGAACGAATCCTCTTAAAGGGAGCTCGTATTGCAGAGAGGAAACACCGCGAGTGAACGCTTCCTGCTTTTTGTTCGCAACGACTCGAGTGGAATTCGTTTCGCGCGCGCGATTTTTACATTCCGCTCCGACGTATTTCTTGCCCCGTTCGATCGACTTTTCCATATGTATGGGCCCGTTTCGCGAGAATCTTTAATCGGAATACGTACGATCACGCGACGACGTTGATTTCAAAGTAAAAGAGTTATACTCTCGTCGAGTAGAGTCGAGTTCTTTTTTCTGTCGTTTTCTTTTTTCTTTTTTCTTCTTTTCTTCACCTCCTCCAGCTAGAACGTTGATACAACGTAACCACATAGTTGCGTATATTTACCGAATAAGGTCAACGCATTCACCTTGAGACGTTCCTCGCACGCTCGGAATCCGTCCGACGATTTGGAGGTTGGCCAGCTATTTCCGATCGTGACCTATCCTCCTATCGGCTCACCGTGTGGTCCACGAAAGAAAATGGAAGGGGGAAATTGATGGGGTGAAAAGGAGAAAAAAAAAGAAGGATAAAAAAATATGCGACGTCGATCGGCTGGCTAACTCGTAGAGAGTACTTCGTCTAAGAAACGTTGCGATATATCTCAACGAGAGATAATAATTCCGTCGAACGTTCTCCTACGAGAGCATAAACCCACGAGCCGTACGCGTCTTACGGTTGCATAACTCATGGCGTCGACCCACGGAGCACCGCCGTCGCTTTACCGGTTTTCCTGCGAGCCCACGTACTTGGTTATTTACTCTTTGCGCGAACGCTCGCCACACGTACGCGCGTTTCCCTCTCTTTCTATTTTTTTTCTGTTTCTTTTTCTTTTTCTCCGCGAACACGTGCCCCGTCCCGTCCTCGTCGTCTCCTTCGTCGTCCGGCGAAAGAACCGAAGCGTGGTCGTGTAGCGGTTGCGAAATCTCGACCGTATAAATTCAGATTTCGTCGTTTTTTCCCTCGCGTTTACCCTTTCGTTCGCGAAAAAAAAAAAAAAACAAAAAAAAAAAGAAAAAAAAACAAATTTCATTAAACGATCTCTAAACGAAGCGAGCGAGATTTCCTATCCCGTGTAAATCGCGCGACATTTAATCGCGCGTTCGTTCGTCCGTTCGTTCGTCCGTTCGTTCGTTCGTTCGTTCGTTCGTTCGTTCGTACGCCCAAACGAATATATCTAATTAATTCTATCAAGCTCGCAAACGGCTTACCGACCGAAGGGACGCGTCATAATTTTGGCCAGTGCCGTCGCAACGGATTATAGCTCGTTTAACGAAGCAGGGTCCTCTATCGAAGGGCAGAGGTACTACGAATTATTGGAACGCGTCGATCTCGTCGATATTCCCTATTACGATCGATCGAAATATTACGTTCGTTTCGCCGTAGTCGATCGATCGTTTATCGTTATATCGAATTCAGAGAGCGGGTCGTTATTATCAGATAACGACCGCGCCGTCGGGGGAACAACGGCCATAGGTAAAAAAAGAGGCGAAACGCGTGTTCGTTCGCGGATCGTACGATCGCGCTCTCGCTTTTATCTCTCGAAATAAGAAATCGCTTCGATTCGAAAAGTTTCTTCGTTTCCCGATCAAAGATCGATCCTGCCGACGTCGTCGCTTCAACGATAACGCCCAATTTTAGACACCGCGAAAATAAGGAGAAGAATATCGAGTCGGAAAATGTATTAAAAATCGTAAGCGAATTTAAAGAGATAGATAGAGAGAGAGAGAGAGAGAGAGAGAGAGAGAGAGAGAGGCGTTAGTTCGAGCGACGGCCGTCGCGCGTTATAGGGTGCGCTCGCGTCGCGCGCTCATCCCCCCACGGCCTACCGAGCCGACTAGGGCTCTCCCCCCACCTCTTTGTAACCTCACCCCCGCGCTCCCACCGTTAAACGTATTCAGCCAACGAGCTACGTTCCCCCCTCCCTCGCGTCAGCCGGCGCGGCGCCACTGCCGCCTAGCCGGCGAGGCAGGAGCTACCCCCTCCACTCGAGCACCGGCAGCCGGTGCGAGCGCATAGTCGACGCATATCGTTGGGAGAGAACCAGGGACGCGCGTTTCCTTCTAGTTTTCTTCTTGCGTTCTAAGACCGTACGCGCGCGCGCGCGCCTCTCTCTCTCTCTCTTTGTATATACATATATATATATATATAATACATCATATATATATATATTATATATGTGTGTGTGTGCGTGCGTGGGTCATTAGGACGAAGCGAGCAACGAGATCGGTCCTCGATTATTACTCGACACAACAGATATTTAACGAGGATCATAATAGAGAGAAATTTGGCGCGTCCTCTCGCGCACGCGTGACGCAAGGATAAAAGGAGGATAAGAAGAAAGGAGAGGCGATAGGAAGAAGCATCCTGAGAGTGTGTGTGATCGTGCGCCTCTCGTGTGGCTATCCGTGAAAAAAGACAGGAGGAGTAACAGAGATAGATAGAGAGAGAGAGAGAGAGAGAGAGAGAGAAAAGTACGTGCGGCATCTGCCCTTCTTTCTTTCTCTCTTTGGTTTCGCGTGCAACTGCCAGAGCGCTGCTCGCAGATCCCTTTCGTCCTTTGTCTCGCGCGTCCCGCCGGCCCTCGTTCCCCGTTTCGTTCCGCCGCGCGTTACCACGCGAGAACGGAGAAGAAAGGAAGAGAATTCTCGACGATTCGTTTCTTTGCTTTCTTTTTTTTTCTCTCTCTCTTTCTCTCTCCTCCTCCTCCTCCTCCGCCTCCTCCTCCTCTTCCCCTGTCCCATCTTCTTTTACCCGCGTCGCGTCGTGCTCCGCGTATCGCGTGCTCTCGGAGACCTTGAACTTGCCACCGAGTCGTCCTCGTAGCCGTCGCGCGTCGTCGTCAACGCCGTCAACGCCGTCAACGTCTCCTTTTCACGCGCGTCCTTGCGTCGTCTCTCGTCGAAAGGAAGGAGGAGGAGGAACTGGAGCGATAAAAAAGAAAAAGCTACGCGAGAGATAACGATCGTTGTCGCGATACGCCGAATCTGGATACTCGGAGAAACGGAGAGGGAGAGAGAGAAAGAGAGAAGGCCGAACGCAAGCCAGGGATCCTGGAAGCTAAGAAGAGCCAGGATGTTTCCTTACACGACCTTCCCGGCAGTCGGGTAAGCTACGAAACCACTACAGTCTCTGTCTTTCTTCTTCCAATCGCTTGTCCCTCTCTCTCTCTCTCTCTCTCTCACACACACACGCTCGTTTTATAATCCCAACGCGTTCGCATTCGTACGCACGAGATGGGAAAGAGTTTTCTCGTTTTTTTCCTCGAGACGTAACCTCTCCCTCGCTCTTCGCGCGTCTTCTTTTTCTCCTCTCTCCGACTCGTTCGTTTCTCTCTTCTTCTTCTTCTTCTTCTTCTTCTTCTTCTTCTTCGTCGACGACGACGACGACGATGACGACGACGACCGGTCGGATGAGAGAGCGAAAGAGAAAGAGAGAGGGAGAGAGAGAGAGAAAGAGAGAGAAAGAAAGCAAGCAAGCAAGCGTTGCTCCTCTACCTGCACGTTTCGTCCTCGTGCGTCCTGTCCCCTCTCCCAATTCCCTTTCCCCTTTTTCTCTCCCTCTCTGTCCTGGCACACAGACGCTACACGCTTTGTTTCCTTTCGTAGAACGACTCGCTCGAAAAAGGATATCGCTTGTCTCTCCCTTCTGGCTTGTATATATCGCGTTTGCTTGTATGTATATGCGTGTTGCCGCCGTAGATGCGAGCGTGTGTAGGTATGCACGTCGCACACGAGAGGTACGCCCGGACTTGGGAACGCGTCGTCGTCGAGGCTTTGTCTATCCCCTTCTGCCATCTTTTATCTCTCTCTCTCTCTCTCTCTCTCTCTCTCTCTCTCTCGTCCTATGCTCCCCCCGATTTGCTCGCTCGACGGTACTCACCCTCTTTCTATCTCTCTCTCTCTCTCTCTCTCTCTCTCTCTCTCGCTTTCTCCTCGTTTCTGCCTTCTCGTCGCGTAGCTACCTCCCCTCCTCGACGCACGCACATTTTCAAGAAATCACGACGCCTGTCTCTCTAACGCGTCTATCGCGAAGAAAACAAACCTCCTCTTTTTCGAGCGTTCGGCCATTCGAATTTCGTGCTCGACCAGCGGCGAAAATACGGTACCATTGTGTACCAACAACTGCTCGTTAGTCAATAAAATTATTCGACGAGCAAAATGCATTCGTTTTCTTCTTTTCCTTTTTTGTTTAAGTACCGCTATGCGTTATATAAGAACATATATCGAAACAACCAGTGGAAAAGGATCAAGAATCCATTTATATATACGACCGTGTCTCGTGGTCGTGCAACGAATCGCGGCAGAATTGTTTACCATAGGTTTTATGTGTCACGGTTTATATGTCACGCCGTGGATCGCGCCTAGCGTTCGATAGCAACGAATATCGTTCTTAATTTCCCGGTGTAATCGTAAAAGTATTCGTAGGGTTTCCTTTTTGTTTTGTTTTGTTTTTTTTCTTTATTTTTTTTTTTTCTTTTTGAAAAACGTTTAATTGTCAAACCGATTGGCACGTTTATATCTCGAATACATTCTGGACATTCTCCGAACGTATATAAATGTTTGGACGTTAAACGGGTTACGGCATGGCACGGTTGTATATAAATAATAACGCATTAACGCTCCTGGGATGTTCGAACGCGGAATGAATGCGGCACGGTTCTATATAAATGGACGTTTAATCGTTTACGTTTTGCTTCTCTCTCTCTCTCTCTCTCTCTCTCACTCTCCGTCAGTCGTGTATCGTTTCGTCGTTGTTGTTGTTGTTGTTGTTGTTGTTGTTGCGTTGTCGTCGTCGTTGTTTTTTTTCCTTTCCTGTTTCTTTACATTCCTCGTTGGTCGTCGTCGTGACAACGCGTTATGCCACCACGATATCGGACGGGGAAAAGGGGGAGAATCCGCAGAAAAGGCGAAGGGTGTCGCGGTTACGTTACTTTCTCTCCTCCGCGGCGGCCATCGGGGCATCGTCCCTTCCTTCTCTAACCGTCCGAACACCACTCGTCGTCCTGACGACGCGAAAACAGATGGTGGTGCGCGCGTTCGATACGTTTCATCTTTTTCTATACTTTTCTGGCTCGTTCTTTTATTTATTATCGTGCGCCCAGGTATATTTTTCTTTCGCCAATAAAATCGCTCGATTGCTTCTCGCGCGCGCGGTTACGATTTGACAGCGAATGAAGTCCATCTATCCGTTACGCTTGGTGCCGTTCATTCTCTCTCTCTCTCTCTCTCTCTCTCTCTCTCTCTCTCTCTCTCTCTCTCTCTCTCTCTCTCTCTCTCTCTCTCTCTCTCTCTCTCTCTATCTATCTGTCCTCTCGTAGCGTCGACGATTCGAAGCGCCACCCACGTCCAGATATTTTCTCCGTTCTTTTTATCTTTTTTTATTATTGTTTTTTATCGCGAAAAATACACGGAAGGTTATACGTCGGCGATCGTAACGTCGCGAAGCACGCACGCGCCTTTTGTTACGTAGACCGTGACTGTTTTTCAAAACGACGTAAAAAAAAAACTGAAAAGAAACGTAGCACGTAGGAGAGGAAAAATGTATCCAACGACGGGAGTCTCGGTACGTAAGGTAGTTTTCGAAGCTAACCGCTTCGATAATTTGATAGAAAGATGGGGAAAGGGAGAATAGAGAAAGCTTCCAAGTATATCCTTTTAGAGGAAGGAATTTAAGGCGGGAAACTTGAAACTCTCTCGCGATATAATCCGTGCATATCCTTGAAAACTCTTGACGCGCGGCGTTGTCTGCCATCGGCCTTGAAAGATTATTTTCGCTGGACTCTCGAGAGTACACGGAAGTATGCGAAGACGAAGATGGCTATTAAAGTCCATTAAGGGGAGTTTGTTAAGAGCGGCGGTAGGAGAAGCGACGTTGGATTCGATCCGTCGACGTATACGATTATCGAAAGTGCCAATATCTCTGACGATAACCACCGCGGCCGCCGCCGACGACGACGCCGACGACGACGTAAAATTTTTGTCCCAACGAGAGAGGATAGAGAGTAGAAAAAATCTGAGGGTATTTTCGTAAAAGGAAAAACGGTCGATTTTTGGGAAAGGTAACTCGGTTACGTTCGATAAATAATTTCCGATGCGAATGATCGTTAGGGAGAGCGATTAAAGTGTACACGTATATCGTTGATAAGCCCCTCGTGCATGATAATCCCCGATAAAGTGGAACGCATGGCTCTCGAGTGCCGTCACGAGAGTGACATCCCACCGCAAAAGGCTAAACCGTGTGTGTCCGTCAAATCTCGCGCGCTCGTTTAGGTTAATTAATTGCGGAAGGAATAATTACGACTTTGTCCAAACTCCCTTGACGACGACGACGACGACGACGACGACGACGACGCTGATAATAATAATAGTGGTTAATAATAATAACTATTATTATCCAGGGATACGTTTTCGTTCGAACGATTCGATCTTTCGATACGTCCTCTCGTCGCTTTTTTCGTTTTATCGATGAAATTTGGACGGCGAGTAGTCCGTTTTTGCGTCTCTCCCCCCAGCCCAGGCCCTTTTCATCGGGACTCCTCCGACGCTCGCGCGGTGTTCCGTTGCGATAAATGTTCATCGGCACCGACGAACGATCGTTTGTTTTCTACCGAAAAACGCGGACCGCCGTAATTAGTTCGGAGCGGCGGCGACTCGTTCGCGAACTAGAAGCAAATTGCTCTCCCTTTTTTCGGGCCTCGGGTGATCATCCGCTACGGACAGAGACGTAGACGCGTATGTTCGAAAGCGAGAGAGAGAGAGAGAGAGAGAGAGAGAGAGAGAGAGAGAGAGAGAGAGAAAAAATGAGGAAAGGCCAACGTTCCGGTTTTTTCCACTTTGAAAAATTTCTCTTTTCGACGTTACGTTGGCTCGCGTGTATCGTTGGCCAACCAATTTTGGATAGATTTACGTGTTCTCGCGCCGTATATTTTTCCTTTGATCGTTCGAGCTGCGACGAAGAAGGGAAAGAGAGAGAAAGAGGGGGACGGGACGGGCGAGGAAGTATAAATAATTATTGCGACGTAGAAGCTAGCGAAATTTTCTTTCGCGTTCGCTCTACGATAACGCCGCGAACGTCGAATCTTTGTTCGAATAAAACATCTCGGCCGATACCTAGCGAAGCCAATACGAAGGAGCTGGGGTGGTACGTACGATTGGCATCTCGCCTCGACGTTGAGAGAGGTGTACGGCGCGCACGTGATCGCGATTATGCGAATCGAGCCTCTCTATAACCCATTCGCGTCTTTCCATTTTTCGTCTTATGGTAGGGGGCTACTATATTGTCTCGTGCGTCTCTATTTTTATCAGCCGATCAAATGCGATATCTTCCTTGGAAGATTTTTCGAAATAGGAGAAGTTTGGCCTCGCGTTACGAAGAATAGAAAAACGGTGAGAGGAAGAGAGAAATCGAGCACGGTGGTTTCCAGTGACAAAGACCTCGGTCGATGCACGTGGTGTGCCTGCCACTCTTTCCCTCTTTCCCTCTTTCCCTCGCCTCTCCCACCAGACCAGCGCCATCGGTACCTCTCTTCCTATCCCCCTACACAACAAGAACGCATACGTTCTTTCCACCTCTCCTTCGTTCTTCCTACGGCCCGCCGCCGTTCACCTCCCCAGCAAAACCACTTCTTTTCGTTCCGGCACTCTTACTTCGCTCCTTCGTCTTCTTGATCTACGAGCTCCTTTCCTCCATCCGTCGACGAATTTTTACCTCTTTTTTTTTTCCTCTCGTCGAACTATACAAGTTCGGTTGGGGTGGGGGCAACGAACGAAGAAATCGAAAGAAAAGTTAGCAGCCCACTTTATTGACCCGTATACAAATCGCGTTGATAACGTCGACCACCGGAGAGCACCGCCTTTTTCGCAGACTGCGATATTAGGCGAATCGATTGATAGTTTTGTTTCGAAAGTAGGATGCCTCCGTGACCCGAATTAATTCGATCGTTATTATTCCATTCTCTTCTCAATGTTTGTCCAACCTAATCGCAATTACAATGGTCATTATCGTCCGGGCACATAATTTCTTTTTTTTTTTTTTTTTTTCTTTACCGGTGGAACTCTCTTCTCTTCTCTTTTCGTTTCGTTTCGTTTCGTTAAAGTTTTTTCTGCGGATTCGAGGGACCGATAACTCGCGTTTAACCAACGAATATACCGCGCTTTATCCTCCCGCCATCGCAACGGTGGAGGATGCGCGTAGGTTTCGAGTGTACGTAGAATTCGTACGAAACGGAATTGTATTCCATGCAAATTTTGTTCTATTTGGATAGGCGTTAAGTACGAAAGCTTCGTTCGCCGGCGAATTTCTCTATCGGCTCTCATCGAATTTTCATTCGATTCTCGTAACGACGACGTCGAAAGTTATAAAAGCATCGCCGGCGATTATTATTCAGCGTCGAGAGAGTATATCCCTGTCGATTATTCACTTTTTAAGTAGTTTACGCGATCGAACATTTTCGGTTAATCCGTGCGATCCTACGACGAAAGAATCGCGCCATTGATTTTATCCCGAACGTAAATAACCCGATAGGCTATTTCCCCAGTAAGCGCCATTTTGGTCTCGGATAAAAAGAGACGCTACCCTCTTCGGACCTTTTTATTACTATTATTATTATCATTATCATCGCTATTATTTCCTTACGCGTATAGTCGCGCATCGACTCGAGATAAAAGTGCAAACGTTGAACCGGGATTAGCGTAGAAAAAAGTAATGGCGTTGGTACGGGGACGCATCGATTCCTATGGTTCAACACAGGATCGTGTTTTACCCCTTGGGCGTTTCGCGTGTAACTTTGGAACACGGTCCAGCGAGTCTCGAATAACGAGATAACTATTGTCGGATTCTTGTTCTCTCGACTGAGCGGAGAAACGCTCGTTATTTGCTACCAGCGTCTCTCTCTCTCTCTCTCTCTCTCTCTCTCATTCCGTACATCTCCGTCGAAGCACGAATTCGCCTTTCTTCTTATTTCTATTGTTACTATCGTCATTGTTGTTATCATTATCGTCATTACTCCTCGTTATTATTTCCAGAGAAGAAGATCGGCCAAACTAAGTTCATCGAATTAAATCCGTCATTCGTGAAACACCCTATCCGTTCCCACCAGACTGTAATTAATTCTACCAATTAACCGATTCTAACCTTATATCTGGGGAATTTTTGTGCGTAACGACGACGCAACTCGTCGTCTCGGTTGAAATGGCCAACGCCGAACGTTTCCAATGCATATACGTATGTGCATATATATTTCTCTGCGTGTGCGTGTGCGTGGGCGCGCGTTATCGTTAGATAAATAAGGACGTGCAAAAGAGATCGATTATTGCCAGGAAAGAAGAGAACAAAAGGCACAAACATTCGATCAAAAGATGTATAATGCAGGTACATATACCTGGTTACTCTCAGCGAAATGTTTTTTAACACTTTTTGATCCATTCCCTTGGTGGAAGCAGCCGCTATACTCCAAGGCCTTCCAGACACCTTTTTCCTTTACTTACTATACGGATGATACGTATATTCTCGCCTCTCTTTCTTTCTTCCTTTCTTTCTTCCTTTCTTCCTCGCATACGTCCAACGGCAACGTTTACATTTCTCCCCTTTCGCGCTGTAAAGCGCGATATCAAGAAAGAAACGGAATAATATTCAGTGCTCGGCCTCGTTACAGTCAGCACATTCCCATTCAATTTTCCTTTGTCAAAAGAGCAACGGTGGTTGCTGATACCGAAGGCGATTCGATATAAAGTCGAATAAGAGAAGGAGAGAAAATGCCCAGTTTTACTAGGATTTTGCAAGTAATTTTTACTCATTCATTTTTCTTCTTTCTTTTTTCCTTTTCTTTCTTTTATCCAATGCGTAATGAACATACGTTATACCGATATACTCTCTGATATAAGCGATGACGATAACGGATTTATTTCTTAAAATTACTTTAATTAACAATCGTCGTCGTCGTCGTCGTCGTCGTCGTCGTCAACGCTATTTCTCAAAGATAACAAAAGAACGAGACAATACCAGCTTACTCGTACGCGGAACTATTAAACAAATATTTCATACAATAGCGACGCACGCGACCTCATTGATTTCTCTGCCTCGAAGTTGGCTCGGCGAATGAGCTCCGTATCGATTCGTTAAGCTTCTTCCTCGTTAATTCTGCGTTACGCAAAATTTCTCGCGAAGAAAAAAAAAATTGTTTAATCGATACACTTTCGTCGAATAGAAAGAACTCTCGCCGAAGCCGTAAAATTTTGAAAATTTCCGCTCGGCGAAGACTCGCCTAGAATTACAGGGCCACTTCCGATATCTGAACTCTCTCTCTCCCCCTCTCTCTCCTTTTCTTTCCGTGTTTATTACGGCTGGAAGGATCGAAAGGTTTCCTCGCCAGGTGCGAGACAGCAGCTGCGAGCTCTCTCATTTATTTTATGTGTAAGCTACAAAAGGAAACGCGAAATTCCCCACTCCTCGACCTACCCTTTATATTTTATTTATCGTTTGTAGAGTTCTCGTCGTGCTTAATACCGTTCAAAATAATTCCAAACGCATATCTCCGTGGACGAGAAGGGAAGATATATATATATATATATATATATATATGTATATATAAGTGGTGAAAATCTATATCGGAACGATAAGGAAAGTACGCTTTCGAGTTAGTAGACGAACCGAGAGCGAAACGCTACGCGCGCCGGTCCATAAGGTTAAAAGCAATCGTTAATTAAAATCGTTGGCCGAGCTTCGAAATACAAACTTTCCTTATTACACAACGTTTACTCGGTCACTCGTGAGATCGTTTGGTAAACTTTGTTCGCCTACGCATCTAAAAAGCTTTCGATTATCCCATCCGACGGGAATTTATCGTTTACTCTTTATTTATTTTATTAAGTTAGTAAAATAATTGTCGATATATAAAAATGTGTGCGCGCGTGTACCGCGTCGAGAGAGATTTTTCGCGATATAATACGGTTCGCACTCGGCGTCGCAAAGTTTTTGTCGCATTCAAAAGGAGAACGTTCGCGTGTCGGAGCGAGAGAGTAATTAAGATTTTAACGAGTCTAACCTTCGATGCTGCAACGTGTCACGAAATGTCTGCCGTTTTAGAGTCCCGCTCACGGCCGGTTTTGATACGTCGCCTCGCGTCGCCTCGCGTTGTGTCGTTGCGAAAGAGAGCAGCAGCAACAGGTCATGCGTGACTTTAGCGAAGAAAAAGGGATTTAGAGATAAACTGTCCTTTGAATCTAGTTCCTTAGTTTTATTCGTCCGTTTTACGGCCAGAGATTGCGCACGTGTGTGCATGCGCGCCGCGTCTATTTGAGAAACAATGGAGGCCAATTTGCCCAGGGGGGATAAAGGAGAGAAGAGATAGGTAAAGAGAGAGAGAGAGAGAGAGAGAGAGAGAAGACGCGTAGCGCGAGCCCGTAAGACGATCGGAGGACTCGCGAGCGTGTCTCTCTAGCCACTGGGAGCAACGTCGTCGTACTCAACCAATAAAATCGAGTCCGTGGTCAGGAGCGGTCGCTTTGAAGGTAGAGCTACTTCTCCTACTTCGTTGAAAACAAGCAGTTTAGTCCGAGCAGACGAGGCACCTTTCCTCTCATCTCGCGGTTCACCTCGAGCACCACTCGTCCTCTTCCACGTATATATTATACATCTGTCCTCTTTGCGTGTGCGTGTGCGTGTGCGTGTAGCGCGCGCTCGTGCGCTTCTATACACCCACAGATATATATTCCTCCTTCGTGCAACACAAGCAAGCCACACCCTTTCTCGAGTAGCAGCTCGCTTTTACCAGACGAAACTCGGAACTGGCATCGCAAGAGATAGTAGCTCTCTCACTCGGTTCTAAGGCTGTAGCGTACGGAAGAAAGAGAAAGAGAGATATATGGAGGACCATCGTGCGTTTCTCTCCTCGTTTTTCGTCTCGCGAGAGCGAAGAAACGAGAAAAGAGAAGACCGACTTCTCTCTTTTTCTCGGTTCGTTCATCCTGAAGGAGCTTCGTTGTTGCCGACAGGGCGAGCTTTGCTAAATTGCTAACGGCACGATGGTTCTCATTCAAAGAGCGAAGGCCAACCACGATTGGGATGCACCACCAGACGCATCTTCGTCGTTCATCGGGCTCGGCACGCGATGGCTCTCTCTCTCTCTCTCTCTCTCTCTCTCTCGCTCGCGCTATGGTAGTTGTCTTTCTTTATTTTCGTGCCAGTCGTTCGAGTCGATGAATCCTCCTCGGCCGTCCGTCCATATCAACCGTCTTGAAGGATCAACGTTCTGACCATTCACGGCAACCATATGTTCCTCTTTATCTTTATATATTAAAGTTTGTCCGAGTGAAACGTGTGTACACGAGTATCTACAAAAAAAGAAAAAAAAAGAAAAGAAAAAAAAATCCATCGAAGCCCATTGGCAATAATCTCTCTTCCAGTTTTCGGTTTTCAAGTCGGTGTTGTGAAGCACGACGCGAACGGTGCTGTTGTAAGCCGAGAGAGAAGGGAGAGGAGGCCCATTGTCCGCCGTTGAATGAGCTCTTTGTCGCGAGGACACATGGTGTGTGTGTTGTGTGTGTCGTCGATGACGTTGCTAGCGGCCACTGACGATATGGCTGCTGCTGCTGCTGCTGCTGCTGCTGCTCGGTGACCCGTTGTGCTGCGCTCCTTGCCGATGATACGATGCGTCTCCTCTCTCCCTTTCTCTCTCTTGCACACTCTAGCCTCGTGGAAACAGCTCGTAGTCCTTCAGACCGCATCGAGGATGAATCTCGAGGAAGAAACGGTCTACCTTGGTACGAGAGAGAGAGAGAGAGAGAGAGAGAGAGAGAGGAGAGTGTGTAAGGAGGACGTTAAACCGGCCTTAACAAGATATATAGTAGTTTGCGAGGAGGAGCAACAGCTGCCGAACATTGACTGTACTCCGACCATTATGGCGGAAGATCGACGTTGTGTACCGAGAAGGGAGAACTCGAGTGGGAGTGCTCGAGCGTCGTCGTTCTATCGTTGCTACCACCATTGTCACCTGGTGCATCTATGCGATCTCTCATCGACGTTGATTGCTAATTGTTACGGAGTTTACGAGCACGATCGAAATAGAGAGGCCGGAAAAGAAGTAATAAAAGAAATACACGCGTCGTCAGTCAAATCGACGCAATCGGGTCAACGTCGGCAAACTTTTCGATCGATGGGGGTGGGGAGGAGGAGGAGGAGGAGGAGGAGGGGACCTATATCGACACTACTTGTCATTTTCCTCTCTTTTACGAGCCACCAACGGGCACCACCGGTACCACGCCCTAAATTAGTACGGTGCAAGATTTCAACCTATTTTCGCTTGTACTCTCGATATAACTCGAGATAACAAAGTTCCGGATATAACTCGATCGGCAAGCTCAAACACGGCCGCCTCTATACGTCTTGTCCCGCCAAGAGAGACTTCGGCGCCATTATTATCGTTGCGATTATCTTCGCGCTTTTCCTTTTTTCCCGTTTCTTCTTCCCCTCCCCGTCCACCATCCTTTGATCGTTTACTCTTAGGCGCGTCGTGCGACGTGAAAACGTCGTTTCGATTACGGCAGATTAAAAGTATAATTTATTGGGACGCAATCCAGACGCGAACCTTTTCGTTTGGATCGCGTTCGACCCCCCCGAGGTGTTGGGGGATGAAACGTCGTCACGCGGAATCGTTCGCAACGAGTGTCGAACGACGAACGCGTTCGCGAATACGTTTCCAAAATTTCCTATAACGTTCTCGCGTAAAAAAAAAAAATCGTTCGTAGGTGAAAGAAATTATTTTTGTGCCGGAGCTTGGGAAAAATATGAGCGTAGAAAAGTTTGCGATCGGTATAGCTCTTCTCGACCGTCTCTCTTAATTAGATACGTGAACGCGGACACGCTTTGGCGCGGGGATGGGAGTGTAGGTCTCTGGAAAATTAAAATTCCAGCCAAAGTTTCGAGGACGGGGAACGTCCTCTTTCTTTCCCACCCACTCCCTTGAAATCGTATGCACACGGAAGGCCTTTTATATAATAGTAGGCGTAGGTGAAGAACATCGCTCGAATAGGGAAGAGAATATACGCGACGATAAGTTTTTCGTTTATTTCGTTTATTTCTACGAGCAATTCTCTCGTCCGACATAAATCTTTGGACGTCCGAAAGTATAATTTTGACGTTGATGATGCGACCGGTGAGAAGAGGGAGGGGGTGGAGGATGTGCCGTCTCCGGTGAAACGGAGAGAAAACTAAGGGATTTTCGGGATTTCGAATGGCGAGATTAGAGGTCGGCACGAAACTGCGGCGGTCACCGGCCGGTTCGAACAATTCCGTACTTTACGGCGACTTTTGAAGAATACCTAATCCTCTTCGGGGTACAAGTCCTTCGAGGATTGACCCGTCCTGATTTTTCTGTTATTTCTCATTAAAGATTTTGCCCTGACCCCTGCCTTTTTTGACCTAACCCAAAATCTTATACCGTAAAGTTTAAAATGGTTTCGCAGGCTTAAATGTCCATTATTCTCGATCCTTTCCCTTCTTCATCGGGAAATACTCCGTGTCGTCGGTCCTGTCTTCCTCGCCGATCTCGTTGGTTTCGTTTCCATCGGCGTCGAGCATCGGCTCGTGTCTCATCAGTCGATATCGATTGTCCAGATGTATGGCTGGCTTTTGTTTTTTCGTGTACCATAACTGCAAACGAAAAAAAGTTTCTTTTTGTTTTTTGTTTTTTGTTTTTAATAAAATGTAAAAATTCGAGCATATTTCTACGATAGGCAGGAGGGTGGTGTGCGGTTAAGCGCAACCAAGCAAAAGTTTCTACTTGGAGGAGAGGGAAGAGTTTTGAAAAGTATCGATCGATGATAACGCCGGATGACTCTCGTGATTGGAAACGTTTGAACGGCAGCAGTCCATCGAGAAAATCTTTGCTAAGAAGCTTTCGCCGGAGAGACTCGTACGACATGCCAAAATCGGTGTAAAATTAGAAAGACTTTTTTCTTTTCATTTTCTTTTTTTTTTTTTTTTTCTTTTGGTGAGTTAATGGCAATAGCGGGGTGGTAGTAACTTCGATCGAGCGAAACTTTAACGAGTCGTTGTAATCTACGATTCCCTCCGAGTAGAACGGAACTCGAGATCATCTCGTATATGTTCTTTCTCTCTCTCTCTCCCTCTCTCTCTCTCTCTCTCTCTCTCTCTCTCTCTCGGTATAGGGTGGAATTCACAATTTTAATCGCGTCTCGACGAGCTCGGGGAAGCGTAGACCACCGTGCCTGTTAAGTGCTTCCACGCGTTTCCCTCGATCTCTCGTCTCTCTCCCTTCCTCTCTCACTCTCTCTCTCTCTCTCTCTCTCTCTCTCTCTCTCTCTCTCTCTCTCTCTCTCTCTCTCTCTTTATCGCTTGCGCGCGCACGCGCGCGCGCTAAACCGACGAGATTGTCAGCTCGCTCAGGGAATAATACGTCCTGGAATCGCTGACACGACGACAACGACGAGTAAACACGCTTTTCTATCGCTGTTGCTGCTCACCGAGTCAGCCCCTTCGAAACGAGTGCAAAGCTCTGCAATTTTTTCTCACCCCCATCCAACCTCCTCTTTTTTATTGCTTATGATCAGCCGGAAGCATACCGCCGCAGGACCCTTGCTCCTCCGATTTTCAATCAATCAATTTCATTAAAGGAATTATTAGCGAAGGAACATTTCGTATATTTTCCATTGAGGCACGATTAGCGACGGCAGAAAAGCCGTCCCTTCCTCTCCTTCTTCCTTCTTTTTTTTTTTCGAAAGCAGCTTAAAAGTATGCTTCCCTCATCCCCGAGTCTTACTTCTAGGAAGAATTTTTTACGTCGACTCGTCCGAAGAGCGAGGAGAGAGGGTACTCGACATGCGTTTTCCGTATTTACTCGCCTCTCTCCTTTACCCGTTTCGAAGGAAAGTTCGATACTCGGAAACGCACGAGTGGGCTGAATCGTCGGGTTCGAATAGAGTCGGTTCTCGGTATACGGGGTGACCCATTTTAGTTTACGAGCTAAATGCTAAAAGATGTCCGTTCGAATAAATCGGTGTGATCGATCGATCCCGAGTAATTAATTTTCTAAAAAGAATTTTCTCGTCGTGACTGCTTGCGCGCAGAATCTCTACGATAGCGTCTACGTACATACTTAGGTAAATCTTTGTGTGCTATATACATATATATATATATATATATATATGTGTGTGTGTGTGTGTGTGTACCCTTTCCTCTCTTTCGACGGACCTGTTGCACCTGCAATTTTTCTTTTTTTCCTTTATTTTCTCTTCTAGGCGACTCTTTCAAGAAGAATCAATTTGGTAAGTCGCGAGTTTGCGGCGGGAGCAAGGAAGTCGAGAGGAGAGAAAAAAATGTTTAAAACACGAGGCGTACCCCTCGAGAGGGAGAGAAAGAAAGGGGAAGACGACGACGACGACGGAAGTGGTAGAAATCGAATTATCTCGTTAGAAGCCGCAAAGAGGACTCGCGAAGAAACCTTTGCAAGGCACTCTCCTAAGCCAAATACCTGACCCGAATTCATGGGTCTTCCATATCCATACATCCGACTCATCCGTAGGGTTTCCGTAGAGCAGCAGCACGCGTTTCTAAATCGTCCGAACTCTGCTCGCATTTGTTTAACAAGCTCTTCGCTAACGATCATCGATTACCTGAGAAGGCACAAAGCAGCCATGTTGAGAACTCCCTTGGTCGATTCTCTCTCTCTCTCTCTCTCTCTCTCCCCTTTGGCAAACGATATGAATTCCTACCGAACGCGTTAAAATATATTGGAAGGAAATTTTGCGCGCGATTACGATTAAACGAGGATCGATCGGATGGATATATGGATGGATCGACGACGTCACGGGACGTTTAGTAAAATTGAAAGAGAATAATAGCGGCCGAGGCGCGCTAGACTTTGCATTTTACAGACTTCGTCGTGCCCATTCGCGTACGGGGAGTATTGATCTTAGGGGGATGATTTTTAAGACTCGCTTCGAGACCACCAGTACAGATGGCATCACCTTACGCTTGCAATCTCCAGGGTGAATGAATTCGTACGAGATTCGTCCGCCTCCGTCGCCGCTGCGCTCTCTCTCTCTCTCTCTCTCTCTCTCTCTCTCTCTCTCGTTCTTCGATCTCTCGATGACTTTTTCGCGAGCCCGTCGGAGGGAATCGATCGGTAATAATTAATCGTCGAGCTTTTCGACGCGATTAATATCCATTGTCTACGACTTCTCTTCGCTCTCGTTTCCTCCGAACGAAGGAAAGTTTCTATTAATTATATTCGACAATGCTCGCATTCCCATCGTCATAAATAATAATTCCTCTTTGACCGGCATCGAAATGGGGGAGGGACGTCCTTTTAAACTCTCGGATAGTTTCTCTCTCTCTCTCTCTCTCTCTCTCTCTCTCTCTCTCTCTCTCTCTCTCGCTCATCCTAGCCGTCTACCTCGAAACATTTACGTCGCGATAACTTCTTAAGGCTTCCCTCGAGAGAGGCGAGTTCCTCGACGACGGTGGTTCTCAACGGAGAGACGGACGAAGCAGCGCTCTCTCTTCGATATCGTCCGATATGGCGGCGCGACTGCCCTCTGATATAGAAAAAGATCTCTCTCGGTAATTTATGCAAGATAAATTGCCGAGATCGGATACGGATGTTTCGGAGGAAAGAATTCGCCTCGATTAGAATCGACAGGGAAGGGGGAAGAAAGAGTCCGACGTGAGGGGGGTGTGAAGGGCAGAGGCTCTCAAACGAGGAGACGACGACGATTATAGACGTCGTAAGCGAGAGTACGGAGGTTATTGACCAGGCGAAGATAGGTTCGCCGAAGGGGTGGCGTCGACGACGACGACGACGACGACTACGAGGGTGGTGGTGGTTCGTTCGTACAGGGTGTTGGTGGGTGCGAAAGGGAGGTGTCGCAGACGACGTTGGTGGCAGCAGTCGTTCGCGCGGAGGTAGGAATCCGAGTTTACCGACTGTTCCGACCTACGAGAGACGGAGAGAGAGATTTACCCCCCGAAGAACCTCGATTCTTTTTTCTTCTCCTTCTTTTTTTTTTTTTTTTCTTTGTGCAAGAGCGACGCCTATGCGTCTGCTGTACGGGGTTGTCGAAACTTGGGAACTCGCCGTTCTTCTCTCTTTCTCGCAAAGACACAAACGAATTAACTTTCATTTCGATTTTCGACGGATCATCTCTTGCATCTTCTATGTATAGAAACGACGAGAGGGAGATAAGAACGAATTTCGATGCATTCCGTTATTTTCTCGTGGTCTTTCGCGCGCGCATTTTTGCTAAGAAACGGCGCTCCACTTTTCATTTCTCGGCGTCGTCTCTCCGGCACTTTAGCACCTCGTGCCGTACCCCGGCAATCCTTCCCGGCGGCAACGTCGTTAGCGTTCGAGCACCCAAACGATCCGATTCTCGGGACTCGAGTGTAAATTATTTTTAAGTGCCCGAGACGCTCCGGCTAATCACTAAGCATGGTAAGCGCGAAGGAAAAAGCAATCTCCTTTTGTTTCGACATCGTGCTTTATTGATCGAGCCTTGGATTGCTGTGTTACCTATGTCTCTCTTGGAATCTATTCGACGCACGGTATACATATATACATATATACATATATACATATATACATATATAAATTTATACAGATATATACACATATAGTTTTGCAAGCGGGCTGGATCATCGAACGGATCTGTCTCAATGGCACTTTATTCTACTATCTCTGCTCGCGAACGAATGCGTACGCTTCGTGCGTTTGTCTATGTGTATGTGTGTGTGGATTAGACGAATCATTCGGAAGAATTTTCTCGATTCGTTGGAAACGAGTATCGACCCGATGTGCCGGCATATAGTCCGATCTTTCTCCCTATCGTGCCTTTTTGCTTTCTCTCTCTCTCTCTCTCTCTCTCTCTCTCTCTCTCTCGCGCTCTCTCCCTCTCCCCTTTCCCTCCTTGTCTTCCCACCATCGTGTCTAGCCTCATCCCCCACCACTTTCTCGAAAACTGTGCGAGAGAGCTGCGTGTTGTGCGCCCGCGCGCCTTTTACGCCTATGGATTTCCTCCTACGTTATATTCTCTCTCTCTCTCTCTCTCTCTCTCTCTCTCTCTCTCTCTCTCTCTCTCTCTCTCTCTCTCTCTCTCTCCTCTTTCTCGCTCGCTCGCTCGCTCTCTATTTCTTCCTAGATAGTCGTCCTGTCGTTGCTTGGAATTGCAGGAAAATGAACCAAGTGGCCTTGATGCGCTGGAAAAATTAAACTCGCCTTAAATAAAGGCATTTTTAATATTTTCCCTTCGACAATCGTATGCTAATCAGTATAAAATAGAAACGAGATTAATCGAAGGAACTCGATACGATGGTTGGATACGCTCTGCAAGGTGGGAAGGACAAAACTTTATCAAGCTACGTCATTTTTCATTCCCCCTTCTTTTTCTTTTTACGTGCACTTTTTTAACTTCATCCACCTACGTTCTCTCATTAGAGAATTTGCGCGACATCGAAATTTCCACTCTCTTCCGCGAAGCCTTTCCTCGGTTTTTTTATTTCTTTTTCCTTATTTTTTTTTGTTTGTTCTTTTTTCTCCAACCTCTCTCTCTCTCTCTCTCTCTCTCTCTCTCTCTGAGATACTTGAGAGTAGACGGAACGTCTACCATGACGATCAGTCGAGTATCCAAAGCTTGCGAGAACTTTGCAGGAAACAAATTCCAATCGAGTTTGAAGCTCGTCGCTAAGCACGAGTACTTTTCGAGTAGGATAGAGAAGAAGGATCGCTAGAAAACGGTAGAAACAGCGACAAAATGACGGAGAATGATTCTTCCGGACTCGTATAGCTGTAACGGGAATACCTTTTTTTCCCTCGCCTAGGGTCATTGTTCCGTTGGCGAGATGCGCCATTTCCATCTCCTGTCTTCCTCCCTTTTTCTCCTTCCATTCGTGTAATCAATTAATTATTTATATCGGTAGGAAATCTTGATGTATCTCGAAAAAGGTGGGCCTGTATATTTCGACGGTAAATACGTAGGATAATCGTCGAGGGGTAGTACGAAGCCGCCAACGACTTGAAAAACGCTGTCGTAGCATAATTATTATATTATATTATGTTATATTATATTATATTATATTGTATTGTATTATATTATATTATATTATATATTATATATTATATATCGCTTGAGTAGTTGAAAGTGAGTCACCGATTTTAGAATATCCGTGGCTTTATTTTTTATGCAATTGGTATGGCGAGGCACTGTTACACCTATTACACACTTATATATTAATATATTTGATATCTGGTAGTTGCGGCAAACTCAACGCATCTAATTCGTAATCGTCGCTTATTTTTTCAAATGATCACTTTTCGTTTTACTGCGCATATTTATCTATATCTATCTATCTATTTATGTATATATATATATATATATATATATATATATATATATATAAATATAGTTGTGTATATCGTTTAGATCTAGATGTATTGATAACTTAATCGTCATTAGAGTATATCACCCATTGCTCTCTAACGCATAGCCACGTTTGAAGTAAAGCGCAAGGAAAGAAGGAGGCGTATTTGTATCATAGCGGATTTTTGTGATTGTCTTTTTCGCGTTGGACTTACGTAAGCTTCTATGGTAGAGATTATATTAAATATATATATATATATATATTCTTTCCGTTTCGTCGGAGCGACGCTGGAACGAGTAAATCGTTAGATATATTTGCTGTGTATTTGAGCGGACGCGTTTAGAGGTTCGAGAGGGAAAATGAAATAAAAGAAAAAAAAAAAAGTAGAAAAGAAAAGAAAAGAGGAAAGTCTCTCCGACACGTTTCCTTGGTTGGGTCGTCGTCGATCGGCCAAAGAAGAAGGAGACTTCTTCCGCAGACTTTCCCGGCGACGTTTTGCCATCGAACCGAAACGAAAGAGTGGGAAAGAGTACTATAGACGGATGAAAAGATGAATAAACGACTAGAAAAGAAACGGAATTAGATAGAGAGAAGGAGGACGCTACGCTTAAAAAAAAAAAAAAAAAAAAGAAAGAAAACGGCGGCGAGCCATCGTCGGCCCGTTGATGAAAAAAAAAAAGTCTTTTCAGCTGAGAACCGCTGTTGTATCTTTTTTTTTTCAAGGATGCAGGTACGAAATCTGGTTGTCGGGCCTGGTGAAGTGACTGTGGACCACCAGGTGCGGGCGCGAACGGTGGACCAACGGTGACCAAGACACGGTGTATTGTCTATTGTGAGTTTCCTCTAATTTACCAGATCCTAACACCGAGTCCAGGTAAAGATACCACCATGGGGGAGAGTAACGGAGAGAGCGAGAGGGAGAGAGAGAGAGAGAGAGAGAGAGAGAGAGAGAGAGAGAAAGAATAGCTTCCTTATCTCTTAGCAAAGTTAAATGGAGCAAGCCGGCGGAGTTTCTTACCAACGAAATAATAATAGAAAAGTTAATTTCCGCGTGGGTAAGGGAAAATGGCGGTAAAGAAAAATCTCGTTATATCTGGCACACCTCGATACTTTCTACGTTTCCTAAGAACCCGCAATAAGTTTGACTCGATCGAATAGAGCTGCGCACGCGATCACAAATTCAGGTTAGAGAACGTCCTCTCTCGACGTTAGCGCAGCGAAAGCACCGTGTTTTGTATCGTCGCCGATATTAATCCAACGGCCTGATTAAAAGGAGAGAAAAAGCTTGCCGATCGGCGATTCCGCAACGATCGAATCGATGGGTGTGGTCAGGATTTCTGCCTCTCTCGCCAAGAAATTCCCTTCGCGCGTTCTGTCGCTCTCTCCTTTTTTCCTTCGTCCGTCGCCCTTTCTTCTATATCTTTCTCTCCTCTCTCTCTCTCTCTCTCTCTCTCTCTCTCTCTCGCGCGCTTCTCCTTCTTTTTTTAGCTTACTCTCTTGCACCGATCGACCTTTCTCTCTCTCCTTCACCATTCCATCGTTCCTATCTCTCTCTCCTCTCTCTCTCTCTCTCTCTCTCTCTATCTTTGCACATTTTGACTCTCTCTTTCTCTCTATCGTTACGTATATTACATGGAAGTAGGGTAAAATCGTTAGAAAAGCATCACTAACATACATAACCGTGTAAACGTAACGTTACAACAAAAAAAAATAACGAAAATGAGTCCTCCCACGACTTAGATCGCTCATCATAGATCCTTTCGTAAATTGTGTTTGTGTGTGTGTGTGTGTGCGTGCGTGTGCGCACGTGTGTAGTAAGGTAACCGTTACGTATGTTCAGATTCGATTCACTTTATCGCGTTCCACGTTACGTAGCCGCGGTAAACGAGCGCGCGTGTACGGTGTAGTCGGTAAGTAGACTTCGTAGGAGGTTCCCATGTTACCGATGTCGGTCTCTCCTCTTTCTCTCTCGTAATCTCGAAACGGGTTTGGCTCTGCGAACGATGCCACGTAGAAAATGGCAAACGCAGGGGAAATCTTCCTTTTCGATGGCAACCTATATATCCTTCCTCTTTTTCGATCGATTCGAAATAGGAAGCGTTTTGTACGGTTAACGCGATAACGAATCGTATTCCCATAACGTTGGACCGTTCCAACGAATTTCTCTCTACTTTTCTTTTTCCTTTTTTTTTTTTCATTTTTCGATCGGTTATTACGAGGTCGTAAAAGCAACCACAGAACGAGTTTGCGTTTTATTCGACGTTCGTATCGTCCCCCCCCTCTCTCTCTCTCTCTCTCTCTCTGGCTTTTTACCGTTTCACTTTTTTTGTCTCGTCCTTCCGCTTTTTCCCCATACTCTACTTCATCTCTTTTTTTCCCCAGTTTTTTTTTTGCTTTTTGTTTTTCCTCTGGTCACGCCACGCGCACACATTATTCTCTCTTTCTTTCCTTTCTTCATCGAAAGCTATTGGATCGTAACGACGGAGTGTTAGTCTCGTGCACGGTCGAAATCGAGCGTGTTATCTTGGAAAAAAACGTTCTCTTTCCTTTATTCCACGGCATCCGTCTAATGGTCTTCGAGAGGAATAAAACGAAACGAAACGAAACGAAACGAAACAAAGAGGAAATAAATTTGGCTCGTCCCACTCGTCGGGGAGAAAAATCGTTCATTCGTCGAAAGTAATAATTAGACGAGCCGTGTGCGATGAAAGTAGTCGTCGGTAATAGCGGATACGCGGACGACGTGGCTCGCCATAAACGAACTTCGAGCAGGGTGTTCGCTTGAAACGATTAGGAATCGTTTGGGTACGCGTAACGCGTTAATATCGTTATTTTACACGAGATACCCGATGGTAATTAATCGTTCAAACTCCTCTCGCAGGCTACGACGATTTTATTAACGTTACGCTATCGACATAAATATATTACTAATTGCGGTTTTTATCGGCAATTGATTTCGTAACGTTGGGTAACGAGCCAAAGAGACTCGAGCGTTTGTCTTTTATTCGTAGACGTAGAAAATCCGTTCTAAGCTTTCACCGACCATCGTCCTTCATAGCAAATCCTATAGGTCCGTAGAGAGATTCCGTTCGATCTACGATTCGATCGAGACTCCGCAAAGTCCGTTGACTCTCCTGCGGCGTGTCCCGATACACACGGTGTATATATACGTACATATAAGACTTATATAATTGCGTTTGTCTCTTTATAATCTTATATAACACCCGTATAGTATTCCCTCTCGTTTGATCTCTATTTAGCAACTAGCCCGTAGTGCTCTTCGGAGCTAAACTCCAATATTAACGAAGCATCGATAACAAATTATCCCGTTGTTTAACCGATTAACTGTGTATCACGTTGTCGATTGGTTGAGAGAGCATCGTAAAAGAGCATGGGTATATACGTAAGTACGCATACACGCGTGTACACGCATATAAGCGTGCGTGCGATGTGTGTGTATGCGAACGCGCGCGTTTGTGTAAATATATACATATATACACATATGCGTGTGTATATGTATATATGTATATGTGTATGTATGTATGTATTGTTTGAAGTAACTTGGTTGATGTGTTGCGCACTCTCGTCGTATTAAGAAACAAGCACATCCGCAAGTACTCTGCTTCCGTAGGAAAGGAAAGAAGTTAAATCGATCCGGTTGGTCGTCGATGGTGTGGTGGTGTAGTAACGCGAAGAGGAGGAACCATGTTGGATCTCAAGATGGCGCAGGACCAGAATGCACAAGACCTCTCGCGAAAGCTTATTTGTTAAGGGGTGTCGACGCCGACAGGAACCTCCAAAAGGTTGACAAAGAGAAAAAGGTGACGAGAAGAGAAGGCACACGCGTGTGCCTCCCTGTTCCTTTGGGAGAAGACAAAAGAAGAAGCATGGATTTCGAGAAGAACCAACCTCCTCCCTCCTCTTCCTCCTCCTCCTCCTCCTCCTCCTCCTCCTCCTTCTCTCCTCGTGCTCTCTCTTCCGTGTTGCGTATACTACAAAGGACAGCAAAGAGCGAAGAGCAAAGAGAGTTCACCACGAGCGTGTTCTTCTCTCTTTTGTCAGGCCGGCTACGAGGAGAAGAGAAGAGAGTGCGAAAGAGGAAGAGACGAACAAAAAAAAGCGAGAGGGGAAAAGAATGAAGGACGCGCTTCTTCGTCCCGAAGGATCTCGTCGTCGTCGTCGTCGTCGATCGATGCGATAAGAAGCGAACGCGCGACGTTCCGAAGATCGACGGAGGGAGATGGAAGCGATTGAGCAGAACGAGCTAGAGACGCGGGCCAAATCCGAGACGGGCTTCGATGAAAACTAGTCTCCCTTTCTTTCGAGCTCCCTCCCTCCTCTCTCTCTCTCTCTCTCCCCCTCTCTCTTATTATTGTTCCGTCACTCGGTCCGATAACGAAATCGTCAGGTGGCGGATAGTAGTACGAGAGAAGGAGAGAACGATCGATTTTCCATAGAGGATGGGAAAGCGAGAAGAGGAGAGAGAGTAGCGGAGGGAGGCTGGCGAGGACGAACTCTCGTACGACACTGATTTTAGCGGTAGGTCAGTAAATTGGTTGAAAACAATCAAACACGACACAGACCGTATAACTCCTTTTTCTCTTATTTTTCTTATTTCTTTCCTTTTCCGTTCTTCTATATTCTTTTATGTGTTTTTCGTTGCTGGTTGTTTTCTCTTTTTTCTTCCCTCCCCCCCCCTTCCACCCTTTCACTTTCGCCACTCGTGTTCTGCAAGATCTCTCTCAGTTGTGTTGTACCTTTTGACCGAAGTAGTCGACCCGAAATTAGATTTTTCACGATCGTCGTCTTTGACCGTCGATTTGTGTTCCTCGATTGGGGGTGTTCGATACTCTCTCCCTCTCCTTCCCCACCCCCTCCCTCTCTGTTTCTCACGAGGACGCCTTTCTTCCAAAATGATTACGACGAGGGTAGTAGTTAAGATGTCGAACACTCCTTTGAAATATCGTAAGTAGCATATTCGTTGCTCGTTTTTTTTTTTTTTTTTTTTTTTTAATCAGAGTGATTTTCTTTGTGTTTTGTAAATGTACACGTCGTGTCGTTGAGTTTTACAAGTTTCCAACGTAGATAGTTACTAGGATACATCTACGAGCGATCATAATCGGCTTCACTTGTTAGATGGAAAAGAAAATTTAATTAGTCTTGTTCGTTCGACCTTATTTTTCTCCATTTTTTTTTATCAAGTAGTTAGACGCAAAGATGGTATGTCCAATTCTTTTTTGACGGTATGTCAATTTTAACAAGGCGCTTACCCAGTCGCAATTACACCGCATCGAATAAAATCTAAATATTTAGTAATAAAAGACATAGAGAGTACGTAGTATAATAATTGATAAGTAGCATCGACTATATAAACGAGCATTTTCTCTTATTTTAGTGGAATTACTCGGTGAGGAAAAGAATAATAAAGGAAGAAGATATTCGCCCCGAAGATTTCATCAGTATTTGCGTAAATTACGCGTATTACATTTTCTTTCTTTCTTTTTTTTTTTTTTTTTTTTTTTGCGAAGAGCGCGAAACGAGGGCGCGAGAGCGCGGTTTCCGCGTGCGTTTTACCCACGGGATAATTTCTACGGCGAGACGCTGATTCGATCGGTATCGCGGAGGAAAGGCTGCTGTTGATAATGTAGATATCTGTATTAGTTGGTACGAATGCGAGCTACCTTTTCCGCTATCGGTAAAGAAGCTCGAACTAATTTCAACGAACGATATCTCGTTTCCTTTTTCCCCTGCGAACTTTGATTTATCATAATTCATTGATTTGCTCGTACAACGACCGATTAGTACGAGCTCTCTGCTATTGTGAAACTTTATTTCTGCGAATGCAATCTCCTCCTACGCTCGATAACGCGCGATTTCGTAAAAAAGATTCCATAAGAAAAAACTGTCGTGTCCAACGAAAGAATCCGTCGGGATTTTTGTACGTATTTTCTTTTTTGCGAGAGAATACGAGAACGATAGTTGCGTTGATCCGAAAGCGTTCCTATCGTTTACGGCGACGTAGCGGTATATCTATCGCGTATATACGAATTCTCTCCTCTTAACGTTCATCGATTTTTAAAGTGTCTCGCGTGCAAGCCATAACTCGATGGCCTCCTCTCGCGAGAAGGTATGTATTACGGATGCTCGGTCGGTAATCCCCTGCGAGCGAAAACCTCTCTACGTTCGATCGTTTTTCATATGCCGGAATAAAAATGGCCCGACCGGGAGAAAAAGAGGGACGGAAACTTTGAGAAATTATTCTCATTCGTTCTTGTAAAAGGAAAAGAAAAAGAAAAAGTTTAAGAGAGGATCTTGAGAGGAGACCCTCGTTCTATGGTTAAGACGATGAGAAAGATTCTCGAGGATAATCGATGATCGAGGGACGATCGTCGATGAAAATGAAAAAAGAGATTGAGAATTGGTAGGAAAGGTCTTTGCCTTTAATCAAGACTCGCTCGTCGATCGTCGAGCTCGCTAGACTTTTTCCATGTTCTTACTAATGAAAATGCGAGGGTGGAGGGGAGGGAGAAAAAATCTCGGATCGATCGATGGGACGAGGGAAAAGGACAAAAAGAAGAAAAGAAAGAAAGAAAGAAAAAAAAAGGAATCGAAGGGGTCTCCCGTTCCTATCGATACTACTCGTCGTTCGAATCAACCATTCCTTTCGACCTGGGCGTGCCCAGGGTGCATTCTACGTATAAGACACATCGTTGATGGCGGTGTTGGTGTCGGTGATGGCGATGCTTGTAGGGGTCGTTGTGGATTTAGGAGAGTTACTACATTGGGGTATGGTGTTTCCCGTTGGCCATCTGTCGAGGGTGCCCCCCGTGGATTAATTGGAGCCCCGCGTATTGATCCAATAACGTAGAGGTACTGGATACACGAGCCACGAGAAGAGGGGGAGCTAACGCGAGTCGCCGACCTGGGAGAGTAGGGGTTGAAATAGAGAGAGAGAGCCAGAGAGCTAGAGATATTCCTCGGATATATGAGATAGGAGAGCCACTGGGAGGAAATAAGGAAACCTATTAGCTAATGGAAAAATCGTTAGTCTTCGTTAGACGACGACGACGACGACGAATCGTTCAGATTTGAAAATCTCTAATGGGCGTTTCTTTGAATATTTTTCATCCCCGCGTCGATCGAATTTACGTAGAACCAAACGAAAAGAAACTATAAAGGGATATGTTAACTCTAACGAAAGGGCACTCGCAGGATCTCTTTCTCCCGAGTCTCTCCTCTCGCTCGGCGCGCGTGTTAATTTCTTAAAAGGATTCGCGGTACGCAAAAATTCGCGCTGGAAAAAAGAAGGGTGGACGACGCGTGTAAGGTGGAAACTTAAAAAGCGGCTACCCTACAAACGACTTTACTCCAAGACTTTAAAGCAACCCCTCTAGCTATTACGGTCTCGTTTCATCTCCGGCATCAACGTACGTTGCTGTTTCACCGCGCGTTAATCGTCGGTCTTAATTAAAACTAATATCGTCCAAATTAAAACAAATTGAGGACGCAACGCCCTCAGTCCTCCCCGTGCAATCTTTAAATTTCCCTCGTTTACTTTTCTCGTCCAGAGAGAGAGAGAGAGAGAGAGGGAAAGAGAGATCGAGAAAAAAAGTTGGGGGAAAGAGAAAAAGAAAACAAAAAATACATACATATATGCATACATACATAAAATCTTGGCGCATGTAGAGTTGTAGAAAACAGAAGCAACGAGAAGAAACTACTCGTCGTTCGGAAATGAAGTATGTAACTGAGGTTTTTGGTTTTATTTCCTTGAAATTTGATTTATTATTCATCGACTCTACATTTTACTTTGGCATACAACGTGATCGTTATAATTCATACAGTTTCTATATTGGTTTTCAAAGTTTTATCGAGTTTCCTTTTTTCTTTTTTTTTTTTTTTGTTTGAATCGATCGAATTTTTTTTACGCGCGACGACTCGACGAGAGTTTATACGAGCAACATTTAATAATACATATACATACAGATTATCTAATATTCGAGTATTCTTTGAATCTTGGATTCGGCTCAACTCGAAATATATACATATCTAAATTCTACGTGTGCATATCTAAACAGGTACACATAAGGTAATGGTGCTTATATAAACGTTTATACGATTAACGTGTACGTGTGAACATAGCTTGATTACAGCTGCCACTGCGACGTGCAACGCATGCAACCTGCTTTGCCGCAAATACATATATTATATCGATCGTGGCTTTTCAGCCTGCCGGAAAACGCCGTCAACTTTACGTCTACCGTTTCATATCGCGACGCTACGAATTTTCTTTGTTCTTTTCTTCTTTTTTTTTTTTCTCTCTTTCCGATCGAAAAGAAACATTTAGCCGGTAAAATCAAGTTCGTACGATGATTTTGCACGATTGGAAGAAGAAAGAAAGAAAGAAAAAAGAAAAACAAAGTAAAAGAGAAACGAGGAATCGGTGCTATTACTCGAATAAAAATGCTAACGATAGAAAATTTTCAAATATATTATCTAAAATCTATAATAATGCCTACACAACAACGACATCTGCATGTGGCAGCATGTACTCTACGATCTACAACATCTATGGGGTTCTCTGTCTAATGTCTCTCACGCGAATAAATATGGCGGATCTTTTTCTCTT
Source organism: Dolichovespula saxonica (assembly GCA_911387935.1). Lineage (NCBI taxonomy): Eukaryota > Metazoa > Arthropoda > Insecta > Hymenoptera > Vespidae > Dolichovespula > Dolichovespula saxonica. Next base: position 283,067 of record OU427015.1, read on the forward strand.
TTTTATATATATATACATATATATGAGTATATATATTTTTCACAACGAGATCGATCGGCATTCTCTTCCGTTCTTCTTCCTTGTTCTCTCTCTCTCGCGCGCGCGTCGATTCCTCTCCAGGTTCGTTGGGTTCTTCGAGTCTTCTCTCCTTAATTTCTCTTGAAATACTCGAGATAAATAAAAGGGGTATAGCCAGCTTTCTTCCACTATCTTTCCTCCTAGCATACCGGTCGGTCGGTCGGTCGGTGTTCTCTCTGTTCTCTCTGTTCTCTCTGTTCTTTCCCTCCGTTCGCTCCCTCTGTTCTTATCGATGAAAGATTCGCCACCTAGCGTCCATGCCCTGAAGCAAGGTAAAGAGAGAGGGCGAGCCGACAACGCGTTCCCATCCACCCCAATCGCGACTTCTCTGCTCCACCCTGTATCGTTCGAAGCACCAAAGGAAAGCAAGCACCCACTATCACAGTCATCACGGTTAACAACTTGTCACCGACGTCACCAACACAGTTATCATCATCGGCACTTACACGTAAACGGTCATCGACGTGTACCCCCGTCTCTCACGATCGTTACGAACGAAAAATGACCTCTCCGTTTTCACTCTCTATCTTTCCTCCTTCGAATTATCAAGCCTTTCTTCGTCAAGTTTTCCATAGAACGTTTCTTTCAGGATAGGGAAGTAAAAATAAAAGGCAAAAATTACGAGCGACCTCGATGTTAGTAGTAGCGTTTGCATCGATCCCGTTCGAGACTCTACCACGACCCACCCACCCTTTCCTTCTTTACGGAGTTCACTTTAATTCGGTATATCAAACTCCGGGCTCGAGTAGAAAGTCGGATTCGTTGCTCGCGACAGATATGCTGCTTTAAACGAGACATAGAATTATTTCTTTCACGAACGAAATGACAGAAAATCAAGTTGTTGTACGTCGGGTTGAAGAAAATTTGCAGAAGGATACTCGAAACTGCCAATTATCGTTATTGAATTACCTATAATTATTTTAGAGGATACTTTAGACCGCATTTTTTTTTTTTTTTTTTTTTTTTTCGTTCCCAGGAGAAACAAAGCGTCGAATCATCGTAGATAACGCGATCTATTCTTTTTGCAAACTCAGCGGTTGAAAAGAAAAAAAGAAAAAAGAAAAGAGAAGAAAAGAGAATTTGATGAGTAATTCTTATATCATGCTCAACGTTCAATACCGGCCATCTTGGGATTGCCAAGCTAAGAGAGAGAATGATGCGAAAACGAAACTCGTAGGATTTTCTCGTTCGAAATATCTCGTTCTAATCACTAAGAGTTTTCGATCGGACGTCGTCGCGACGACTACGTCGAGTAAGAGAACGAGAGGAATCAGCCGCGCCTTCCAAAAGCTACCTTATCGACCGGAAACACCACATCGGCTCGTGGTATCCACGTTGGCGATAATACGAGAGGCATCTCCTTTGAAATTGTTCAGCCTCGTGGCCATCTTTCCTCCTAAAATAAAACCAAACTCGATTCGTAGATTTGACCAGGGAAAGTGTTTGCAATTTCTCGAACTGAGGACCCCATAGATCCGCGTTCCTCCATCAAATATATGTATTACATGTACGATAAAACGTAATGGCTGCTCGATCAAACAAAGTTTTTCATGAAACACCAAAGTAATATAAGCCTGACCACTGCCCCGTATTTTACCGATCCAACGAAGAAGAAGAAAAAGAAGAAGAAGTAGTAGAAGTAGGAGAAGAAGAAGAAGAAGAAGAAGAAGAAAGTAATCGACACAAAAGTAGATAGTGTAGGAGGTATAGGGATAATAGAGAGGTCAGCCATCGTAAAGATGAACGTATTCTTCCTGAAAAGAATCCTTGTCCGTTGTAAGTGAAGTGGGGTGGAGAATATCGGCGTTGTTGAATGGACCACGAGACGAGGACAATGTCCCATCACACCAGTAACTCTTAGAAGGCGTACTGCTGTGACAGGACAATATCCCCGGCTCGGGTACACATGCGTGGAGATCTTCCTTTCGTCCGACGATTCGATGGCACTGAACAGTCCCGATACGCTGGTTTATACACAGGAGTGTCCCTTTAAAGAAAATCCAAAGACTTTATCCTACATTTTTGTTACATTCTGGCCTGATCGATTACTCGAACGCGACGCGCCAACACGTCTGGGCTTGTTGCGTGTTTGTCCTCGGAGTTAGCTCGTTGTATAAAAATACGAAGCTTCGTGTCGATTTGAGGGCCCGACGACGGCGACGAGGTTTCTTCTCTCTCTCTCTCTCTCTCTCTCTCTCTCTCGTTCGCGTTCCACCGGTCGGGAAACTTTGTTCCCGTCCTCGAAGAAAGAATCTTCCTTTCGCGTTTAGTGCGCGTATCGCTCGGTCGAGCGTCCCGACGGCACTGCGTCTCTCGATGGCGGTGCCGCCTCCGCACCCTGTCCCTCCCCCACCCGAAGCGGGAGAGAGACGATCGGCCACCTCGGAGCCCCACCAGAGCAGGACTCACCCTCGAAAGTACCGACGCACCACGGCCACGGAGGGAAAGAGGGAGAGAGAGAGAGCGTCTCTCTCTCTCTCTCTCTCTCTCTCTCGCGCGCGCGAGACGAAGCTACGCGCGTCTCTACGTACGTAGCTCGCGCTTGCGCTTTGTCGAGTGCGCGCGCGCACCCCCACAAGAGAGAAAGGAGGGTAGGCGAGAGTTACTCTATGTTGCCGTGGGGGCCACTGCTGTTTACCGGCCATTGGAGTATTCGCCGATACACTGAAAATACTTCGATTTATACTCTCCGCTATCGCGCTTCCTTCTTCGCTTTTGCTTTTGCTTTTGCTTTTGCTTCTACTTTCAGCACGACTTCTATACGAATATATTTATATGTATATATCTTCTCTTTCTCGAATCTCCATGCGATCCTCTACGAATTCGACGTCATATTTTCCCTTTTACTCTCTACTATTTTTCATATTTCTCCTTTACTCGAGCTTCTTCCGGCAGGCTTGGCTATATGGCGAACGAAGCGAACGGGGTCATGGCTAGAAAGAGCATCGCAGTCGATCGCAAGTTTGACGACGCTCTCTCGACGACGTCGTCTCGATCGATTTCGGATTCGCCGATGGATTCTACGAGGTCGTTGATACCGCGACTGACTCTCTAAGGCCAATCGTTCGATTGCCTTTTCTTTTATCTTATTTTATTTTTTTGCTCATATTCCCGTGTTATACCTAATGGTCAATTAACGCGGCGTTGGAGCACGACGAAGAGTTCGCTTTGTCGATCGGACTGGGTACTGCTAGGGGGAACGAAGAAAATAGGAGGATGAAATAAGCCGTGTCCTCTCTCTCTCTCTCTCTCTCTCTCTCTTTATTCTACATCCATCGTGCGAAAATTTGCTATGCTACGATGTGTGCGACGTAGCTAAGAATTTCATGATTTCAAGAGAGGAGGTGGGGGAGAAATAGAGAGAGAGAGAGAGAGAGAGAGAGAGATCCCCATAGCGATCGATTCCTTCCGCGAGCTCGGGAAAGACGGTCTAGGGAATTCTCGAGTAGAGAAAGAGATTCGAGGAGACGTATGTATATCCGAGTAGATGTAACGACGAATAGAAAGAGAAAGAATAAGGAGATACGAGGAGAAAAGAAAGAAAGAAAGAAAGAAAGAAAGAATTTTCGCAGGGGTGGATCAGGCCGCGCGCGGCGCCGCGGCTGGGCTCGGTGCGGTGCTGCGATGCGGTGCGGTGCGGAACGGAACGGAACGGAACGCGACAACCCCTGGAAGAGCTAGCTGGAAAGGGAAAGAACGGAGGGGCGTATTGATCCACCAGCTGCGCGTTCTCTCACCCTCTCCGCCTCTGCCGTTGCCACCAACCCCCACTACCAGCAGCTTCTCTTTCTCCGTCCCTACATCGAAACACGTTCGCTCGTTTCTCTTCGACCCTCTACGACCGGCAGGCAGGCAGGCAGGCAGGCAGGCGGCGGGCAGGCACTCTACTTGCCTCGGGACCTTCTCTCCGCGATCGTGCATCCCCTTTCTCGTCTCGCAAGCTCGACGCCGCACCCCACCCAGCGCGCACCCTCTCTTTCTCCCTCTGACCGTGCCCGCGAACGCGCACGATATATCCAAAGCGAACTGACGCGCGAGACCCATCTTCTTCCTATTTCTCCTCTTATTCTTTTTCTTTTTTCTTTTTCTTTTTCTTTTTCTATTTCCTTGCTTCATCCACTTTATTTTATCGTTCCTGATGTTTCTACCCTCCTCTATCGCATCCCTCCGACTCTTATTTTCTTTCGTTTCTTTTCTATCCACGTCGTTCCTCCTTTTCCTCACATAAAGAGTTTCAGGATAAAGCCGTTCGCGTGATCGAAACCCTTCCTTCCTTCCTTCCTTCCTTCCTTCCTTCCTTCCTTCCTTCCTGCCTGCCTTTCTGTTCTCCTTCCCTTCTCGAGGATATCGGCGTGTCACCGAGAATGAAGAAACCGATGGAGAATCGATTAATCGGATTTTCTCTCATGCGACGATCCCATGATACTACTAGCTCACGGAGACAAACGCTTTAGCTTGGCATTCGTTCCTCCTTCTTTAGAGTTTTGACAAACCTTCGAATTATTCGCCATTTTCTTTCGAGACGCCGACGAGAGAGCTCTCGCATACGTTTGAAATCGTGTTGTTGGCTGATCGATATTATTAACGTCGACTGGTAAAGGTCGATCGGGCACGAGCTATCTCTCCGATTTGATTCTCGTGGTAAGCCTACTTCGTCCTTGTTAAATCAAGAGCTACCAGGCAGGAGATACGCGTATACGTACATAATACATACGTACGCATCGAAATAAGTTGGGGCGTTACTTGTATTTTAAGTAGATTATAAGAAGACAACATACCTTGAGAGTACGGGGGTTGCGCAAGTCGAAAAATCGTGGTTCCGAAGGGATTTCGAATCGTTCTTCGTTTTTTCTGAGGCTAAAAAATCAAAGAAAGAATCGCTGACTGAGTGGTCGTTATGGGAAAACTGTATGTTACCGAAGGACTTACGTTACATCGATCGTAGTCACAAACATCCTGTGATAGCAAATGAAAGTGACGGAAATCAATACCACTGCTTTCAATGCGAACAGCGGTAACAACTGAAACGTACGACATAAAATGGGTAAAGAAAAGATGCGTCTCGATTATCGTCGTGTAGAAAAGAGTTTTCACGCGCTTGGTCGATTTTCGTATCGTTTAGAGACTTTAGCGTATGTAGATTCTCCCCCCCGTATTTATACGTATCAAAGTTGTACGGTCGAAAGAGATTAATATATTTGTTTTACTCCTCCCCGTTTTTTTCTTTATTCTTATTTCTTTTTCGTTTACTTTTTTTTTTTTTTTTTTTTATTTGATTTATTTTCTCTTTTGAGAACCAACGCTTCGATCGAGGAGTAGGGGATTGTCAAAGTTGAACCGTTTCGAGCGTCCTCCCTACTGCTCGTCCAGGCAATGGTAATCGTAAAGTTCCGATCTATCGCTTTACCGATCAATTTGTGGGATTTATGTTTCAGCGCCGGCATGGAGGCAGCGAACGGTGCGATCGAGCACGATTTTCACAATGCTTTGGTCCCGATAAACGGTAGCCATTCCGGCAGTTCTGGTAGAAGTACACCAAACGGAGGTGATCCAGCGCCTGGAAAACTATTTGTCGGTGGTCTGTCGTGGCAAACCAGTAGCGAAAAGCTCAGGGAATATTTTGGCATGTTCGGAACCGTAACCGACGTTCTCATCATGAAGGATCCTGTTACACAGGTCGGTTTAATCATCATGACTCTCGAGGAATTAAAAGGAGCGATCGCTTTATATGAGGCTGTTTGCACCGCGTTAGAGTCAATCTTTCTCTCTCTCTCTCTCTCTCTCTCTCTCTCTCTCTCTCTCTCTCTCTCTCTCTCACTCTCTCGTTTTGCAAACGAAATACGATTTTCATGGTGGACGTGCACGTATATGACGCGCGCGCATCGTCCAATCGTGCAAAGCAGCAGCTTCGTGTATTTGCTCCCGAAACGACCAATTTTTCGTCTCTTTCTCGATAGGTCAAATCGTTTAAAGCGGTTCATTCCTTGTACCTTCCAAGTATCTAATTAAAACGTACAAGGCGCGCGACGAGCTCGTTTTCAAGGAGATTCGATGCACCAGTTTCTATATTCCTTTCACTTTTGCACGAGACTTTATACAGTAGAAAGTAGAAAGAGAGTTGTACTAATCGATGTAACTAATAGCTGAGAGAGTATAAAGGAAGTAGAACGTAATAGTACAATGTATCATATTGACCGTACGTAAGAAAGTGACGAAGGGCAGAAATATATCGAAAGTTTGCTAAACGTAACTTGGGGAAACACGTTTCGCGTAGGGGAATCGAGATTACTTACGATCCGTAATTGATATTTAAAAAAACTTTTATTCTCCTTGTCTTATATTTAACCCTAGAATGTTTGTCTTTAAATTAGCTTGGAAAGCCTTGCATGTAAATGGTAGTTTGGTAGCATTAGCTAATTGTAAATAACAACATTTATATATACATTACATATATATATATTTATTTGTAATACGACTACTTTTTCGATGCAGTTAGAATCAGGAATATATACGGATACAGACACGCACATATATGTATAGGTATATATGTGTGTATGCATTTCGCCGATTGGAAATTGTTCGGGTGAAAAGAGCAGGGCGAGAGACGTGTTATATCGAGTTTTTCGCGATATTGCCCAGGTGAACGGTCGAGCGGCGTGTTTGAATTTAGGCGGAAAACGGAAAGAGACAAAAAAGAAAGAGCAAAGCGATAATAACGATAAAAAATAAAAAATAAAATAAAATAAAATAAAATAAAGAAAAAATAATCGAGCTAAGTTTAAGAAAAAGAGAAAAAGAAAAAGAATGAAAGCCCCCAAAAAATGGTAGAGAAAGCGGACAGTCGTGCATCGTGGCCGTTCTGGCTTTATCGGTTACAGCGTAGTCGTGGGTTCGGTTTCATCACGTTCGCCGAGCCCGGCAGCGTCGACAAGGTGCTGAAGTGTCCTATCCACACCCTGGACGGGAAGAAGATCGACCCGAAGCACGCGACGCCGAAGAACCGCGCGAAGCAGGCTAATCGGACGAAGAAGATCTTCGTCGGTGGGGTCAGTCAGGAGACTAGTAGCGAGGAGGTAAAGGCCTACTTCAACCAGTTCGGCAAGGTCGAGGAAACGGTGATGCTGATGGATCAGCAAACGAAGCGACATCGGGGTTTCGGCTTCGTCACCTTCGAGAACGAGGACGTCGTCGATCGCGTCTGCGAGATTCATTTTCATACAATCAAGAACAAGAAGGTCGAGTGTAAGAAGGCTCAGCCGAAGGAGGCGGTACAACCGGGTGCCTTAGCCCTCGGTAAGAGAGTGGTTTTGGGCGCGTTGGGCGTAAGGTTGGCGCCCCAACCGCCGCTCCCGGTGGCCGCGGCGGCATCTCAGATCGTTGCCGCACAAGCGCAGGCCCAGGTACAAGCGGCCGCGGCGGCGGCCGCGGCTGCCCAAGTACAAAACGCGGTCGCCGGTTACGGAAAGTTGTTCGCTAGCAGCTATCCCGCGTTATCCGCCTACAGATACGCGCCCTATCCGATTCCGGCAGCGGCGGTCGCAGCCGCGGCCGCGGCCGCGGCACCGGCCCCGGCTCCGGCCCCCCCTGCGGCCGCCGCAGCTGCCGCTGCCGCGGCTGCGGCGAGTCCGGCCGCGGCGGCAGCTCCTGGCAATCCCTATCAAGGATATTCCCTGACCAACGTCGACATGTCGAGCTTCCAAGGTGTCGATTGGGGCTCTATGTACGGCATGGGCATGTACGTCTAAGCTCTCTCTCTCTCTCTCTCTCCCTTTCCTTCTTTCTATTGCCACACCTCTATTTCTCTTTCCTTACTCAAAATCTGTTGCTTCCCCGGTCTCTCCTCGCACCACTCTCATGTCCCGTTCGCGTCGTTTGCCTTTCCCTTATACCACCAGCGACTCATCACCCATTCTTCCTCTCTCTGTTCCTCTATTTTCTCTCTTTATCTCTCTTTCTCTCTGTCTCTGTCTCTCTCTCTCTCTCTGTCTCTCTCTCTCTCTCTCTCTCGACCATCACCAGCCTTGACCGCCGACGCGAACATTCGGAGAAATCGAATGCGAGATTTACAAGTGCCTGCTGCTTATCTCTCTGGAGTCTACGACGATGACAACAACATCGATAAGAAGATCCTCGTCTATCTTCGCGAGAAATATCGAGGCAACATCGATCCTTTGGTAGAAGCGCGAACGCACGGCGCGAAGCAGCCGCACCTTGACATATTTGTTATCTCCTTCAAGATCAAAAGTTCAAACCGATAAAGACTGGAATACGGGTATGTACCGCAGGATGACTGATCTCGTCGATTAGAGAGAAATTCGTAGCCACGAATTCGAATTAGAGGAAGATAACGTAGCTGCGAGAACGAGTCGCGATATGTGTATGTATCTCTAGTTAAGGGACGAGGCAAGCGCGTGGAGAGAAAAAAAAAAAGGGAATATATCGAGGAGCGAGAAGAGAAACCACGATGCTTCGAAACGAATTCCAAGGTTTCTTTTTTACGTTCTCCCCATTTGTTCTTTTTTTTTTTCTTTTTGTCTTTTTTATCGTCTCGATTCGAAGCTATCACGATTTTTTGTTTTCTTTTGTCTCCCCCCAACCACCCCCAACCCACCCCTCTATTTTTACGAATCGTACATTCGTATTTCGCGCTTGTCGATTCCCAAGTTACGCGTCGTTCCCCGTGGCGGCAGCTCCTCCACGGTGTCTCGTTGTAGCGGTGTCTGGTCTTGCCACCCCGAACGTGATTTACCGATTATCAATTAAAACGTCGCTGAATCGATCGACCACCCTTTTTCGTTTAACTGGTCGGTACTCCTTTTCTAAACGCGACGCGTGCAAGCAATAAAATGTAGCGTGGTGATAAATAAAAAAAGAAAAATAAAAAGCAGGGGGGCAGGAGCGATACCGCCAACGAACGAATATACGTTCCAAAGTTTTTCGTCTCGGTTTACTTAAACATTTTTTTACTTTTTTTTTTTTTTTCTTTTTGTCAAATTTTCTTTCCTCTCCGCGTTACGTACCAAGCGAGAATTCGCTCGTGCGTTTTCCCAAGAGATAGTCGAAAGTATTTCTGTTATATATCGATCGTATCAATTACAATTACGATCGATCCTTTCTCGACTTTCGACGCGTACTTTCGTCGCTCTCGGGGAAGCGTATCACGCGGCGACTCTACACTTTCCGTAAAAAAATAAAAAAAAAAAAAAAAGACACGGGGACACGAGAGATATTTGCATGTGTATGTACGCGAATATATATATATATATGCATATGCATATGCATATATATATATATATAAACACACACTGACAGTTATACACAGAGCACACAAAATACATACGTACACGTATATATGCATGTGTGGAAGGTCGCTTCGATCGACAAGAGTACAGACAAATACGTCTAGATATATGATGTATAGTGTAATACATATATATTTTTCTTCGAGTAACGGAAGACAATATTTCTCCGATCTTGGTCGCGCGTACGTTAATATTAATAATAATAACTTTTTAGATGACGCGTTCGCGTAAGATTAGTTCTCTTGCGTAAAAAGCTGGGTTATCGTTACATTTACACGAATACACACATAAACGCGCGCGCGCGCGCGCACTTACAAGCACACACACACACACACACAAAGAGAAGGGGAAACATAGTTGTACGAGACACGGATAGTATTTAAAAAGACATTTCGACATCCGTTTTGAAAGATCCGCGTGCGCGCTCGAGCGCTAGGTCGAAAATAACTGCGGACAATTCTTTTTGAATGATGGTGTAACGGGAAAGACTTTGTTTTCATTGAATTGCGAACTCGGCGAGTTTACTTAAACGGAATAATTAATAGCGATAACGACAAACAGTTTTGACGAATAAGAATAAGGGAAAATACTTTGTCTCTGCGCTTTATCCGCGCGAGTATAATTATAATAATTATATTAATAATATAATATAATATAATATAACATAACATAACATAACATAACATAACGTAATAATAATATTATTATTAATAATTAATAATAATAATAATAATTAAGAGAAAAGAACAAAACAGAGATACTCGTTCATAGGTTACGTTTTAACTGTATGTGTATATAAATGTATATACGTATGTATGTGCGTACTCGGCATACGATAGGATCTACGGGCCTATCCTGTGTAAAGTATTAATGTACGTGCGTCTATACGCGTATATATATGTATGTAAATTATATACATAAATATTCTATAATCATGTAAGTCGCGTTCGTCCGTTGGCAAAACGAACGAACCAGTAACCCAAGATTGAGATTAGCTGGACGGCGCGTTAATCGGGCGAGTCTAATTAACATTAATTAAATCTTTAAGCGCAGGATTAAGTTTAGTCATTAAGAAGCGATTAATTTATACGAATCGCGCGTGGAACGCGTCCCGAGAGTTTCTTCGAAGTCCTAAATTTTTTATGTTTCTCGAACTTAGAAATGTCAAATGCCCACGGTCTATCGCGAAAATTTCGCTTCTCGTAGCTCCAGAAGATGCCCACCGTGTATATTAAGCGATTCGATTGAGTGATCTTAGTTCGTTAATTCTCCCACCTTGTATTTATTCATAATTATATATTAAGACTCTTCGTTATCCCCTAGCCTTGAAAGTATTATACAACAAATCCTCCTACCGCCTACGATTTGTTCTATCCTATCTGTCTGTGTCTTTTCCTTTTCTTTCCTTTATTAACAATCTTTGGCTGTGCAAGGCGAATTTAATTTTATGAATTATTATTATTTCGTTTCTTTTTTTTTTTTTTTCATATTATTATTTCTCGTAGCTTTTAAATTAATAATCGCTATAGACCGAGGGACGGTGAAAACAAAGAAAATGAATAAATGAAAAGAAAATAGAGACGGGGAAAAAGTTAAAGCAAGCAAAATATCAGGGTACGTTAAAACAAAAAAAAAGGGGGCAACATTTATTATCATTATTATTATTATTATTATTATTATAATTATTACTATTACTATTATTATTATTATTATTATTATTCTAATCGTTATCGGATGTCGATAATCTCGGAACGACGTTGTCGTCGCGCGAGAAGGACGAAGGATGTGAGAAATTTCGAGCAATAAGCGTTAAAAACAACCGTATAAAGCATCTACCATATTACCACTTTATCAATATGTACCTATAACGATAATTTATAACGATAAGCGAGCGTTGCGTTAGTCTTACAAGATGAAAATAAAATCTAGAGATACAAAAACGATATGCTAAGAATATGCTGAGACGGAAGAAGGGAAAAAGGACATTGGGGGTGGGCTTGGGGGAAAAGATGAAAGATTAAATAAGCGAGAAAGGGAAAAAGAAAAGTGTGAGAGAAAGGGCACACGCGTAGGATGAAAGAAGAAAAAGGGGTTCGTCATCCCTTCCGAACGACAAGTAATATTCTCTAGTGATACACACATATACATATATATTACTATATATATATATATATGTGTGTGTGTATGTATATATATATCAATATATATATATATATATATACACACACATATTGATTATATACGATATTATTATGACGATAATCATCCCGTATTATTAGCGACGAGAAAATTCGCGAGTGATGTTTATGACTTAAAAATGAAAGGAATAATACGTTTTAGGGATGTAAGGGATATTAAGCGAAAATAATAAAAGGAAGGGATGAGTTGGCCGAACGAAGGAGCGTACGCTATCGATGATAAAACGCGAACGTGTGCGTGCGTGCGATAATGCGAACGAAAAGAGGAAAAGATGACTAAGTATCGGCAAGGAGAGACTAGCGAAATACCGGGCCTACATTTTTACTTATTCTTTTAATCTGTCAAGTATTTTTCTCCATAGATTCCCTCATTTTTTTCTTTCATGATTCAATTATGAGAAGAGATAACGCGCCCGGTATCGCAAACGTGTCTTCCCTATCTCTCTCTTTCTCTCGCTCTTTCCCTCTTCTCCTGCTTCACATACTTAACACACGGAATTTTTGCTTCTCGAGGGGGAGGGATAGAGAGAGAAAGAGAGAGAACGAGTCTCTCTGCGTTATCCGAACGCACGCACGCATACGTAATGGACGACGATCTCGGTTTTAACGAGATCAATTCTTGGAAGCATTCTCTCTCTCTCTCTCTCCCTCTCTCTCTCTCTTTCTCTCTCTATCTCTCTTTTTCTCTCTCGCTATCTCTATCTCTGTTGTACGGCTTGCTCGTCGAAAACAGTCGAGCTTTCGTGATATTTGTACTTAACTGTTAAGCCCCACTCAAAGTTGGTGTGTTAAATAAAATAACACACGACCGATTAATCGATTATAACGCAATTATCAAAGCGTCGATAGCAATAACATTTTTGGTAGACGATTACGATAAAGTTTGGTGCGTTCGACTCGACGAGCAAGCGAACGAAATCGGCAATAATAAAAGTCGCGTTAGACGAACGGGGGAAAAGTATTGATCGTCGTCGGCATTTCTGTGTTCGGAAATCGTCGATCGTTCTTCTTTGGTGTTTTTAATAAAAAAAAGAAAAAGAAAAAAAAATCGAGATAGAAAGGCGTAATAATTATAACGAATAAAAATAAAAAAAAAAAAAAATAAAAAAAACAAAAAGAAGAAACATGTTTCTGCTGTGAACAGCTCGCGTTCATCTCTAAGAAGACGATCGTGATTTCACGGTGCACGTATTAAAAAAGAAACAACAAAAAACAAAAAAAAAAAACAAAAAAATATATAAAAGGTGAGACCATTGCGGTCGAGAATTCGTTTTCGATTGGAATGCGTCGAGAGATTCGATCGTTCGATCTCTGTTTCTTTCTGACTCTCTCTCTCTCTCTCTCTCTCTCTCTCTCTCTCTCTTGTTCTCTCTCCTAATTTTTGTCTCCTCCTACGAGAAAGAAGGAAAGAAAAAGAGAGAGAAAGAGAGAGAGTGTCACAGATCTTTCTCTCTCTCTCTCTCTCTTTTTTCGTGCTTCGTTCCAATTTTTCATCCCGACGAAACGAATCTCCTTCCTATTTTTTTCTCATTTCTTTTGATTATTCCCTTTTTTATTTCTCTCTCTCTCTCTCTCTCTCTCTCTCTCTCTCTCTCTCTCTCTCTCTCTCTCTCTCTCTCTCTCTCCTTGAAATTCATATCCCATGCCAAGAAAACACCACTTTGGATACATCATACCCTACCTACTTACTATCACCAACGATCATATGTATTTTACACTGCGGATGTCGAGAGTAATTTATTATTAGCGTAGCTTGTATTTTGATGAGCGCTAACCACCTACTAGTTGAGTGTATGAATCATTAGGTGAAGCATGCTGGTTGAATTATCTTCCACTTAATCTCTCTATCTCTTTTTCCTTTCATCGATATATCATATATATCAAATATACATATATATATATATATATATATATATATACATATATGTATAAACATATCTACGATCTTTCTTCTATCGCAAGGTGAAATCATTTTTGATTATCTATCTTTGAAAAGATAGAGAGATGCGAGACAGTTAATGACTTTAATGAAATCATTATTATTTGTTGGGAGCGAACATTGGCCCCGTTTTGTCGTTCTAAAACGAACAAGTAAAAACTTATTTTTCTACCCAAAGATAATTATTGTCTCGTTCTTTGTATGTATATGATATATAAATCCTGCTTCCTTCACTTTTCCCTTACATTGGCCGTGCGATCCAACATCGAAAAGAGAAAGGAAGAAAGAATAATATAGATCCTCGTAAACCTTTAATATTTTTCTGATTTTTTTTTTTTCTTTTTTTTTTCTAAACGCTTCTTTTGAGAACCGAGTCTTTCACGGGGATATATCGAAAGAAACGATAAGTATAGAATTTACGAGACGCGACGAGTTTACTTTCGAGATCAAGATGTTGATCCTTTGGCCAATCCACTTTTTTATTTCTCTCTCTTTCTTTCTTTCATTCTATCTTCTCTTTAATCCACCGTTCTTCATAATCTTCCCACGTATTTTCTTCCATTCCATTGGAATAAGTTCGTAACTCTCTCTCTTTCTCTTTCTCTCTCTAATCTCTCTCGTTCCTACGATTTTTCATTTACGTTCTTTCTGTTTGTCTCTTTTAGTTGCAAATATTCTCTCTCTTTCTTTCTTCATCCATCTCTTCTTTTTTTTTCGCCTGTACTTTCGCGAGGAAAAAAGATGAATTATATAAAAATGGGCATAGCTATAGAAAGAAAGAGGGAGAAAGAGGGAAGGAGATAGAGAAAGAAAGAAAGAAAGAGAGAGAGAGAGAGAGAGAGAGACTCGACAAACGTAAGAACGTATCTCTCTCTCTCTCTCTCTCTCTCTCTCTCTTTCCTCTCTTCGACCATTCGTTTTCCTTCGACAACCGAGCTACCCTTAGCCAACCATCCAACGCCTAATTGTGTAAAACCGATACTCGAAGACTTGTATTATTACTATTACGTATTATTATGATTATTAATTAATTGCCATTATTATTATTATCATTACTCTTATTATTATTCTTATTATTAATATTACTTATTATTATTCTTATTATTATTGTGCATCAGCATCGCTATTACTATTATTATTCTTATTATTAGTATCATTAATGTCATTATTATTAGTAAGCTACGAACACGCAAGACACAAATTCAACACACGCGATATACGGGCGCGTAAAATACGTAATTCTGACAGACACGTACACACACGTACACAGAGAAAATAAAAGAAGTAGTATAAACGCGGAGAGTGCGTGCGTGCTCGTAGTATATTCTTTCGTGACTATATACTTTGCCCTTTATTTTTCTTCGTGCCACTCGCATGTGCCATAGAGAACGCGCGACTTTCATCCCCCACCCACCCCTTCTGGTCGTCTTTTCTTATTCGTCCTTGCGTTCGCGCATACAGGCACACGCACATACACGCGCGTAGAGACACGTAGAGATTAATAGAGAAACGCGGAGAATTTCATTCGTTAGGGCTGAGAACTCACGTCTTCCTCTCCCCCATCTCTATATATCTCTTTCTCTCTCTCTCTCTCTCTCTCTCTCTCTCTCTCTCGCGCGCGCGCGCGCGCACGCGCTTCACACACATAGAAAACCCCAGCAGCACAATCTCTTCATTTATTTAGTCGATTTTTACTTACTACACGTTGGTATAACGTCCCGAAAGAGAAGGGCCAAGGGATGAGAGAAATGTGCGCGCGCGCGAGAGCGTGCCGAGTGCTCGTTTTTCCTAGTCAAGGGTGATGTACCATCCCCCAGCCACCCTCTGTGCGTGTGCTTGTGCGTGTGCGTGTGCGCGTGCATGTGCGCGCGTGTTAAGCCACGAGAGAAAGGCGATCGATGGTGCGGTGCTGCGATGCCGTTGTATATCGTTAATGTCGTCCGGGGATGCTACCGTCGCGCCAATATTTCATTAAATTAACAATTAACGATTACAATTGAAATGTAGAATCATCGGACTAGACTACCACATTAACGAGTTACTTCGTACTAACATATTTTTCAACGTTAATAAGAAAGCAATGTGTTACAATTGCTACGGTTAATATATTGGCCGGTACTACCGACGATTTCAACCCCCGAACCTTTTGACCCTCTGTCATCTACCGGGTGTTCAATTGATAATCGGTCCTGAATTTCCGATTTCGCAACTATAAACTTTGTATTTCACGATAGAATAACGAGCTTACGTTATATTATTCGTATTACGATTTACGTTCTAAGGCACTGACACTTATCGTTTTTTGCGTACTTATCATTTCCTGATTTTCTTTCTTAATCCCTTTATTAATTGTGTACTTATTAGACGTTCGTTGTATTTAATGTAAACGCTGTTGTACTTACACTCGCGGGAATCAATTGTTTATTTTCTTTTCTTTTTCTTTTTCTTTTTCTTTTTTTTTTCTTTTTTTTTTTTTTTGACGAGAGAATCTCTTTTCGTCGTTTAAATGATCGCGTCTGTTTGAGTTGATTTTTCTTTTTATTTTGCGTTGAAAATCATTTTTGTTTATTTAAAGTTCGTGATTGAGAACGATTTAACGTTTTACTTGCACGCACGCATCTCTACACGTAAATCATGTTTACACACACATAAGCATACAGCTATGTTCATCCACTCGCATAAATTCCGTTGTTCATTAATCGGACGCAGGAGCGAGAGTAATACGCGACGAATGAAACGTCGAACGAAAGAAGGAAACAAAAAAAGGACATGAACGTATTAATTAGTTTAGATAAATGCTTAGATAAATTGCCAATAAAGTAGTCGTTTAAAACTGGTAGCTAACATCTTTGTGTATCTTCCCTGTATATTCTTTGATGATTCACCCTGCAATTTCCCAAAACCCCCTTTAACAACAATCCGATGCCGTGCCTATCCCCTTTTGTAATTGATTACTATTGTTATTATATTATTATTATTATTATTACTCATTATATTACCTGTAACTCGCCTAACCGTTCGGCAATTATTAGTACTTACTTTGGTGCCTGTGTATTTTATTATCTGTTCACACACACACATACACACGATGTTCTCTCTCTCTCTCTCTCTCTCTCTCTCTCTCTCCCTCCTTCTATTTCTATCTATCTATCTATCTGTCTCTATCTATCTATCTATTTGTTTAGATCTATTTCTTTTCTTCCCAACATCAATCTCTTCCTAATTTGAGTATTTATCTTTGTGTGTATTTATTGTCATAATCATCAACGTCCTCGTCTCGTCGTCCTCGATGTACATCATCGTATTCATCGCTACTACAATCATCGCCATGATTCTGATCATCGTCATCGACACCGTGATCATCGCCATCATCATTTTTGTTGTTCGTTATTAAAAGGCAACATCGGTCCTGTTTGTGCCAGTAGCGCTCGGCGCATGCCCCGCGGGGTCTCCGCTAATTGGCTAATTAATATTAAGCCGTAATTACCGTCGTTAACCCCGCTGGGCACTAGTTTCACGCCGCCCTCTGGTTGGTCAAAATTCCACGGATTGTCCTCGAGTTCGTTTGCTCTCTCTCTCTCTCTCTCTCCCTCCCCCTCTGAGAGAAAGAAAAAATTCGGCAATTTAGTGAAAACGAGACTGCTTGATTTCAACCTGGAAATGACGAGCTCTAATTTCTCAGATTTAACGAGCGGAGCAGGAAGAAAGAGCTCCGTCGAAATATTCATCAATTTCAAATCTTTTTCCTTTCAACCCCTTAAATATTAATCCGATGGTTTTTACCGACCGAACAGATAGTGGCGTTTTGCGTATATATTTCTAGCATATAGATATATATATATATATATATATTTGGTATACACTTAGATATCCCTTTAATATATATATTATTCCAACCCTTAATATCTCATCATCCTCCCTCGTTATCTTGCTTATCCAGCGGTTTAAGATAGCCAGTGGAATTGTTGTAGCGGCGCATGCATCTTAGCTAGACTGACCCTGGCACATTCTAACCGGCAAGTAAGAGTACAAATAAACGTAACTGATATATATTTATTCATTCCCTCCTCTTCCTCTTTCCTTATCGTTCTCACTTTATCACTTATCCTAGAGGAGAAGATCCCATCCTGATCCAGAAAAAGAAACTTCGATCTCTCTCTCTCTCTCTCTCTCTCTCTCTCTCTCTCTCTCTCTCTCTCTCTTTCTCTCTCATTTTCCTTTCCTCCTTGCAAACGCAGTGATACATGTACTTGTAACGAGAGGTATTTTTTTTTTTTTTTTTTTTTTAAGTACATCCAGATCGTTTTAACGAAGGAGAACGTTTCATCCCTTCTACCTCGTCTTTCTCTTTTTAGCCCACCTAGTTGAAATTAATTGTAAGTCGATATATCGCGAGTTTCGTGGATATTAAGAAAAAAAGAAACAAAATGGAGAAGAAGGAAACGAATTGTCTTGCCTTTGATAACAAACTAATGATCTCAGCTGTGTTGTACATACATACATACATCGTACGTACGTACGTACGTACGTACATAGATAGATACGTATACCGTAATGCAAAGTCTAATGTATTACGGCTAAGCTCTCCGAGATATCGGAAATTTTATGCGCGTTTACTTGAACGTGCGTCTGATAATAGTTTAGTAGAAAACGTATCGTGCGTATCAAAGAAAATCAAATAATGGTAATACACGCAAAAGGACAAAACTTTATCTGTCGGAACAATAAAATGCGTGATAAGTTAACCAAAATTCATTTTAATGTTCCTCCGTTTCTAATCGTTTCTATCTCCTTTATAGAGAAAAATAACAATCGATAAGAAAAGAAAAGAAAAGAAAAGAAAAAAAAAACAGAGAGAAACGCAAGAAATAATCGTGTAAATTTTTGTTTGATATTGTTAAGTCAGGCGTAAGAAGAAGCAGGGCCCAAAAGTAAATTGAGATTGCGTGCGCATACGGGACCGTATCTGTAAAAGAAATAATAACCTGTCTCTGCGTCGACGCTTTGAATTCATTAGAGTATATATATACGCGTTGGGTCTGGTACTTAAACCTTGGAGTTTCAACGATTAGTATGATTAGATCGTTCGAGATTAGAGTAGATTAATATTAGCGTGTTCTCATAGTAGATCATCCTAAGCGATATATTGAAATATTTAGTGTTATCATTAATTATTACTACATACATATCAAGTACGTGCAGAATTTAAAAAAAAAAGAAAAAATAATCGTAATACTTTTCTTTTTGGGTAAAGTGTGGTTTTTCGCGATGTGTGCGTGTGTGATATATTAAGTAGTTATCAAAGAATGTTTAACTCGTACACCGCGATTAAAAAAGTTCGATCGGTTAATAATTATCACCCATGTATCGTCGTTCATCTAGTCATACTTGTTTATTAATTCTTAATACGGGCTTTATCACTCGAACCTTATCTCCTTCTCCGACATTTTTTATTCCTCGTTTAGACCTGTTTCTCTCTCTGTCTATCTATCTATCTATCTATCTATTTGTCTGTCTGTCTGTCTGTCTGTCTATCTCTCTTTTCTCAACGTGCAAACGAATCTTCCTCCGTGAGTATCGGAATAACCCGTGTGCCTTAATCCGAACCTTTTTACCCATCTTTTACTCCCGAGTATGAGCGAAACGAAATAAAAGTAAAAACAAAAAAAAAAGAAAACAAAACAAAGTCAAAGGAATACCAAGAACGATTTAGACGCATATTAATCCTATAGGCAGTAGAGAGTTGTGTATCGATCGCTAGAGAATCCGCCGATCTTCGATCTCTGGGTTGTTCAAAGTGACCGGGCCGAAAGGACGACGTGATCAGGTAAGAAGAAATTTATTTTATTCTTTATCTCTACGTATATACTTCGTTCTCTTTACATCTCTCCCTCTTTCTCTCTCTCTCTCTCTCTCTCCTCTCTCTCTCTCCTCTCTCTCTCTCCTCTCTCTCTCATACTATAAAATATAGATATATCTATCTTTCTATCTATCAATCTATCTCTATTTCTCTCCTGTAGATGACAAATTTAGAAGTACACATAGATAATCGTATATTTAGCGTGTTTAGTGCAAGCATCATTTGTTGAAACTAACAAGAATTTGAGCCAGTTTAGGAGTTCGGCTAATTTACTAGCACTCTGCTTTCGTTTTCTCTCGATGATGGAGGAAACGATGATGCATCGGACGTATCACGCATTATTTGATAATGAATGTAATAGCGTAATGTGTCTTACTCTCGGGTGATCGATCGGTCGTCGATCGGTGGTCTACGCGCGTGTAATTTCTCTAACGGATTGAATTTGTCGATCGTTCTTTTAACGGATATATATTTAAAAAAAATTCGACCGGCTTCTCGTCGCAATTCTCTTTTTAATTTATATTTCTTTGTATCCTTTTAATACATTTTATTTCAGATCAATGTGTGTATTACGATTAACACAACGGGATACCAAGTTTTCTTTGTGTTCTTTTTCTTTTTTTTTTTTTTTCAAACGTCTGTTAATCCATTTTTAGTAATACACACGACGTTACAACCGTGAAAGACCGAGCGTTCCCTCATCAGCAGCATAGAATAGCATATATTAACAATGTAAATGCTACTCGCGTTGATAGTTTAAAAGGTCAATCTGTCGAGTTGGTGGTACGACGCAAGTATACAACGTGCATGCGTAATAAAGCCTATGTAACTAATCGATATATTAACCGATTGTCTCGTATCTGGGGTTTCGTTTCTTTTTTTTTTTTTTTTCTTTTTCTTTAGGATACGAACAAATCGTTAATGAAGTAAAATATTAAAAGAGAGAGAAATGATGCAATTATCGTTGATACGAGACAACGGTACGTACGATGAATGTGACAGTGGAGCCTATATATTTATAGTAGTCGCATGCGTGATTTGAAGAAAAGAAAAATCGTTGATCTCGGCAACGGTGAATGCCTTTACTGCCATCATCCATTAAACCAACCAACAACAACCATTACCTCAGTCGACGGCGAATATCGAGGGAACAGAATTACGAAAAAGAAAGAAAGAAAGAAAGAAAGAAAAAGAAAGAAAGACAGACGCGTTTCATCGACGCATTCGACACACGAAAGTTCAGATGTCAATTTTTATGCGAGTCATTTTCGATAGTCGGTGCTTTGAGATAATCCTTTAAAATTGTCTATTAAAATTATTCATTTTTTTTTTTTTTTTTTTTTTTTAGTCATTTATACGAATTTATCGAGAGATTAGAATTAATCATATATTATATACAGGGTGTTTCGACTAGATTATTTGTATTTCGAGTACGCAAAAACGTTCGTACAAACGTTGACCGTCAGTTTGAAATTTTGAAAGAAATGTTATCTTTTGTTCTCTTTCGTTTTAATTTATTTTTCTCTTACCCTTTTATTATTTTTTTTGTTTTTCAAAATTCATGGGACCCGCGCATATTTCATAGCGCTTTTACGAAGGTCGATAGCCTTATCTCTGGCGTGTGCCGGCGTCTTGTTCTTCCAGTACATACTTATACGTATGTAATACGTGTAAATATATTCACATATATCGCATACGTATATTTATATTTGTACATTTTATCCATGTACATTGATTCGTATAATGTACCAGTATAAATATACATACATATATATATATATATATATACATATAAATATATTGTAACGGATGTACAATTAGTATTGTTGGCCAGTGTGCCAAGCATGCGTTGAAACCGTAGGTCAGTGTATTTAGATTTTACGAGAGAAAACCAAGTGGAGTTCTACGAGACTTTCCAAAGATGGCAATGATCATTAAAACATTGTTATTATTAAAACGATGATCGTCTGGACTTTAATCGTTTGTTCGTGTATTTTCTGCTCACGAATGGATAATGCAATGAGGTTTCGATCGTATATTTTAACAAGAATTTTACGACATGGAATATTCAACCTCGATGCTTGCTAATATCGTGCCCAAATCGATACATTTACTTTGTACAAACTAATCGAGTTTAATCTTTATTTATTTAGTTATTTATTTATTTATTTATTTACTTATTTATTTGTTTATTATAAGGATTACATCGATTGTAACAAATTAATTATGTTTTCCCCCAAGACGTATACAATCTCATAGATTTTTATTATTTCTCTGACGATTTATTGTAAAGAAGAAAGAATGATTGGTACGTGACTCTAGAATCTTCGCTCTAGAATCTCTCGTATCTTTGTCTCTCGTCTCTTACCTTCCTTTGCTCTGTAAATTTGTATATATAATATACATATATACATATATACATATATATATATATATATCTATATGTATATGTGTGCGCACATACATATTTCAATTCCCGTTTTCGTGTGATAAGGTACATATCGTTGTTAATGACACGAAAAGAAAAAAAAAACTTCGTTGAATTTGCTACATGCCTAAGTACGGGAGAGAGAGAGAGAGAGAGAGAGATATATAGAGATAGAGAACACACCAACGTGGCCTTGACACGTTTCATTTCTTTCCCCATTTTTCTAAGAAAAACGAGACAAATTGAAAGGAAATTAAAAAAGAAAACGCTTCGCGTAGTAAAATTGTTGCCGACTCGAATGCAATTAGAGTTTATTTATATCGATCGACGAGTATTCAGAAGCGAGACAGTTGATTAATTAGCATTGCACGTTATCACGCAACGAATTCTTCTTTTACATTGGAAAACCAATGGGATCATCGTCGATACCGCTTTCTCTTTTTCTACAATTTGTACTAGATTAGATTTTGTTTCTTTTTTATTTTTTTTTATTTTTCTTTTTTTTCTTCCTTTCCTTTTAACGAAACGAACCGAAGGCAATAAAAGAGGCTAGCTAGCTAGTTTAATATTGACTCGACGTGTACTTTTCTACAACTTCTTATTCACTAATTCTCTCATATCGTACAAACTTTAACAAATAATAAAAAAGAAATGAGACCAAATCGAAAGAAAAGTAAAATTTGTATCGTTCTCTTATTAGAGATTATTATTAGGACGAATTCGAGTTACGAAAACGGATAAAGGAGAGACAGAGAGGGAGGGAGGGAGGAAGGGAGGACGTCATCGTCACTCGCGTTACGTGTTAAAATCAAAAATAATTATTCGTACGGGAGATAAAGGGGGCAATAAGATAAATAAAAAAAAAAAAAATGCGCAGTCTTCCAAGATCGTCGCGTTTAGGGAAGCGGAGGACATAAAAAGAATAAAATAAAATAAAATACTTGAATCTGGAATTGGAGCTCGCGTTGATCCTGAGACATCACATAGTCGACATAGTCAAGTTATATAAATATACGTGTATGTATGTATATGTGTGTATATATATATATATATATATATATATATATATATATATATATAAATATATGCACACATAATAACAGGCATACTATAATATTTATAATATATACTACACACACACGCGCGCGCGCACACCACATATATATTATATATATATATTTTTTCAATCTAATCCGAGCGACCTCCCTCGTCTTGTTGAAAAAGGAAAAAAAAAAGAATAAAAAAAGGAAAAGAAAATAAAAATAAAAACAGCAAAGAAGTTGTTTCCGACATCGTTCTTCAATTAATATACTCGTGTGATTTCTTTTTTACGTATGAAGAAGGAAAAAAAAAGGAGCCCCAGCAATACTCTTTAAAGAATGATGAATGATTGCCGAATTACCTCGATTCCACGATTTCGATTCTTTTCGCCCGATATATATCAATGCGAAACTCGAAAAGAATCTATCTTTCTTTTTAAATATATATGCATACATATAGGTGTATATATATATATATATATATATATATATACAGACAGACACACTGACACACGTGTAGTATATATTTCTTTTGTAAATAGTTTCCTCTTAAGCGATCTAAGCCTTATCCTAACCGGACGAAGATACTCTCGGTGAGAGTAATTACAAGAGTTGATCGATCAAAGTTCATTAACGATATGATATATCGAATCTAAACCGTGCGAGATAGATAGTCGATTTTCCCAAACGATACATAACGGATGTAATGTATAAATTTGTTTGTATTAATTCTTTTTCCAAATTCTATTCGCACATGTGTATGTACATGCGTGTGCCTGAACGACGATTTAATAATTGAGATGATCGTTTGGAGAAGAAAATACGTGTCACGGTTTTGATCCTCGATACCGACTTATTTCTCTAGAAAGATTTAGAAATTAGATTTAGATCTTAGACACTCCCACTCTAGCAAGATTTCGTCGTTCGTGCGAATATTAACTATTCGATATTAGATAAGATAAGGAAGAAAAGAAGTAAAATCGTTGTTCTTATCAAGAGACGTTGTGAAATTCAATCTTTTCGACGAAAAATTGCAGAACCCGGAACACACGCTTCCTCGTAATTTAGTATATGTAGCAGATAGCGAGTTATCTCAAATAGAAAAGAAAAGAAAAGGAAAAAAAAGGAATAAATACTTTAATCGCTAATTATCGTTAACCGTACACGAAACGTAATTATTGCGAAGCAAAGTAGTACTCCAATGTTTCACCTTTCGTCGAATGTTCTTCTTCTCCATACGTTTGTCGTTGGTATATTGTATTATCATTATTATGAATTATTCGTTTTAATGTTCGATATCGACAACGTCTAGAAAGTCTCGAAGGGGTTTCGTCAGAGAGAAGACGAGGGATGATTTTTCGGACGTTCGAAATATCGAACGTTTTCTCTATTTAAAAGAACATTATGTATGTATAACGTAGAATAGTTATTCACCGTTCGTTTCGTTTACTCCTAAAGGAAAGTATTCCTTCTCTTTTTTTTCTTTTTTTACCGAGATCATTTTCACACACGTAAAGGGTTGAAAACCTGTATCGCATTATTGCTATTATTACTATTACTATTATTATTTATGTATCGTTTGTTTTCGTATAGTCGAAATAAATCGACAACGTAGTTAAATCTTTTGAACCCGTGAACGTATGTACCAAGTGGCAACGATTTCACATTGTTTTTCCGTTTTCATTGGTACGAAAAAAGATCGAAAAGATCGAAAGGATCGATTTGGAATTAGAATCAAATTCTAATACGATTCGTTCGAGCCGCTTCGACAATCGTCGACTCGAAAATCGTCTATAATTTTTAATCTCGTATTTATAATTTGTTTTTCTCCCATTTTTAAGACTGATGCTAGATCGTTGCCAGTAGAGAAAACCCCTGAATTCCGTAAAAGATACAGCTATCATAGAACGCTAGTTAGACACAACCAAATAGTGAGAAAATACGTAGCGATTGTGCGTTATCGATAAAAGCTATACTTTGATTATTAGCTAAGATTTGAAAAGACAATTAATAATTATATATATATATATATACACACACGTGATTCCGAACACAATCCACACACACACACACACACACATATATATGTATAAATACATATTAGCGAGTAGTAACGAGAATGGACAAACGAGAAAGAGATGCGAGAGCGACAGGACGGAGAAAGGATTGTAAGCGAGAGAAAAAAAAGAAAAGAAAGAAACGAAAAGAAAAGAAAAGAAAAGAAAAGAAGAAGAGAAAGAGAACAAATAATTACCAACGTATTTACTGCAGGTAAACCGATTAACTGTGTACCTGTTGTTGTTGAAAACATTAAAAATACTCTTATTCCATGCTAAGCGCTTGCGGTATATGTCTCTTTTTGCTCCTCTCCACCATATCGACCATTATCGAGAAGCTCAAAAGGACCATCGCCTTTTTTTTCCTCTCTCGAAGAACGGAGGACGATTTCAAACGCGTAAACGAGTTTTAAAACGAAGAAAATATTCGTCGAATAAATATATATGTATTCAAATATCGTATCTGCGAAGCGATATAACATATTCGTTTGTTAGGCGAATAAATTTTGACCAATTTTCTTTTTTCCTTTTTTTTTTTCTTCCTCTTATCAACGTGAACGCGAGTGTTGTCAATATTTGTAAATATCGTAGGAACGTTAGTATTTGAAGGAGTAGCTGATAATCACCCAATATTTGTGTCCTTTGACATACACACAAAGAGAGAGTAAACGAATATACACATATCCCTTACACACATATGTACACCACAAACATTCCCGCTAAGCTACGACGTTGAAGCCAGTAATAATTATTAACCGAGCATGAAGACAAGTAATAATGAAGTGCGTTTTAAACGAGTAAATCACCGTTGAAAGTGTATCGAATCGAAATAATTATCTTTCTCTTTGGTCGAAAAGATGACCAAATTTCTTGATCGTTCGTTCGTTGAAAAATTCTTGAGATATATGCGGGATTATTTGAGAGATTTAGATTCGATATACTTTCGAGTAATACCGTAGAACGACGAAGACGAGACGATCAAAAAGTAGATTACTCGCTTATTCGTACCAAGTCGGAAAGTAATTAGGAAAGTTGAGAGGTGAGTGACAATAAAGGACGAATATTTTTGCATATATTTTTAGCTTGTAACAAATATATATGCATATGTATATGTATATAATCGTGACCTACGTACGTTACAATTTATTAACACTTTACGATATCGTTCATTTTTAATATTTTTCGTTCTAAACATCCTACCGTTAAAAACCCTTCCTAAAATTTCTCATCGATAGTCCCAAGTAGCTTTTACCCGATATACATAGATAACGGATATGCGTACTTGAATCAAAACACTAGTGTAAAATAACGTTAGAGGTCGTCTTTACGTAGAAATTAATACAAATTGATCGTCGATGTGTGTACAATGAAATTGTATGTAGAGAAAGGATCTCTAGAGACGATTCTTTCGTTCTTTTTGGCAACGAATTTCCGAATTTATCTAGCATCTATCGAGAACGATGTGGCCTACGATGACGTTAAAAAAAAAATAATAATAATAAAGTAGAAGAAGACATTGTACGTCGTCTGATTCATTATTAAATATATAGGCATATAAAACGTATGATTCCATAGGATCTTTCGGCCAAGGTCCTTTACGCGCAGGGAAAATACTCGCAAAGAGTTTGACGCTCGAAAGAAGATAGAGGAGGTGGATGCAACGACAACGAAATTTCGGAGGAATATTTGTTTTTTTTTTCCAGGAAAATGGCAAAAGGAACACCAGGGAAAGCACATCGATTAAGAAATAATAATGATAATAATTATGACGATAATAAAAATACATACGCGTTAGAAAAGTCGAAACGAATATATTGAATAATATGTAAGTTTGAAAATATTTGTACGTTTCAATCGTAGATGAAGAATAATATCGACGAATGAAGGAAACTGATCGATCGATCCCTTTGGATCCTAGCAACCTCGATTTATTCTTCGTATGGACCAGAAATTCGTTCGTTTTATCAGGACCATACAGTTTTCATCCGTGTATACACGCCGTGTCTCGTTTGACTCGAAGGGGATCGATGGATTTCAAACGATTCGATCGAATGAGACACCTCGTATAAGTGAGCTCGTAAAGTAAATGTAATATTATACGACATATATATATATATATGAAATATTTCTAAAGTTAAAAAGAAGCGATCTCGAAGGTCTTCCACGTACGCTTTTCTCACGTTTCACAGAGATTCTCGTCGTCTTGTCGTCGTAACTTTTTTCTATCGTTCGATCGTTAAAAAGAAAAAGAAAAATGAAAAGATCTCCGACGTGTGCGATAATGAGCGTTCGATCGAATAAACTTTAAACGTTAATATATTTATAGCAAAGCGTTGAAAACTTTTCAAACGGACAAAACGAGGATCGAAGATGCAAACTTCGTTTGTTATTTTGCGGGCTATGTTTTACGTATGTGAACGAAAGAAAAGAGGAGGTGTTGTATGTAACACCCCACAAGCGACAGCAACGGCAACAACAGCAACAGCAGGCAGCAATAAAGCGTTAGAAAAAGTGACTCGAGTTAAGTGCTTTTATATGTTTATCCGAGTACAAAGGACGTGTACATAGGATACATATACACATATACGTATATACGATATAAATATGTATTATTTATGTAATAAACGTGTATGCGTGTGCGTGCGAGCGATAAGGTTCGAAAGGTGTGCTCGAAATTAAAACGGTAATAAGAAATTATTATGGCATTATTACGGATTACGATCGTCGATAACGAAAAAAGAGATATCTATGTAGACGTTTGAAATAGGATGATAGACGCGTTCTAGACCTAGTTGATCAAATGTTTTCTCACTCAGTCGTTACAGTGCGATCGGACGAGGAATACATTTTCGACGTTTCTTACCAGAGGGAAGTCATCTTGAAGATTAAAAGAAGAGGGAGGACCAGGGAAGAGATCGAAAGCAAGCTTCGATTACTTACGAATCGGAATACCGATTAATATCATTATTATAAGAATGACATCGCTATAATTTTTGTTCTACTGTGATTATCATTATTACTATTATTACTATTATTACTATTACTATTATTACTATTATTATTATTATTATTATTATTATTATTATTGTCATCAGTACTGACTTTCAATCCCGTCGCTGTGTTACCCACCACCACTCTTATCATTACGTAAAAGTAATTTATAATGGAAATACTTTAATAAGGCGAAGGCTTCCGACTAATAACCCCATGACCCCGTTTTTCTCGCACGACCAAAGGATATTATACGTAGGTATAACAAGGTTTCTCGCCGATGGAACGACGAAACAAGTAAGTAATTTAGTATATATTATATCGATCGCGAAGCTAAGGAACGCGTTACGACGATTTCACCGGATTATCCTGATTATATTACTACCGACGGAGAGAATACAAAGTTATACTTAGCAAAAGGTGATACTTAAAATCTTGGATTAGAGCAGGGAAACGAAGTACGAAGTACGAATATAACGGGAGGAATAGAATCGGGCGAACGCGTTATCGAATAATAATATTCGAGCGTTTCCAAATTGAATAAAAGGTTAAATAACATGTTGCTCGTGTTACCAGGTATATAATAGTTTCGGTCACGTAAGGAACAGGATAATTATCGACTACTAAAAGTTGCGTTATCCCATTAGGTGAAATAAATCGTTCTCTCTCTCTCTCTCTCTCTCTCTCTCGGTCGTCCTGCTACGATATACATCGCGGCTCGAGAATCGAGAATAAGGGAAAAGGTAGGGAAGAAGGTCGTGACGTTATCCCCTTAATATCGGTCGCATGTTCTCTCTCTCTCTCTCTCTCTCTCTCTCTCTCTCTTTCTCGCGTTCGGTGCGTTTCGTTCGAAGCGAGTTTAATACCTTGACACGAGAAGACTCGTGTCCTCGAAGGTCACCCAGGCAGATTTACAGGCTTGGAAATGCCTGTCGTTGACCCAGAGGAGGGCGAAGGAACGGCTCTGGATTGTGGAGGATGAAGGGGAAGGAGGAAGGAGGGTGTATATATATATATATATATATGTATATATAGAAGGGAGGAGAAAGCAGATCGATATTGAAACCCCCTGGGGTATACGCGTTACCTACGCTCCTGTCTGCTAAATAGCAGCTCGACCTGAGAAAAGGCTGCTTCAGGGAATATAGACGGTGTGTGTGTGTGTGTGTGCGCGCGTGTGCGCGTGTGCGGCTTTTCTCTTATAGCCTTTCTATCGTCGACGAGGAAAAGGAGATAGAAAAGAGGGAGAACGGGTCGGACAATCCTAGATAAATTCTTTCGTACCTCGAGCCTTTTTATTTTCAACGAAATCGATTGCGCTACGCCATCCATGTTCGCTTTTTAATACCTTCAGGGAGAAAGAGGGAGAAAGAGGGAGGGAGAGAGAGAATATTTTAGGGCGAAACTATGGATATTATTCTTCGTCGAATATATATTTCAAAAGCTCAGGATTTTGTTCGGTCGTGGGATATATTCGTTCCGCGCACACGCACGCACGCACGCACGCACGCACGCACGCACGCACGTTCCTGGTAGAAAAGAGGGTGCGAGAGGGCGTTTACGCGAATCTCCTCGCGGACACACCCCTGCCCTGACACGAGCGTCCTCCTACTCTATTTCCTTCCTTTCTTCGTCTCGTGAGAACCCGAGAGAAAAGGGAGCGAGTCACGACGGCTCGTATATTTATTCCTTAACGGGGGTATGATAACGCGATAATTGCGACATCGCGGTTAATTGGACGGAGTTTTAATAAGATATATCTAGTCGAACGGAGCCTGGATCAGATTTTTTTCGAGTAACCTTTTCTTTTTTTTTACCCTTCCAACGCATCGATATTTTCCTCGAGATATAACTTCGTTTCGTCGTTCGGAATGTGATAAGATAATGAAATCGCAAACGTTCGTAGGCTTTTCTTTTTTTCTTTTTATATATAGAATTTCCGTTTAAGAAAAAAATACACGTAGGAGAGGAGTCGCCAAAGTTTCTTTTTCTTTTTTTGTTTCCTTTCTGTTTTTCGTCGCGGACGAAACACTCGATTTCGCTCCGTAATATTCCGCGTACGTCGGCTCGAGAGGGGCTTTTCGAGGATTTCGTTATCACTTTGCTACGACGTGATATTCAATATAGGCGACTGCATTATGTAGCGACTCGGACAAGTCGTTGGCTGGAGCATGGGAAGAAGAAGGAAAGAAAAAAGAAAGAAGGGAGAAAGTTGAAGCCGAGTAAAGTATGTCGTTTGGTGGTCTTGCATGCCAACTAAGTAAAAGATATAGCCTCGTATGTAGAGCATACGGAGTATCTCTGACTTTTCTTCCGATCTTTCGCGCATAAAAACTTCGTCTTGATCGTTTCGAGTAATAAACAACCATCGTTCCTCTAGGGCCCAGAGTTAGGAAAAATGAGTACGGGAAGATCGTACCGCAAATACACGCTCTTCCCACCGAACGCGTACTTCTAATCCATTTTCTCATTTCCCAAGTAAATGCACATTTCCTGTAACTCGTGCCATATTCTCGTTTAATGGTCCACCCCCGTTGAGCGTAGGATCAGGGGAGAGAAAGAAGATGGCTCGATACAGAGAGAGAGAGAGGGAGAGGGTGGTAGGTCTCTTGGTAAACGTTGAAAAGAAAGGGAGGGAGAATAACGAACGAACGAACGAACGAACGAACGAACGAACGGGAACGGGAACGGGAACGAGAACGGCAGGGCGAAGAGTCGCAGAGCTTAAATCTTTGATGCTGGAGGGCTCGTCTAAATGCCTGCTTCTTTTTCTACGGGTTTCTTCCTTTCTTCCTCGTACAGACCAATGCAAAACTTAATAAAGATAGGAAACGAGTGGCATCGATTCTCTCTGTCCCTCTCATCTCCCCCTTTTCTTCCCCTTTCTTCTCATCTTGTCGGACTAAGAAGATACAATGAGAAAATATCGATTTAACGAGCGCTAACTTTACTATTATTCAATTTTATAATCTCTATTCGCTCGATGGAAGTGTCTCGGACGAGACATTGAAAAACATTTCCCGTTGAACGTAGATCGTTTTACGAGGGACGACGGGGAGAACCCGGTTTCCCGTAGAGGAAGGAAAAGAAGAAGAGGAGAAGGAGGAGGAGTGAGTCGTATCGAAGAAAAAAAGAAAGAATTCCCCAAAGAATTCTCGGTACCAAGACGTTTCCTTATATCTCAAGGAAATAAACTGCCCTCGTAAAAGAAAGAGAAAGAGAGAGTAGATAGAAAATTGCAGGTACGTGTGGACCATCGGAGATGGAACGTACGTACGTACCGTACGAGACACACGCGACATTTTCTACTCCGCTAAAACGGACGAGCTCTTCTTCTTCCTCGCTCTCGAAGAAAAGAAAAAGGGGAAAAAGAAACGGAGGGAGTCGTATCCTCTCTCTCTCTCTCTCTCTTTCTCCCTATTTTCTCCGTGTAGGTTCTTCGTGTCCCTGCCCCTAAACATGTCCGGCTCTGCCGTCGGCTCGGCGATGTTTTAAAAATAAACTCAGGCTGGAATATCGTTTCGACCTTATCCTCCATCACCACCACCAGCAACGGAGCAGCGGCATCACCACCACCACCACCACCACCACCACCATCACCATTACTATCCAAGCTACGTCTCTCGGGCAGCGCCGCTCTCGTCGCATTCGAAATGATGCTTTTATCTCGATTGAACCGCGCGCGAATTCCATGCCCGAGGCTTTTCCTTCAATTAATATATCAAATATCCTGGCACTCGAAGGATTTTATCGACGAGAATCTTATGAGATATGAGATATAACATCGCGATACCGTCCTCTCGGCGCGGTTTTTTTATTTTTCGCTCTCTCTCTCTCTCTCGCGCGCGCGCGCGCGGCGCCTACCTTGCAAGGCATTTTTTCCAGCCGTACGACACAAAACGAGACAAACGAACGAATCGTAACTCCAGCAAAGTTTAAACTTTGGGAGCTACCGGAAGGAACATTTCACTCACCTCCCACGATTTTCCTGTTGGTAATCTAATGTTCTTGAAAAAGTTCCAGCGGTATTGACGCTGAAACTTCGGATTACATTCGTCCCGTTCTTTGTCATTCGTCATTGCGCCGTTGTAAATCGTTGAGATTATGCGATCGACGTGGATGATAATGATAATAATAACAACGAGACGAGATTACGCGCGTGTCTCTTTATCTCTCGTCGAAACGATCACGTGCCGTTCACGATCGATACGACGACGATCCACGTTTCTCCTTCCTTTCCAATACCTTTCGCCAGACGGGAAATTGACTTTTTCATTCGCGATGCAACCGATTAATTAGTCTCTCTTTCTCGCACGTGATTGGTCGACGCATTTACAATATATCTCGATGGAGGCGCGAGGTACGTGACACGATGCGAGAAAGGATTTTCAAAATTGTATACGCGTCAGGATCGCCAGTTCGATTTCGATATTTGTTAACGCGTCGTCAAGGATAACGACGTGTATCGTTCCTCGCTTGTCGATCGTCCTTCTTTTATCTCGAAACTAATTGATATGGAGCGTTTTAGAAAGTTAGTTACGAGATAAGTTTTCCCACGGGAGAGAACCGCGTACACGCTTGACTACCATTGGTCGCGTAACGGATTAACAAATTTTACGTGAACGGGAACGTTTCGAATGATGACGATAGGACGTACGATTGTTAAACGGTGGTAAGCGTCAAACTTTTGCATTTGTATACGCTCACGCACCCGCCGTTTAAAAATTCTCGAAAGGATCTATCTCGTTCTCATTGGTTAAGGCTGACGAAATAAATCAATCGGTTGTTTAAAAAGTTTTCCGTTCCGTTGCGCCGATTGGTCGAGCTATTTACGGAGGATGTCGACATTTTTTTCCACTACGCGATTGGTCGCGGAAAGAAGATGGTGGAACTGTTTGTATGGTCGTTTGAAAAAAAAAAAAAAAGAAAAGAAAAGAAAAGAAAAAGGAATAGCTAAAAAGTCAGCGTTGCTAGTAAAGAGGACGGAAAAGAGATTTGTGGTTAGTTTTCGCGCGGTCTTTTCTTTCTTCTACTCTTCCTCGATAGCTTTCGCGTCGAGTATCGCAAAGAAATTCCCATCTGGCTCGCACGCCGGCGTCCACGAGACGAAACGAGCTTTTGGTTGCCGTCGTCATCGTCGTCGTCGTCGTCGTCATCGTCTTCTTCTTCTTCTTCTTCTTCTTCTTCTTCTTCGTCTTCGTCTTCGTCTTCGTCTTCGTTTACCGTCTTCGTCTACCATCTACCGTCTACCGACGGAGAGCGAACGAGATAGAGAGGAGATAGAGAGGAGAGGGTAGCGGCTAGTAAAAACTGTACTTGTCATGTTGCGCCGTTCTAACTACAAAGAGAGAGATTTTTGGCGGTATTAAAGCACGCGCATTCGCGAATCGCGAGAAATTGATGCCGTGCTTTCGAGAGAGAAGGGAGACCTCGAGAGCGTTAGACGAGGAGGAGGACGAGGAGGAGGAGGAGGAGGAAGAGGAGGAAAAAGAAGAGGAAGGTGAAAGTGAATGGACGGCGGTGGAAATAACCTAAAAATAATCGTTCTCGTAGGAAGGTGCGTGGAGCGATAAGAAACATTCTTGGGAAGAAAAGAGAGAGAGAGAGAGAGAGATATATATATATATATATATATATATATATATATATATATACGTATATGTATATATATTTCTAGAGAGAAAGATATAAATCTTAGGGTGACGTCGCGAATCGTTACAGGTGATCGTCATGAGCGTTTCACGATGTCGCATCTCGTACGCGTGACTTAGGAGATAGGAGAAGAGTGCAATTGTCGCGAAAAATATGGACGCCTGTAACGAAGGCGCGGATCGGATAGGATCCTCCGATGATGTTACCGCGAGAAAAACCTGGCCAGAGTTACGTGGCGTTGTTAGCGATTTGAGGAGAAGATTGTCAGGTATATCGGCGGGGTCAGTGCCTGGATCCATAACGTTTCGATCTTTACCCGATGGACGGTAAATCTTTTGCTTTTCACCGATCGTATAATCGAGTTTTTGTGTATTTCCAGTTGTATATCTAAAAATCACTCCACGTTTCAGCACCAGAATATATTTTCTAAGTACCCCGAACAATGGTTGGGAAACTACGCTTTTATACGTCGACATTGCACACTCCGATCATGCCAATGGTTATCGACTACATTGGCAACCGGTTATAGAAGCAAATTTTCAGAGGTAAGACGTCTTAGTCAAGAATCTTTGTTTCTTCGGTCAGGACCGGTCGGTTCTAATCTTTTCCTTGAAAATGGCTTCAGCGTATCCAGTACAAATAGATTGTCCAGGGAGGAGCAGCTGTTGTGGGAAAGGAAGAGGCTAGCTACTTGGGGTATAACCAGTTACGAAATCCATGCGGAAAGCGGCAAGTTAGTTTTTCCAGCTGCGAGTAGTTTGTATCAATGTATAGACACGGGCTTTATGGTAATTAACTTGAGTTCGTTCGTCCGGCTCGTGCTTCTTTCTTTCTCAGGAAGGAATACTTATATATTTTTTTCTTTTCGACTTTTAGCCCGGACCCTTGTTTCCTTCTGAGATTAGAATATCGGCTTCCGGTGCTAAACTGTGTCCTCAAATCTGTCCGTGGAACAACGCGTTGGTCGCTTATACCTGTTCCGGTGACTTGTATTTGTCGCATAGCGTTACAGGATCCTCCGTGAGATTGACTCATGCCAGAAAAGGGGGCAGAAGTCTGACCGACGATCCTCTAACTGCCGGTACCCCTTCTTACGTCATGCAAGAAGAATTTACTAGGTTTGTACGTTTTGTTGATCGTACGTACGTCTACGATTCGAATAAAAATAAATAATAAACGACGATTCGTTCGTAGGTATATAGGTTTCTGGTGGCAACCAAAATCCAACGATGGCATTTATAGAATAGTCTACGAAGAGGTCGACGAAAGCGACGTGAAAATATTTTGTTTTCCATCGACGACCAATTCCGAGGAAATAGATGAATTTAGATTTCCGAGAGCTGGAACGTCCAACGCCAGGAGCAATTTGAAAATGGTGCAATTCCGATTAACGGAAACCTTGCAGATCGTCGACGTTGAAATATTAGAACTCCAGTATCCGCTACAGATCATGTTTCCTTGGATGGAATATATGGTTAGAGTCGGTTGGACGCCGGACGCTCAATAGTAAGCACTACCTCGTCCTAAACACGCGGGCGCGCATAAAAAATATTATCAACGTCATTCTCCTTTGTCGTTAATGTCCTTCTTTTTCTTTTTTTTTTTTTTTTTTTTTTTCTTTTCTTCTCCCCCTAAATAACAGCGTTTGGGTGCAGTTATTGGATAGGAAACAACAAAAGCTCGAACTGGTTCTACTGTCGGTCGACAATTTCTCCGAGCCTCCTACGAGCGTATACAATACCAAATCCAACTCCGCGAGCGTTCAGGTTTTATATACGGAGCAGAGTACCATTTGGGTGAACGTTAACGATTTGCTCTACTTCTTGCCCTCGGACGAACCGACGGAAGTTAAATTTCTTTGGGGCAGCGAGGAGTCGGAATTTCGACACTTGTATCTTATAACGTCGAGCATAACCGGTATAGATAAACAAACAAATTTATAATCCTTTTCGACCTTTAAACGTAATAATTACTCGGAACAATGAAGTCCTCGTTATCCGACCGTACTTTAGGTTTAAGCAACGGAGTAGAGGAATCGTTGGATCGGATGGACAGCATCTTTTTACAGCCACGCGTTACTTCGAAGATCGCATTGACGCAAGGCGATTGGGAGGTATTGGGTAAAAAATTATGGGTCGACGATAGCAATTCTATCGTTTATTTTTGTGGCCTGAAAGAGGGCCCGTTGGAACAACACGTCTATGCAGTCTCCCTTCGTCGACCATTGGAAATAAGACTATTAACGAGACCCGGATATAGTTATAATAACGTATACTTCAATAAGGAGTGCACTATGCTAGTTACCGTCTACAGCTCCATCAAAACGTTTCCCATATGCCAAGTACTTGAGATTATATCGAATATCCATTAATTAATATTATATATGTTAATTCGTTACGTGGAATACCTTGTGCCTCTATATGACATATATGTTTTAGGTATTTAGGGTATCTCAATCCGATTGGACGGTGGAGAGTATAACGCTTACTCCGGTTGGTTACTTGTTGGAACCATCTTCTCCCGAATTAGATTTATTTGCTCCAGAAATTTACAAGTATAAGATAATGTCGGGGGATACGATTTACTCGATGATCTTTAAACCTCACAATTTTCAAGCGGGAGTAAAGTATCCCACGATATTAAACGTATACGGTGGTCCGGAAGTACAATTGGTATCTAATACGTTCAAAGTGAGTAGGATACGTTTGTGACGGGGTGCATCCGTCGAAACGAATACCTTTACGATTCATGTTATAAAGGTTTAAACGTTCAACAGGGTATGAGACACTTAAGAATGCATATGCTGGCTGCGCAAGGCTATTGCGTTGTTTTAATCGATTCTCGTGGCTCGCAGCATAGAGGATTGATATTTGAGAGTCATTTGCAACGTCGAATGGGAACGGTCGAATTGAACGATCAGGTAGAAGTTTTGAGATGGCTAGCGGAGACGACGGGATACATAGATTTAAATCGCGTCGCCCTTCACGGTTGGTCCTACGGCGGATACCTGAGTCTGATGGGTTTGATACAACATCCCGATGTATTTAAGGTACGCCCTACGATCGCTCTCCCCGCCGTTACGATCGTCGAGAGCTAAATTTAAGAGTTAGTAAATCTTTCTTGCAGTTGGCTATTGCCGGGGCACCGGTTACGTCTTGGAACTTTTACGACACCGGTTACACCGAGCGTTACATGGACCTTCCTCAAAACAATCCGCACGGTTATATGACCGGTTCGGTTTTGACCTACGTTAGCAAGTTTCCGGACGAAGAGAACAGGCTTCTCATCATTCACGGGCTCATCGATGAGAACGTTCACTTTTTCCACACCAGTCAGTTGATCAATGCTCTTGTAAAAACCGGCAAGCCGTATCAATTACAAATTTATCCGAATGAAAGGCACAGCCTCCGAAATTTAGATGCTAGTAAACATTACGAAACCACGTTGCTATCGTTTCTGCAAAATCATTTATGAACCTGCTCTTTTACACGACGTTAGGTAAATTTTACACACACCGATTGCTCGTTATGAGAACGATCTTTTTTAAAAATTTAAGTAACTGCCATTGTTTTATGTATATAGAACTAAAACCGAATTAACGATCTGTCGCTGTTTCTATATCTTCGCGATGGTATAGGCAGGTATTCGATTTTAATCCCCCTATGTCAGAGTCAAGTATACAAGGGGGGTGATGTTTAAGCAGTATTACATTTTTACTACGAGAACTTGCAATAACGTCTAGACGATATGTATGTTCTAAACGTACGTATTGTTATTAATATTATTAAAAGAGACCTCTCGAATATTCCATAAGCATATTGAATGAATATAATAATCCACCTTTCGAAAGTGTTTGAAACGCGAGATCGAATCAACGATGTATCGCTTTGTTATGCCATGGAACCATCGCGGAACATGTTACACGCACGTCTCTCGAGTCTGTAACACACCTCGTACGTTTATTACGAAGGCTTACCATCTACAAACGTAATGACGATCCTAGATATTTTTTAAGAAAATCGACAATACTCGCAATTATTTTGTACATATACATATATATATATATGTATATACACACATATAAATATGTGGGTATAATCAAACGTAGATCTGCATAAGATTTTTGTAGGGCTTTTACCCTAATTGTACTTAGAAGATATTTCTCCTACATATATATATATATATATATACATATATATATATGATATGTATATATATATGTGTGTGTGTGTATATATATATATATGTATATATATATATATATATATATCAGTTTTCTTTCGGTTATTATAATTTTCTGCTTGATTATGTATATATGTGTGAAACTGTCAAATCTTTTTACAGTAAACGATTATGAAAAGTATTTTAGCTATAACACTATTTGCGATATTGATCATTGTGAAATTACCGTATATCCGATGGATAATCATTTGTCAAATAAATAAATTCGCTATTTTATACTTTGTACGACGTTCGATGATGGTACGCAAAGGACAACGTTATCTCGACGGATATACAAGCGACTTCTTGAATTTAAATTAATTTATATTTATTTGGTACAACGATTTATATCATTAATTTCTTATTAACTCCTAGAGAATCCAGTTTTAGTCTTTCTGTTTAATTTCTCGTACAGATACTTTATTCTCTTTTGCATATCCTTCCATTTGGTCGGTCTTGCGATAGGGAAGATACCGGATTTCCACATCTTCCTCTTTCTCAATAACACTTTATATTCGTTTCCTTTGACTCCTCTTAGCCAAGAAGGTACGTTGTAAATTATTCTCGTAGGATGCAAATGGTCAGATCCTAGAATATCGATGTAATCGTTTTGTCCAAACAACGCTCTCTTCTCGTCCCAAGCGTTAACCGGACGATAGATCGGCATTGGAAGCCTGCTCGTTCCTCCGGTGTGAGGCAATAGTCCCTTCATATCTATCGGATCTTTGTAACCGTATCTTCGTAACAACGGACCCCTTGCAATTTTTTCTGCGTGATAACGATACCGTACCGTTGTCACTTGCGGGGTCCAACTACGTATAGCAGCGCGTATTGTATTTACGACGAACGACATCGCTGGAAAAAAGTTGAAAGATTTTTCAAATTTTCCATGCAAAATATGTGCTATAATAATGCCGACCCTGAGATACTATCGTGCGTATTACACAATTAATTCGTTACACAATTAATACGTTTAAAAGTTTCCGATATCTTTTCGTCGAATAGACGAACAGATTTGTTCTCGAATCTAACCTCACTTTTTCTTGCATCATACGATCATTCAAGAGAGTAATGCGTTCTTTTTTTTTTTAAATTGCATTCGAACGAACGCGTATTCGCAAACACATACCTTCTTTTTTCCTCTGACGCGTAAATTTATTTGCTATCTGTCAATTATCGTATTACCGTCTCGTAGTAAACCTATACGATTATAACACCGTCCTCCTGTTATCTTTTACCACGTTGTTACGATTCGAATACAGAATGCGCTGGTATACGGTAGCGAGAACAACTTTGAAAAAGAAAAGTTTGATAGGGAAATGTAAAATTTATATTTTCTTTGACGCAACGGTTCGTTTTATTTAAAAGTAGAAAGAGAAAGAACCAAAATTGTATCTCTATACACAAAACTTTTGTTTCTTCTTCGTTGAAAAAATCGTACGATGCATTCTTATGTTAATTACGCTAACCCTGCTACGATCATCGTCGATACGATTAGCCCTAACGTCGTCGTTGCAACGGATGAACCTAAAGAAAAGAGAGAGAGAGAAAAAAAAAGAAACGAAAATGAGTAATAGAGTAACGTAAGAGGTACTAACGCATAAGAAAAATTATTAGGAGCTAAAAGTAATCCTTTATCAACCTTTGCTGCACCGAGGATCGTTATCTCTACAAACGCATTCGTCATTTTTACATTGCAAAACATTCGGTGTACCATCGTCGAGGAAACACTCGTAATCCTTGCTACACGTATTATATCGCCCTTGAAAAAGATGATATTCGTTATTATCATACTTTTAAAAAGGTATATTTATCCTTATCACGGAGACGAAGCAATTACCACGAGCCTGAATGCATTTGCCAGTTTCGTTGACGAAACGAAGGCCGGTGATGCAACGACACTTATTATTTATGCATATTGCCCGTCCCATAGCCTCCTCGCACTCGTCCCTTCTCTGACAAGCGTCGCCCTCTTTCGATGGTCCTTAAAGAAATAAAAAAAAAAGAGAGTATATAACAATAAAGAAAAAAAGAAACGATCGTAATTCATCGATCGAAGAGCCAATCGACTAAGTAAAATCTCTGCGCGCGATAACTCGAGTTACGGCCAAACGTAGGTACGATCGTTTTCTAATCTTCGACCTATTTTTTTTTTTTGAAAAACTCTAGAGTCGGCGAGATAGCGATATAAAGGAATAACGCATGCAAAGAATAGAAGCTTACTACTTAGACAATTGGACGAATTGTTTATATCCAGGGTAAACGTGTCTTTGCAACTGCACACGTTTTGACGACAAACCGCATTGGACATGGTAGCGCAAGTAGTGTCATCGTTGCAACTCAATCCGGCTGCTGCAAAAGGCGAAAGAAAAAAAGAAACGTACGTTCTCGTCGGATCCTTTGAAAAAATCATCGATCTAATTCCCACCGAAAGAATTACTGGCTCTTACTGGCGAGACAAGCCGTCCTCTCTGGATTGGGCGAGTAATATGGCTCGCACTGACAGATCCGTTGACTACGGCAATACGCATTATTGATGCAATTGAAGTCCCTCTCGCATGGATCCCCGAACAACGCTACTCCGATTCGTTTCTCTACGATAGAAAAATAATTAATAATGGAATCTATAGGAAACGTCAAAACGTTTTTAGCTTTTAGTAAGACGGGGGCGGGGCCACTTACCTTCCGCCGAAGACAAAAGAAATTCAACAATAACGAGACAAAAGAAAACAACGTTGTGTCGTCGCATAATAGTTATCATCGTACAAGCGAAGAATTTAAAATAATTTCATTCGAAAAATTGTTATCTAAAATAACTTGATATCTCAATAGCGAAGCAATCGGAGCATCGTGCTCGACTTCTTTGACGACGAATGACGAGGATATAAACGTTAAATTGACTTCAACGACGCTTGCACACCTTTCCGTGATAATGCTTATCTCTTTATCTATCTCTTTTCCTATACATACACACATATATATATATATATATATATTTCTAACGACAGCGTTTTAAAGAACATTTTTTTTTCTTCTTATTCAATATGAAATAGAATCGCAGTCGGGAAAGTTCGATATTTCGATCGAGGCTCGCCAAACTCTCGGATAAATGCATCTCGATCGAAAATGTACCCTTTCGAACGTTACCAGTTTCTTATCGTCGGTACGATAATAATTTATTGCATATATATATATATATATATATATATATACATATATAAATGAAAACCTGGTCAGATTTTTTTAAACGTGTGACGTATAAAGGACAGGCGACATCGTTCTCGTACGATAATAGTCAGAGATATGACACGTATGAAGTTTCTCCTATGTGGAACGAAAGTATGAATTGTTTGAAATCAACGTGCATAGGAAACACGAGCTCTCTCTCTCTCTCTTATCTATGTAACGTTGGGTGTCACCGTCTAGAAACGTTTTGAATAAGACGGAAATAGAAACGAGAAGGATCTTTCGACGATAATTTCTTCTTTCGTTTAATAAATCCCATTCGGCGACGTATCGTTAGATCGATTTAAGAAGAATTGATGGATAATAAACGTGGACGACAGGCGTCATGCTTCTCGACTTACGTGGATTGTAATCGACGTAGAAGGTCGCATAGGGAACACGTCGATATATAAAATTTAGATAACATCAATATTTCATCTCTTTCATTTTTGATTTCGCTTGAACGTAATAGGAATAACTTGAACGTAATAGGAGGCCCAGGGAAAATAATCCTGTATCGACCCATTTAAAATGATCGCGTCGGCGTTAACGTAAAAATAAAAGCTTTAATAATATTTCCCGTATCGTATACGTTATGTCAATTTTCCATGGACTCGCGCATCATCGAAGTCGTATACGAGATAAAACTACGTAGACGATATGAAAGGTCGAAGCGAAGTTTCGATGGGATCAAGGAAAGAAAAAAAAAAAGAAAAACAAAAAAAGAAAGTAGAAAAGATGAACGTTTCCAAATATTTTTGCCCGTTAAAATGAAGTGAATTTTTGTTTGGGTCGAATGGGACACCTTGTATAAGAATCACAAATGCTGATGCGAAGTAAATAGTGAAAGAGGGAGCGAGAGAAAGGAAGAAAGATAGAGAGGGAAAGTCGGAAGGCAACGCGAGAGAGTGGGAAAAGACCTTCGTAACAGAGAACTTCGATTCGTGTTCATCAGTCGCACGTTGCCATCTAAGTTGGAAGCGCGTTTTGTTCTGCAAAAGTAAAATTGTTTCTTTTTTTTTCTTAAAACATAAAAAGAAGAAAAAAAATAAAGAGATCATCGTCGTCGTCGTCGTCGCCATGAAAAGTTATCTTTTTTTCTTTGGTATTTTCCTACTGATCGATCGCCCGATCGATGGCCTAAACATCGGTAACGTTTTCTTACATCCTTTATATTCGGTGCACATGTTGTGTGTGTGAATCATTGCATTGAAATTTAATCGGGAATTGCCTGTTATCGTCGTTAGTTTGCGAGCGAGCACCGTGCCTCGGATGAAATTCTAATGACTTAATCGGCATCATGGAACTCCTTCCTTCCTTCCTTCGTTTACTTTTGCGATCGGAATCGCGTAACGGTGATTTACTTATCGGCCACTCCGGACGTAGAAAATCCATCGAGCTCCATCCTTCGTCTATCCGTTTTTCTTTTTTTTTTTTTTTTCTTTTTCGATTCTAATTCGCAACGATACCCTCGAGATTTTTCCTTCGACAGAACTTTTCTCTCGTACGACTATCTAACGCGTAGAGATAAATATACTTATGTATACCTATGTACGGTTACGATCGTTTCTACTGCAAGAAAATTGTTTATCGGCACGTGACATTGAAGTTTAGTCATCGTTAGTCAACAAAGTTTAATCGCAGTTACTTGTTTTCGGTTCAGAGAAATTTATTCGAGTCGACGTAACGCGAGGAATGAGGTTAGGGCGGTCGTCGATCGACAAAAAAGAAAACATCGTTTCTGGCAGACACCGCGTTATGGGTTTTTGCCGACGAGAGGTTCGTCGCGTTGATCGCTTTGCACGGCTCGCGATATCCTTGAAGAGATTAAAACGATTATCTTGATGAGTCGACGCTAAAAATTCTGTGCCGCGAGGCAACGAATGACGATTCGAAGCTCGAGCTAATGCAAGCTTCTCGACTCTTCTTCTTATTTTTCCCCCGTATGAAGTTTTTAACGAAATCGTTGATTACAGATCCGTCCGTACCATGTCACAAAGATATCGATTGTTTCCTATTTTCGAAAGATCAGAAGAATTCGACGTGTCGGCAAGGATTCTGCGTTTGCGAAAACGAACAAGGACAAATAAAAAATTGTTCCAGGTCGCAATTGGTTTCTCAGCAGGAAAAACCAACCGGTATTTCTAATCGAATCGTTAAATCTTGAACGATTCGGCGGCTGTTTATAATTCCTCGTCTATCGTGTTTCAGTATCGCCGATTTATCACACGTGCAAGCACGAGATAGAGTGCAAGTTGAATAATAGTTTTTGCAATACCAGTCGAAGTCAGTGCGAATGCGTCAAAGGTTACGTATCATCGACGGATCAGCAGCAATGCCTTCAAGGTGAGGATTCGTCCGTAGGCAACGAAAAAGCAACGATTCATTTCGATCTTTTTCCGCAGTGGCTAAGTTCTTGAATTCTTCCTGTACGGAGGATAAGCAGTGTTTGATCTTTCAAGCTAACACGACCTGTTTACGAGAACGATGCGTTTGCGTCGACGGCTATCACGCGGTGAACGACGTTTGCTGGAAGACGATCGGTAAGAAATCGCGCGTGAAAATCGACCGGGCTCGTCGTTAAAACTTTTTCTTTTCGTTGGTTTTATTTTCCTCCCCCCCCTTCTCTCTCTCTCTCTCTCTCCCCCCCATTCTCCACGCAGCTTTCGGTGAGCCATGCTCGAAATCGGAGGAATGCTATCACATAAAGGGAGCCTTTTGTACGGATAAGAAGAGTTGCGGGTGTAACGAGAAAGCGGCGATCGACAAGACGGGAAAAAATTGCGTTCCTTACGTGGAAACCATCGAGGAATATTGCATGGAGAATGATACCTGTGCCACGATCCCTGGATCGATCTGCCTCGAGAATAAATGTCAATGTCCAAAGGGCAAACATTTCGTTAAGGAACTCGAACAATGTATCGTTAACAGAGGTGCGTTTGCCCGAATCGTTGAATGGCATAATTTTACGACGTTGTAATAATAACAACGATGATTTAATATATTTTATAATTATAATGTATCTTTGATTGTACAGCCATCGGCGAGCCTTGCCAGCACGATTACGATTGTTACCAGAATGGAGACTATACGGATTCGGAAAGAAAAGGGTTCGTATGCGTCGGCACCTTGTGCGATTGCGCGATTGGTTATTTCGTAGACGAAGACAAGTGCTTTAGCGCAGGTAGGTAAGAATATAAACGAGGATTGATAAAGATAGAGTAGACAAAAGAGGTTGCGAATCTTTTTTCTTTTTTTTTTCAGGCGTTCTTACGAGTCCCGATTCCTCTCTCATCGCGATCGTACTATCGGCGATCATTTACGGCTACTATCTTCAATAAAAAAACTAAAACGTCGTTTCGTTCTATCCCGGAAGAAGAGATTAAAATAAATCTATGGGTCGAGCGTTCGAGTACTTAAGATTTATTTAATTTTCTTTGCTCGCCGACGTACGTGGACTGTGTACGAACGAGGTAGAAGAAGAAATGGCGAGGAAAGAGGTCGTGTTTTAAGTTACTCGTGAAAGAAAGATATAAAGAGAGGGAGAGACCGTATACGTAGGAACGGTGAAAGATTTGATGAAAAATGTACGAAGAGTATCTCGAAGAATTTTCATGATCGTCCTCGACGACTTTTAACTTTCCTTAATTCCTTAGCTATCGTTCAACTCGATAATCGATTCGAGTACAGTTAAAGCTCATCTTAATAATACTTTATCAGTATTAAGGGAATAACGTGATACCAAAGAACAAGAGAAAATTTCGAGTGAGAAGAAACTCTCGTCGTTACTCTTCCTCATTTTGCTTCTTTTTGTTTTTCGTTTCTTTTTTTTTTTTTTTCCTTATTTTCTTTCATCGTTGCCTTCGTTGTGAGCAACGGAGAAAGGGTTTTTGATATTTTATTCA
This sequence comes from Dolichovespula saxonica, assembly GCA_911387935.1. NCBI lineage: Eukaryota > Metazoa > Arthropoda > Insecta > Hymenoptera > Vespidae > Dolichovespula > Dolichovespula saxonica. The sequence continues at coordinate 327,963 of OU427015.1, forward strand.
GAGAGTATTATGCGTTTTCTATATTATGGTTATAGCACGTACTTATATATATATATTATATATACGTTTATATGTAAAGAGACAAATTGTTCAAAGAATGCTTTTATAAAACTTTGTCGGAGCTTGATTTTTTTTTAATCGAACGTTCTGTTCGATTAATTTCTGATTCTGTGAATACGTATATACGTAAGAATTCTAATGAAATATACGCGTGCGAGTTGGTTGATACCGAGAGATACGATAGATTAGTTAATAACATTTTATTCCTCGTTTTAACAAATTTTCCGTACGAAGCGTTATATACCTCTTTCTTTTTTTTTTTCCTTGTTAACTCGCTCGGTTTAAGTAGAATCGTGCGAATCGTAGCACAAACGTGTAAACACTTTCGTGGATACGGCTACTACATAAAGAAGAAGAAGAAGAAGAAAAAAAAGAAAAGAAAATAAGAATAAGAGAGTACAAGTCCCATCACACTTCCCACGGCTCCTCCTCCTCCTCCTTCCACGAAAGTACCGATGACACATCGCTTGGCGGCAATCCTATCACCGATGATTTTCACCTGGCATAGACGATCATGATTCCGTTTAGTAGAGTCGCGTCGAGGAAAGATACTAGCGAGACTACTTCTTACTCGTGCTGCAGACGCGTACGTACAACGATAGAACGCGCGCGTGACTCTTTCCAACTCCGTTTCGACGCGTTCGTTCGTTATCGTTCTCTCTCATAGGCGATTAGATAAGATAGCGAAAAAAAAAAAAAAACTGGTATTGCCGAAGAATCGCGTGAAAAGACGAGCGAGTGCGCGTAATCTTTCATCGTCGTATAGTCATCGTTTCGCACTGATCCAACCGGGAAAAGGAGGAGAAAAGAAAAGAAAAGAAAAGAAAAGAAGGAATCTATCCGGGATCATAGGGAGAAGGAAGAAAGGAGGATAAGAATGAGGAGCGGCGAGGGTGGAACGAAAAAGAAACGGCGGTGCTCGGCAGTGTCGATTCGAGCGCCGGGATTTGCTGCCGCCGCTCTGCCGGTAGTCTTTCTATGTTTCTTCGCGCTAACATCAGTCGTCCTCGCGCACGGACAGCATCAACATCTTTTGCAAAGACGTGAGTGCGAAGTGACTTCAATTTTTCATTTGATTCCTCTTCTTCCTCCTTCTTTTTCTTCTTCTTCTTCTAATATTATTTTACTGCTACTGCTGCTGCTGCTGCTACTATCGCGACGTTTCCTTATTTTCTTTCTTCCTTTTTATTAACGCTAACGTTCTCGGTCACGTGGACTCTCTGATCTTCGATCGTAAATGATTCTCACTTTTAAACGTCGTTTGCGATCGATCTTTGCGCATACCTTTTCGTCGTTTTCTTCCTTTCTCTCTCTCTCTCTCTCTCTCTCTCTCTCTCTCAACGTTTTCGTGCAATTTCTCATTTATTCGTTTACCAGCGTCGAACGCATAAAATTTCCTGCAGCACGAATTATATCGATTAACGTTAGCTCTCGAGGTCAGGAAGGAATTATCGATCCGAAAGGTTGTAAGACGAAACTCCCACCTGGTACGTCGTGGCAACCGACAACAAAATTTTTCTCTAGTCGTTCTATACTCCGAAACGGTCGAAACATTTTCTAAAAGATTTCTATCGAGTCGTTCACTTTGGATTTCGTATGTTCAAATTTTTTCCAACTTTCTTCTCTTTAAATCACGAATTAATCCTACCTTTAGAAGATAACGCCCGTTGAGATCATTGTTTTCCGTTCTCGCGACCCAGTAATCCTTTCTTCTTTTTTCACGAGGAATCGTGTAAAAGACCGAGAGAGCCGAGGAAGAAGAAGGCCGGATTTACGCTGTTGGATTCTCTCCCGGTTAGGTGAACGTTTCGAACGTGGAATAAGAGGCTCGTGTCCGTAATTAGTTAAGTAGAAACGATGAGATCTCGGCACCGTCCGATATTTCTATTTAATTCTAATGAGTTTCGAAAGGGAAAATAGATCGAACCGTTCCGTACCTTTTACGAATAAAAACATTTTTTTTTTTTATTTTGCTTAATCAACTACGTCGGAATTTATTTGCTCAGCCAACGAAGACTTATCCGATACGCTGACGTAACTACGAACCTAGCGTCTGTTTTACAATCTTTTTACGTAAACATTTCAGAGTATTATTCTGTATTCTCGTGCATTTGACGACGACGACGACGACGACGACGACGACGACACCCTCGATAAACTCTCGTGACAAAATTGATCGCCCGCAGTTAGACGATCAAACATCGCGTTGAACATTTAATTGTTTTTAAAAGGCTCCCTCAGCCCCCTTCTCTCTCTTCGTTTTACGAACGTCGGACTCGAGTCGGTTCCAAAGCGCGGGAGATTCGAAAACGACGACGTCTCTTGTCGTTGCTCTACGATCGAGAGAGAGAGAGAGAGAGAGAGAGAGAGAGAAAGAGAGAGAAGAAAAAAAATCACACTAATCGGGCGTGCAAATATAATTATTAGGAACGAAGTCAGGGCTTCTCGGTCGCGCGATCGCTCGCGCGTGTCCGTACGACGCGCGCTGGGCGTTGAACAAAGCGCATAATCGTGTTGCGCAAGCGATCGAAACAATAAGAGAGCATCGTCCATTGAAGGATCTCGGCCTTCGGAGAACGTCGAAGAAGAGAGGAAAAAAAAAGAGAGAGAGAGACAGATAGAGAACGTCCTCTTCACCGTGCGATTCGGATGTGCGATCGTGAAAGAGGTGGAGCTGTCGAAGCAACGGGAGGAGGAGGAGGAGGAGGAGGAGGAGGAGGAGGAGGAGGAGGAGGACAGTGCCGATGGAACGTTCGAAAAATAACGAAGACGAGGAGGAGGCATTCGTAACGTCTCGAGAATGGTGATCGGTCTCTCGAGGATCCTCGTCCTCGTGCCCGTCACCGTCTGTGCTATCGTTTCCTTACCCTTAGAGGATTACCCGAGATGCAACGATCGCAGATCGCCACCTCGTACGTAACGTCTCCTCCGAGGAACTACCGATCTCTTTTTTTTTTATTTTATTTCCTTCCGTCTCGTTAACGTACTCTCCTGCACGAAACGAAGTTATTCCATTGGTAATACTAAAAAAAAAAAAAAAAAAAAAATAAAAGTCGCACGCAAGAGGTGCGCACGCAAAAGCGAACCCAACAAAGATCCTTCGTTTGTCTTCCATCTAGCCAAATTTATTATTATTATTATTATTTATTTATTTTTTTTTTCAGAGACCCTAGCGACGTGTCGTTACGATGAGGATTGCATGGAAAACGCTTATTGCTGGAATCAGGAGGCTTGCTATTGCAAAGACGGCTACGTAGTTTACAGAAATTACAGCAGGTTCCACTGCTTGAAAGGTATCACAACATACCCCGTTCCCACGTTAAAAGGGCATTAACATTTTTCATTGTTTCAAAGTTCATACTTCTGTGAAAAAGAAAACGCACGAGAAAGGAGACTTCTTTTTCCAAGAACGATTTCTTTCGATCGTCACGAAAGTTAAGACGAATTATAATAGGAGGTAGTTACCCGAGGACGCAACTAAACCGCCCCAGAAACCTTTTGATTAATCGCCCTTTGCTCGAGCGCGTTGGTTGAGAATCGGTGTCGGCGACCTCCGAAGGTACAACGACGAGTCTTCTCTTCTTCCATCCTACCGATCCTCGTGCTCTTCCCTATTTCTACCCTGTCCCTTTCTCACGGTCTCTCTCTCTCTCTCTCTCTCTCTCTCTCTCTCTCCCGCCTCACTCGGAGCGTATCGTCTCGTTCGTCGTGCTCGCCGATCCAGCAAAACTCAAAGAGAAGGAAAGAAAGGGACGAGGAGTAATTTATGTATGTATGTATGTATAAACGAACCGAGAAGTCTCCTATCGACCTCGTTTCGCGGCACGATTTTCTTCATCGACTCGTTGTTCTCGCTTCCAATTCATATTCTTATTTTAAAACCTCCTTCTATGCGTTCTTATATATAATATATATATATATATATTTTTTTTCGTTCTTTCTCAGTGGCCGACAACATCGAGGATCCGTGCGTGGCTAATGTACAGTGTCATTTGACCTTTACCCTCCACTCGGAGTGTCGTAATAACGTTTGTCAGTGTTCTTCCACGGCGCATTTCGTAAACGGAAGGTGTTACGAATCCATCGGTTGGTCTCTTTCTTTAAAAAGAATCAAAAAACCTGAGATGTTGGAACTAATGCGCATTCGTATATCTTTATTTTTTTTTTTGTCATTTTATCAGGGCTGGGTAGGATATGTCAAACGAATAATAATTGTTACGTCAAGGACAGTTACTGCGTGGAGGGTTACTGCGTTTGCGATAATAGTCAACATTCCAATCCCGAGAGAACAAAATGCATAAAGAACGCTTGTGAGTATATCTCGTCCGCCGTTAAATCTTCTTCTTCTTCTTCCTGTAAACTCATCCACGTTAGCCGTTTCTACGTTCTTTTATGCTTGATATCTTACGATACGTTCGACAGATTTAGGTGACAAGTGCGAGTACGATTACGAGTGCGTGTCTAAGAGCACGAGATGCATGGAAGTCTGCAGATGTAAAGTCGATTACGTACTTTCGGAGGACGGTACGAGATGTTTGAAAGCAGCCAACTCCGTTGGCGAAGATTGCCAAGAGAACTTGCAGTGTCAGGAATTCTTACGGAATACCGTCTGTCAGAATAATGTTTGCACGTGCATAGAGGACTATCATCGTCGCGGTCCTGTCTGTATCAGAGACGTTGGTCGGTTTCAAAATCCGTCGACTCTGACAGTAAGGAATATCTTTTGTAATTCGACATTTAATAGATCGTTCGCCTTTAGGATTGGGTCAACGTTGCGCCTCCCATAACGAGTGTGTGACACGAACGTACAAGCATTCCAATTCGAGCGAACTGATGAACGTCGATTGTACGAATGGTAACGATATTTTATTCTATCAAAATTCATTCGGAATAATTTGTCACTTAACGACGTTCGTATTTCGTATTTTTTTTTTAAGGTCGCTGTACTTGTGCCAAGGATTACATAATGTCGCAAGAATTGGACGATTGTATTCGATACAGCGAAAGTGGTAAAACGACCAACATCCTCTTTTTCTCTTTCCGCTTAATCGTATCTCTTTATTTCTTCCTTTTAATCGATTGTATTTTCAGGTGCCACCAGTTGGCAAGCTTATGGAATCTTCTCGCTGTTAATATTCGTAAACGTGTCTCTTTGGATGATGCGAAAGACTACGGAATCGTAAAAAGAAAAAGTACCACGTGGTAGAGCCACTGCGTAGCACCTTTTACCTATCTCATAGATTATTATTTTTATTATATTTGTATTTATTTCAATTTTGTCCGATGGATCGTGTAAATAAGGAAGGGACTTGCGATAGGCGTACATACAACCAAAGACAACAGACGGACAACGGTATACGTATACATATCACCTCGACAAAGTTCGAGTATTTATTTTCAGAACTTGAATATGTAGAATTCTCTTATTATTATTACTCGTACTTAGGAGTAAGTAACGGACGGTGATCTACGGGAACAAAAGCGAAGGAGAGAGAGAGAGAGAGAGGCTCTCCTGTATTGCGAGCGATAATATTAATTTATTAAGAAAGAGAAATAAAAGAAAGTTATTATAATGACCTGTAATAACGAATATTATTAAAATCAAATTAATTCGTTGGGAATTTCCAATCTTCCTTTATCATGTCGGCTGCTTTTTCGGCTATCATGTAAGCCACGGCAGCTAAATGGCCAGTGGTTATAATCGGTATTATACTGTTGTCAACGACCCTCAATGATTTAATACCGTGAACGTGCAATCGATGATCGACCACGCCCGATTTATTTCTCGGACTCATAGAACACGTCCCAACGTAATGGTCCATAGACGAGGTCAATTGTCGAACCGTGCAATACCAAAATGCGTCCGACAGATAGACAGTGTGATTGCACGCAGGTGAGTTTAACGGCACCAAAGTGGCGTTGTAACGTTTGAATGCCTTCGTGGAAGCTACTTGGATAGCCTGTCGTTAGGAGAAGAAGAAGAAAAAGAAAATAATAAAAAACGTTCAGGAGAATCGTCTGTTCGAAAGAAAGGCTGATATCGTCGAGATCTTGTTCGTGCGAGTCTAATAGAGAATACCTTTTTTATACCACGGACCATAGTCTTCACGTCGTCCTTCCGATCTAAATAATTTAGGTCGAAGATGGGCTCTCGGAAAGGGTCGGCACTTCTCAGGCTCACCCTTCCTCGGCTTTTAGGATTTAAGAGTATTGGAAATATGGAAAACGCGTTTGATCCTTGGTACTTTGAGAAAACGGAATCGTAAAATTCATCGGAGAGCCCAAAAAAGCGTCGGAAAGTTCCTTTCTTGTCATTGACGACAGAGCCCAGTACGAGGAGCAACTCGATGTCCGGTTTTCCCGTGGAATTCGAATCTATTTTCATTAAACTTATCGTCACCCATCTCCATTTTATCGTATAAATTACTATTGTGCTAACCCTTCGGAAAGTTTATTTTGAGTGCTGAAATTAGCTTCGTTGAAAAACATCGGACGTAGCGAATCGTTCTTACCTTTCGTGGATATAAAACCAAGGGCTTCCATACCACCTGGTATAGTCAACGGACCACTCCCGTGGGCCAGGTATTCAACGTAATCGTTGGTTTTCGGCTCTTTCAAGCCGACGGTCTCGTTTATGAAAAAGCTCAACGTTTGAATGGTCACATGATTCTGTAAATTAAATCCAACCGGAAGATCCTCGATCACCTGGATTCCTAAAGATCGTAGATCGTTTTTCGGTCCTATGCCGGAGAGCATCAGGAGTTTCGGTGAATTCAGAGTACCTGATCGTTTAATAGAAAGTGAAAACTTATTTTATTTCTCTGGATTTCATCGAAGGATCCTTTCTTTTCTTCGCGTACCTGCACTGACTATGACTTCTTTGTTGGCTCTAACAGAGTATATTTTTCCCTTCTTTACGAATTCAACGCCAATCGCAATTTTATTCTTTTTATCGATCAATATCTTCGTAACTCTAGAGGACTTTGATAAGTAATAATTCGTTCGGTCTACGATGGGTCTCAAGAAGGCCTTGCTGGCACTCAGTCTACGTCCATTTCGTTGAGTAGTTTGAAATTTGGAAAAGCCTATGGTCTTGTTGGTATTGTAATCGATCAAATTGTAACCCAATTCCACGGCAGCATTCAAAAAACATTCTCTAAGCGGCGTGGCATAGGGAACATTGACAATTTCCAAGTATCCATCATGGCCGTGATATCTGATGAAATGCATTAAACGAGAGGTATTCGATGAGGGCATTGCGATTGTCGAGAAAGATTCGATCAGCTAATAGTATTGGAATATACTAGGATACCTGGGGTCCAAGCCGGTTATATTGCACTTTTCAGATTTTCTAAAGTATGGAAGAACATTCTCGTAGCTCCATCCAGGATTTCCAAGAGCAGCCCATTCGTCGTAAACGATCGGCGATCCTCTCGCGTATATCATATCATTTACCACGGTGGAACCACCGACGGCGTTGCCCGCATGAATGATACAACGGGTATCCTTTATCGAGAGACAAAAGCCATCCTTCTTTTTTCGTAATCTTGATTCGCCCTTATACGGATAAATGTAATCGGTAGAGTAAAGATTCTGCGCGAGAACTGGTATATCGGTCGTATAGTTTTCTTCTTCGCCATTTTCCAACAGTAATATCTTCCATCGAGGATTCTCCGTTAATCTATTAGCAAGAGCCGAGCCTGCTGCACCGGCACCGACTATTATAAAATCATACTCTTTAAGAATCGCCTTCTCGTTTCTATAGCGAAGATTCGGCAAGAAACCGCACTGCGTTATCTTCAACAATGAAAGTGTTATTAGGACGAATGTCCCGCCAAAGTATCCCTTCATTCTTGAACTCTTCGATAATTTCGGTCGCTCTCTGCTCGACTGATGGTGCTCGGCGCTTACGAAATATTAATATCCTATCTCTCTCTCTCCCTCCCCTCCAGTTTGTACACATTTCTTTCATTTCTTTATCCGGAATTAGCGAACATTTTAAATAAACATTTATTCAAGTTGATTATTTTTCTCCAACAAAATTATTTGAATTTAACCATTTCGATTTACGTATAGCCGAATAATAAGGTACGATGAAAGAACGGCGAGAAAAATTACAAATGAATTAATTAGTTCGAATAACAAGTGGAATGTTTGATCGATCCACGAGCCAATAGAAAATGATACATATTTTTATTATTTTTTTCTTTTTACTTGTAAAACGTCTAATTAAAATGTATTGATTTCTTGATTTTACAAATGGGTTGCCTTTGAAAGCGTACGGAACGATAACGATTAGAATGACTGGCATAAAAGTTCTTGGCCGTTCTTGGCACGATGAGTAAGAAAAAGGAATAGGAGGAGGAGGAGGAGGAGGAGGAAGACGCAAACAATATGCTTTCGTCTATCGCTAACGAGGATCGATCGACGAGTACGTCGCGATCACGATCGTACCGTACTTAAAATAGAATCTTGAATTCTGAAACGGTGATCGAACTAGGCCGACGATATCGATCGATTAACGATTCCGATGACGCAAGAACGAAACAACGTTACAAATTAATTTGATTTCAAACATAACGAAACGAAATAATTAAATCCCCCCTATAGAATAGAATATTACGAATCGAAAGGGAGATATCACGTTAAGATATCTAGCCAATAAGCCAGTTAATTATGAATTTCTGATTAAAACGTCGATTAGATTTCAAAGGATTTTGTAGAGAAAAAGATAAAAAAGGAGAAGACATGGAGCGAGATAAGATGTTAAATGGCATAGTGGAAGAAGAAAGGGTTGACAGGAGAGAGAGAGAGAGAGAGAGAGAGAGAGAGAGAGAGAGAGAGGGAGAGAGAAAGGAGCATTTGTAGGGAGGGGGGCAAGTGTTTCTCTCTCTTTCTCTACTACGGAAGAGAGAGAAATTTATATATACGAGGAGCTCGTGCTCGTGCAAGTCATTGTGAATCTCGTGTTCGCTGATGTAACGTCAACCGTAGGTATCAATTCTCTTTATCTCAATTAATCTAGCCAAGGTGTCCCAACAAAATGAAATTGTTTGATTTCAGTGTAATCGACAACTCGTTCGACTCGTCGTCTGTTCTCTTAGCGCCGAAGAGGAAGAAGAAGAAAAAGGAGAAAGAAGAGAGAACGAATAAAAAGGGTTCGAAAAATTGGGGATACTCGATCGAAGGTCGACGAAAGCGGACCTCGAGAAGAAGAAGAAGAAGAAGAAGAAGAAGAAGGAAACTTCGTAAAAGAGTAAGATGAGAAAAATAACGAAGGGGATATATCATCAACGGCAAACTGGATTGCCGGAAGTTATATGAAATTTTCGGCTAAAGTGCGAAAACCGTAGGATTGTTCAAAATTCAAAGAGAATAGAGGATAACTTGGAGGTAACTCAAAATAGATTAAAAACCATTCTAATTGCGACGTAATTCCTGTTATATCGCCTTGAAAATGTAAAACAATCATTTGTGATAAACGAGCGAGATATCGATTGGTAAAGTATGAAAGACACCTGTTCGTTAAGGATGCGTTTTAACTTTATTGATTCTCTCTCTCTCTCTCTCTTTCGTAGATAAAAAATGTAACATTAAACGTTTTCAATGGAAACCGTTTTACGTTAAAAATGATTAGGATATATCTATATACGAATATCAAATGTTCAAGCTTATCGACGTACAGTTACTCGAAAAAATTTTGTCCGTAATTCTTTGTTCAATGTGAAAGATTTGAAATAACTGTATGTAGAATATAAATCTCATATAATTTTATTGTTAGTTAGATGGATGTCAAAGTCCGTACGAAGAACTTCAAAATTTTCTTTCCCTTTCAGAAGGAATCTAATTAACAAAGTCCCTTAAGAAGATCGAAATCTAAATTTTAAATTCACCCGAGAACAAAGGAGTTCGAGTTTTAATAAGGTGAGTGAAGAATATGAAACGCATGAAAAATGTTTGAATACTTTCGTCGTAATAGAATAATAATAATTGACGACAGAAAGGCAAATAAGTAAGAATTCGTTATAATCGCGATCTACTATCGCGAGCTAATTTTATTTTGAAAAAATGAAGTAACTCGATCGGGACTCACGAGCACGAGAAACATGAGAAACGACGAGAGAAAGTAAGGAGGTGACTTCGAAGTATACTATCTGTCATTGTCATTGGAAGAAGGACGACGTGATTGGCTCGTGTCGAGATATTGGCCGTGAAACAAAATTGATTCGCGTGAAATCGATTTTCTATACTCGCAATCAGTAAAATATTACGAGAGTGCAGTTTTATGCCGTCGAACAACGTTGTTACTTCTAAACCATTAAGAAACCAAAGTTATAAAATAACTTGTGTAAATTACGGCACGTCATTTACACGTATGTCCTTATTTTTGTCTCGCATATCTTTTTCTCTCGTAACAAGAGAATATTCTAATTTCTAAAAGAAAAGAAATTATTGGAGGAGAAGGAAATCATTGGGAAGGATTAGACTATAATAATCGTGCCATTAAAAATAATTCAACATTACGACATAGATGGTAATAAAATCGATCGTGATTTCGTGCACGTGTAGATTCTATCGGCCTTGTCGAAAATAAAACGTACTTTTTAAGATAACTATACGATAATCATAATATTTTGATGAATAATAGAAATTATTTGTCTCGCGTTCTTTTCCAAAAGTATCCGATAAAATCGGTATTTACTTGTCGACACGTTAAACCATTTTTTAATCGGATCTATACACACAATCGAATTTATACTCTTTTTTATCTCACAATATTTATTCGGATTGATATATATCATATTTCGAGTACTAACAAAAATATGTTGTACTCTTAAAGTCTAGCGACAACTCGTAAAAAACTTTTCATTGATTCCTTGTCGGAGAAACGATGATAAATGATGTTACTAATACTCGTAGAATCCTTTCTATTCGTCTCATATTTATTCTCATTCATCGTACCCTATCGTTTTTCTCGTTTTATCGTACTGCCGTCTCTCTTAGATATACCGAATCGTTTCTGTAATCTCGATGGAATTTCACCAAGACTTGACCCATTAAAATTTATTGAACATTTTTCTATCGTTACGTGAATAATGAGAGAGAGAAAGAGAGAGAGAGAGATATACTCATTTGCAAATAGATATCTCGACGTAAGGACATAGTAAACGCGAACACATCATCGTTTAGTTCGCAGAAATTTCAAATCTTTCGTGGATTTCATTCGCGATAATACGTAATACATCGTATCAATCTTCTTTGTTTCTCGATACTCAGACTCGAACGTCGAATCGATTCTTCGCGAGAGACGAGTGTATTTTCAAATAAATAATTTATTTGCTTTTCGGCCTTTCTTTACGCGTTCGTACAAAATACGCGTTGAGGAATTAGAGGGAGAAACAATGATGCTGGCAAACTGAGAGTGATCGATACACGTACGGCGATGATTCACGTTTACGTTAGCCGATAGGAAAACTTTTCATAAATAAGGTCGAAAACTTTCCGATGTATCGCTTCTTCCCTATCTTTTTTGGAAAATAACAATTTCTTTATAACCATAGAACACGTTTTCCAATTCACGAAAACAAAAAAAAATTCCATAAACAACGTCTCGAGCAAACGGGGAAATATTTGTCGTCTCTTTGTTCTCCAGCGAACATTTTAATAGCTACCTTTAAAATTATTTTTTTAAGCAGCATTAAATAATAGAGCACATAAATTATAGACATTTATCAACCCGGCTAAACGTCTATAGACTTTTTGTTTCTCTCGTTAATATTCACCGATTTGTTTCTGCCCATAGTTAGAGAGTCTATAAGCGAGTATCTTGTCAGAAAATTAATTGCTTCAATCGTTTCAATAATCGTCCTCGAGAGCTCATCGATCTTTAGGGTCAAAGAATAAAAAAGATTGCAACATAAATTTAAGTCGTATCGTCGATGAAAGATTAAATATATAAAATATCCTAATCGAGTTTGACGATGGTACCGTAAAACTACGTGTAAATTAATTAACGTGCTCTTTATTGCACGTGTCTATCGTAAAATTTATCAATGAGTCCAGATCAAAGTCCCGTACTTTAGTGAACGTTCTTTCGTTGTGTACTTTTCTCTCGAAGTTTTTTGAACTTCGAATAAAAAGACGCGATGAAAAAACGAAGGAAACTCGTAAAAGCAAAGCACATGTAATAAATATTATGTATCCCCTAATTGGCAAGAATAAAACATTATCATTTTTACCATCCCATACAGGCATACGACGACCTCGAAGGTCGTCGTGCTTTTGAGGTTAAGTTCACTGGCGGTGATATCAACTCGGACGTTTTCTCTCCTCGGATTTTTTTCTTTCTCTTCTTTTTTTTTTGTTCTTTTATTTTTCTTTTTTTCTTCTTTTTATCTCGAACGTGCCCGAGAATTTTTTTTCGATGAATTTCATCGATCGGCATTCCCTCGCGTCGTCGCGAAAACGTGCGATTGGCATTGAGAAATTAATCGAAACATCAAAATTCTTCGTCAAAAACACCTGCGAGGCATTATTCGATAGGCGTACATGCGTGTATCGTCGCAGGAAGTCGTAGGAATCGCCGGGCCGATGCAATTTATGCGTAAAAATATTCGAACGTGGCCTGCGATTTCTTAATTTCACCTACGAGTCTCGCGTTACGAGGTTAACCAAGCAACTTTCTCATGCGGTCCGTACTTCGATACTTTCTGTGATACGTGCAGGTTTACAAAACAAGTTTGACGTGCATTTATCAATTGCCGATCACTCGAAAATGTAGAATGAACAAGTATTGCTATTTCTCTGTCAAGGATATATCAAACGAACCCTATGATTCTTTTTTCCAGAATACAGAAAAATGATTTTCCTACGTTATATCTGCCTCTTAACGTCGCTAGGTAAGTTTCCATTGAGAAATGAAATAGTTACAAATCTTGTTAAAATTATTCTATTAACATTTTAGTTACCGTATGGGCGGATTTCAACATTTCAACGCATGATCTTAAAGTATTTCTTCATCAAAGGGAAGCTTTCGACGTGTATTTGACGTATGTACCTTTAAAATCCGGTATAGTTATTTGTTTTAAATTTTGTATGATGTCATCATACAAGGAAATCATATTTTTATCTACTTTTGATTGTATGCTTCGGTAATTCTGATAACACTAAGTACTTTTCGTTTACTCGCAGTAATATGTTAATATTTGAATAGGGAATGTATCGCCTAATTAATCGCAGTAGATAAGCTTATCTCCTAGTCGTAATATCCCAATGATCATAAAATTTATGGCATTAATTTTACAGGGAACCAGTATTTGAAAATATAACTGTGAGTATAGATATACAACATAAGGATTTAATATCGGTCGAGCCATCCAAATTTAATGTTACAAACGATACGTGGAAAGAATCACGTAAAATATATGTAAAGGGTATTGGGGCTGGACATTCGATTATCAGTCTGAATGTCGTACCATCGGATGCTGTACAGTACGTATATAACACAGATAACGAGATACATAGAATCGGTGATAATCGAATGAAATCATTTATGGAAATATAATTTTTATTTTTATCCATCTCTCTTCTATAATAGCTTTAATTTTAGATAAACTTTGTTAATTTAATTTGTTGTACTAAATATTTGTATAAAGTCTAGAGATTCTGTAACGTCTCTTATTAAAATATGTTATTTTAAAGCGACTATTTCCAAATAGATTCCAAATAGATTAATTTGTTTGACCAATGGTAGCTCCTTAACAATGCCACATTGTTTGTTTTCTCTGACTAAGGCTTCAAAAGATTCCAATCGTTACATTTGCCATTTCAGTATTCAACCATAGTTAAGTAGATAGCCTCTTGACCCGAGCTTGTCATCGAATCTGAAACTTGAGGTTCGGTCAGTCTATGCCCAGATTTTGAGCCGTCTACTTCCTCCTCTGTGCTAAGATGCCTCTATAGGGTGTTCCGTTATTTCGGTGCATACAAGTGTCAAAGTATTTCCCAAAAAAGTTATTAGAACAAAAGATATTTCCGCGTGCCTAGTGGTATCGCATTAAACGACAATGACTGCTTACAAAATAATCATTATACCTCAAGATCAATTAAATACCCTTAATGTGAAGTAAGAAAATTTCATTTGATATTGTCGTAGAATACGTTTAGTTCCAGTATGAAAAATATTTAATAAAAATATTTCCAATATTTCCGATTGATTTCGCGAACGAACGATTCGTTTAAAATATATTTTGGTAACCGTATCAACGATTTTACGTTCGTTTCGTTACAGTTTTTCGGAAGCATTCGTTAGAGTGACAGTGGAAAAGTCGGATACGATTTATCACGTTAGCGTTGTAGTCGGATGGATATATTTCTTGGCATGGAGTATAAGCTTTTATCCACAGATATATAGTAATTACAAACGCAAGAGCGTCGTAGGTCTTAACTTCGACTACTTGTCGCTTAATATCGTTGGATTTATTATGTACGCATTGTTTAATTGTTGCCTTTTTTGGATATCAGAAGTAGAGGTACGTTCGCTACAATACGATTTTTTTTTTTATATGAAATTTAATTAGAAACAAAGTTTCCCGGGGAAATAAATTTATATAAATATTTTGTTTCTCAAAGTTTTCTTTTCTCATTTGTTCTTTTTTTTTTGTCTATTTTTTTTTTTTTTAGCAAGAGTATTTTAATAGGTATCCGAAGGGACTGAATCCTGTACAAGTTAACGATATATTTTTTTCTCTACATGCAGTATTTGCCACTGTGATAACTATCGTCCAATGTTTTATATATGAGGTAATTTTACTATAACAATATCGATATCTGTTATTGTCAAAGTAGATGCAATAATTTTATTGCATTTTTAGACTGGTTCTCAAAGAGTATCCACGACAGCGCGTATCATTCATGCGATATTCGCGATATTTATACTTATTTCCATGATATTGGCCATAACGGTAGTGATTAAATGGCTCGACTTTTTATACTACTGTAGTTATGTTAAACTTTGTATAACTCTTATAAAATACGTGCCTCAAGCGTTTTATAACTACCGAAGGAAGTCCACCGTTGGTTGGAGTATCGGAAATATATTTTTAGATTTCACTGGTGGTATACTGTCGATGCTACAGATGATATTGAATGCATATAATTATGGTAAACCCATTTTAATAACGTAATCGATATTAATGTTTAATATCGTTCCTCTCTTTTATACGTTCTATTTTAATTTATTTATTATTCATATTAGACGACTGGGAGAGCATTTTTGGAGATCCAACTAAATTCGGACTTGGATTCTTTTCTGTAGCGTTCGATGTGTTTTTCATTATACAACATTATGTTTTATACAGGTATGGCTTAGTTCCTAAAATATTACTATAATTGCTATGTTTAGACAACTAATATGCATGAATAGCTTATAATACAATATGAAAGAAAGTAACTATTAATATTATTAACTGCATCTCTTGCATGTCTAAGTATAAACTCATTTGTCGATCATTGCTTAGATAAAACGAGTATATTCGAAAGCTTGGCCGTTTAAGAATTTTTATCGTTGTATTAATGCACGAATGCACGAATGCACGAATTCGTTATCCAATTAACTCGTAGAAAATAAATCAATAGGTAGAGCGAAATTACGAAATAATCCATTTAAATTACGATCTTTTAGAAGGTTTAACGTATAATTTATAAAATCTGGTACAAAAATCGAAAGATTCGAGTTCTCACTGTGTTCGCCGGATAACAAGTAACAATTTGTTTTTCTTCGCTTGGCATTAATATTATTCGTTTCTTAAATTTTGTCGATAATTATTGAAATGAGTTTGCTTGGAAAATGCTGTTTAAACGCTTCTCTTGTCGAATATAATTCCATGCGCAAGCTAGGGAACAATTTTGATTTTACAGATTTATCAGTGAAAAAGAAATCGACCTGAATGGCAAAGTATAGGCAACATCTGTCAACGACATTTTTTTAGCATCATCCAATAAACATCCATTATTTCTTTCGATAAAATAAAAGATCGAACCATTAAATAATCTATATAGTTAGAATAACGAGTGTAATTTAACGATCCTAACAATGGAAATGCCTGAGCGATAAGAAAGTAAAGATCGTTTACGATACAGTACAACTCATCTTATTTATTTTTGTGTTAGTATTATATATGACTGCATATTAACGAAACGCGAAAGTATTTTCAACACAAATACGTATGATATTAACACAGTATTATATTATAAACGTTAAAGAAACAGCTAATAGAGGTTTTTTGTACTTGAGAAACGATGAAATTGTTTTTTTTTTTTTTTTTTTTAAGATGAATAATATAAAAGAAAATGATATACAAATATCTAATATATAAATATATATAAGCTTAAAAGTTGGATTAAAGTTTGAATAAACCGAGAATTGTTAAGTATACGCGATTAAACGCTTCTCTATACTTTATTATCATTTTTGTTTTGTTCTATTTTGGAAAAATTTTATTTTGTACATTTATAACAAAATAAGTAAAATAAAAACGTCAACATATGTGTCTCCCCCCCCCCCCGTGTATTCCCTGTTCATTCGAAATCGTTAAGAAAGTATGGTAATAGTATAATTGTATACAACTATTTATTTAGAGTTAAAAAAGAAATCTAACATCTGTTTTAACGTTATGTTTGTATGATATGCATGCCGCATGTTTATATTTAGCATGTTTGTGATCAAATTTTCATTTTTATAGAGCGATAATTAATTAAAGATCATTTAGTAATATTTCATAATAATTATTACTTGCAATCTCGGAGGTGTAACGATATGATATATCTTCGATAATTTGTACATCGAAAAAAAAAAATAGTACTAATAGAAATGCGCCTCATTATAAACATGTTTTATTATAAATTCTTTAAATTGATAAAAATTGCTTCAATTCCTTTCCACAGGGACCGTAAAGACTATCTGGACATTCCTGGTGATTGTCATGGAAGTTCACAGGAAGGCACTTCTAGCAACACGCTTGCCTAATGATATATTCCATTCTTTCAATATACTTTTTTTTTTTATATATATATCGATGCAATAAAATTATTTATTTATATATACGATGAGTCGGACGAAAAGAAAGACTGGTACGAAATAAAAAAAAAAAAGGAAACTACATATATATAATAGGCGCATCATTTTTACTCTTGTTAAGATACAAAAAAAAAAAAAAAAGAATTCATTCTGAGAAGAAATTTATTTTATTGCTTTATGTGGCATGCAATAAAACAGGGAAAAACACGCATAGCACGCAAAAAAATATCCATGCTAAAGTTGCGATATTATATTTTTAAAATGTCGATATCTCGAACGAATGTCGACAGACTTTATCGACGCGGATTGGTCGAACGGAGAGATCACGTGCTCGCCCTGTGCACCACGTAAAACATTCTATCGATCGCTGGATTTTCTTCTATTTAAATGACAGGTAAACACTTACACGTAATGTAACGCGTTTATAAATTGACTTCCTGTTCGTTATATGAAATATAAGTAAATAATATATAAATTTTCTTATATTTTTTTCCTATTAGTTTCAATAGTTCGGTTCTTAACGTACATAACCTCGTCTAAAGATAATGCTACAAAGTTATCATATATTTATCTTACTACGTATTTCTTCAATGTTTTTACGTTATGTCGTAAAACTCGTAATTAGTTCCTGAAATGTTTTTTTCCATGTTTCAGAATGAATACATCCTTACTTCTGCGTATCTCACGGTTTAAACCAATTCTGGCTAGAAACTTGAATTGTTGGACGGCGGCTATAACAAAGAAACACCAGAATGTTTATATGAATACGTATCCTACCGTTCTTGTTCTACCCGATGGAAGTAGCATAAATATTGAATACAATGAACCAAGAAAGATAATTGTCCTTCCTCTCAACATCTCTGAACTTTCTGAAGAAGAACAGAAGATTAAG
This sequence comes from Dolichovespula saxonica, assembly GCA_911387935.1. Taxonomy (NCBI): domain Eukaryota; kingdom Metazoa; phylum Arthropoda; class Insecta; order Hymenoptera; family Vespidae; genus Dolichovespula; species Dolichovespula saxonica. The sequence continues at coordinate 345,992 of OU427015.1, forward strand.
ATTAATAGTCGCAAGCCAAAGACTAAGATACTTCTAGTCGAGGAGCAACAAGATGATTTCGATGAGATGAAATATGTAAACATGAAGAAACGATAATTACAAAAAAAAAAAAACAAATATATTGTATAGTTCTATTTAAAGATTTTTGCGTATAAATTAAAATGACTAAAAAAATCAATGACGTATCAGATCGCAGTTATTTAATGATTCATTTCCTATTTCATATTTATATTACATCGCGAATGTCACGCTATTTATTGTAATTGCAATGCTGTTTTTTCATTTTTTTTTTTTTCAATAGATATGTAATTCACCAAATGACCTTGCAGATAGATATAACAATTCAAAGAGCACGAATTATGTTTACGAAGTAGATAACGAATAAATAAAATGTAAAGATAATTCATTAATATTATGTAAAATATGGCCAAGTATAAAATTACACGTTACAATTGTCGCGTGATAATAAAAATTTCCGTGATTTAATATCCATTATCTCACTGACCCGCGATCATATTTTTTTTTTTTCGTTGCATAATAAACATTTTTATATCGCTCATTGTTATCGAATGAACGGATAAATAAATATAAAGCGATCGAAGACGCGCTCGAGAAGGAAAGGATAAGTCGCATTGTTTTATATTTCATAAATCGTGCTAAACGTCGGAGCAAATATTAAGAGTATTTTTCGTTTATAAAATTGACGCGTTTATTTATTTTTTCTTTCTTTTAAGAGATAGCCAAACAAAGATTGAAAACTTTCTCCGTTTAACGTGTCCGTCATCTTCCTCTTTCTCTTCCACTTCCTCTTACGTGCTCCGAGTCCGCGCTAACCACAAATAATTGTCGTACGTACAAAACAGAAAATAAACTTTCGAGTAAGCGCTATGATAATAGTTGAGAGCTCGTCGTAATATGGAAAAGCGAAAGTAAGTCTAATGTAGGTGTCATTAATCGACGATAAGCCGGACACTTGCACTTTCAAAGAGCGAAGTAAAAATTGATTCGTGCATAAGAGAATAGACAAGGGATTATAACGAGTCAATCGATTTTTTCAAGAAACTTTCTCCTCTTTTTGTTTTTTCAAAAAACTCGTAGCCATCACGTACGCGTATATGTCGAATTTGAAATTGAAAAATGATTCTATCGAAATAATCGGCTACTGGCACGTCCTCTGGACGTATATTACGTAATTACATACGATTTTTCCCGGTCGATTTCACAAATTGTATGCCGCAATAGAAATCTTTGCATTTTCCGAGTTTCTGCGGGTAGATAAAGGTTTTTCCCGTGTCGCGATTTAATGCTTATGGCATAATGCATATTAGATATCGGAGCTCTTAATTATTTCATCGTTTGCTTATGCGACAATTCACTTTGCTCCGATGGAAAGGAAGACGGAGATAAAAGCGCCTATATCATTTATTTTAACGATTTAAAAGTAAACCCGTTTGGAGAATTTTTCAACGAAAATTAACTTAATATAGTTATGTGGAATTCGAGAAATCGATTAGCACCGTTCTTCGTGATATAATATTTGGTAACGCTCTATACATCACAATGGCAAGCACTTTCGATGACGGTGAAACTTTTCTATTGCGACAACTCGAGAAAATTCTGCGGTCTTAGTTGGGCAATCCGATGAAATATATTCGAGGCACCTATAAGGTGCCAAAATGTAATTAGTATTCGAGCTTGGCGAATGGGACGCATCGAACGCTAATCTCTTTCGTTTAATCGTTGAAAAGCGAAAAGATCGATTAACATAACTGGCAGAAATTGACTTTACCGATGATCGCTTACTCTCCCGTAAGATTTTTAATAAAATTATAATCGTGATGATCGAATAATAATCGAATCAATGAGATTGACGTTTATTAATCATAAGAATCGCCGAGAGAAAGTATTCTTACTCTCCTAAAAGATCGTTCGCGATTTTGGAAATAGAAAGGAAACAAAAATTTCTTTTGAATTTAATTATAACTGGATGAGAAAACTAAATCGAAGAGGAAGAAGAGGGAGAAGAGGAAAGAAATTGGTTGTGACGAAAGATCATCTCTCTAATGGATCGTGGTGGTATTATCGATAGACCAGGTAGAGAGGAAATCATAGTAGCTGAGGCCATTCGCTTATGGCAGGTAAAGAGACGGTGTAACTTCTCGGTGGGAGTCAGTTCTGTTATAGTAGGCCACGAGGCAGCAACGACTCGTGTTCCTGCAGGCCTCGACTCTCTCTTTGCGTTCATCGAAAGAACTCCGTCTTTGAGAAACTCGCGTTCGTCGCCGTTCTCGTCTACGATCTTTCCCATATCTATCGACAAATAAATAAAAATAAAAAATAAAAAAAGAAAGAAGAAAGATCTCGATAGGAAGGAGAATTAGAAGGAAGAAGTTTGCATAGACGCGTAGGCAGCCATTTTGGAGAACGCGAAATTCGATCGACGAGGATCGAGTGAAAGAAGAGAAGAAAGTGTCCAAATGGAATTTTATCGTTATACGATGACGACGATGATAGCCATTTGATAAAACACTCTCTTTCTCTTTGATATACGTATACGTAGACATATAAAAGACCGACGAGGAGTACTCGTTTTAATCTAGGAAGTGAAAAGATCGGTACGTCGAAATCGAGAAGATCAAGAGGAGAAGATTCCTCGGAAATGTTTTGAGTTAGTCTCGAGCTAAGGAAGCGCGTGCGTGCATGCGTGCGTACTCTCCTTCTTTCGAAAGAGAAAGCAGACGTTCGTCGATCGATTTTTTTTCTTCTTCTTCTTCCTCCTCCTCCTCCTCCTCCTCCTCCACCTCCACCTCCTCCTCCTCTTTCTCCTTCTCGGGCTTTGCTCGTATCGCTGATTTTCTGACCTCGAAAGATATCTGTCTTGAGATCTCTTTTCGAAGAAAACGAGTAACTTCATTGACTTGAAATTCGCGCCGAATGACAAATTCGTTTAGATCGACTTTAACGATTCGCATTCGTCCGTTTATCGACGAAGAATGAAAGATTCTTGAACGACGCGACGACGTATCTCGTTCGATTCCTTGATCATATTTCGCTATCTCGAAGATCTCGATTTGCTCGGTTATCGATCACCATCGACAATGGTCCTTTGATGTACGCGATCTATCGTTACTTCCGCGCTGATCCAGGATCCGTGCGATGATCGGCAAGACATTATTATTGGTCCTTTGGATACTTCGATGGATCAGCTTTCTCGGTAAGCCACTTTTTTTCCTCTCATCTTTCTTTTCCTCTTCGATGTACGACACCACGTATACGCGCGCGATCCATATTTTTATTCGTCGTTAATTAGGATAGTTTCTAAACGGATTATATCGCGGATGCGTACGAAATATTATACCGCTTAGATAATTTGCGACGGTATTAACGATGTATCGTTAAAATATATAAATCTCTGGTGTAAGGACGATAGAAGTTTAAATTCCGAATTAGCGATAAAAACGTATTAAACGCGGTCTAGGCCGTCGTTTTATTTGCTACGGAGAGGGTCCGCCGAAGGAACGTGCGAACGTGTACGCGCCCTGACGTTATTTTGCGAGCAGTGAAAGCGCCGAGCATTCGCACATTCTTTAAACTCACCTACACCTCGATAAACGTTTCAAATATATCGTTAAACGCGACTATCGAAATAATTAATTCGTCGTGAGAAAACAAATGTTTCTTTTTATCGTAACTTTTACTCGGCGCATTATTTCTCTTATTTATTATCCTTAGTCGCGTTCAATTAATTCTACGAAGAATTATTAAATTACTAAACCGATTAATTAATGCGCGATCCTCGTAGTTTGCTGCACGTCACCGTCCTGGACAAGCTTTCACATAACATTGACCGAGAAAATGACATATCGTGGATCGCGATAATTAATCGTAGAAAGTAAGTTTGGCCGATAGTGCAGCTAAGAGAATAAAAAGAAAAAAGAAAAAAGAAAAAAAAAGGGAAAAAAGGAAAATTGATCGAGCCTCTCGTAATCGGATCAAGTGTAATGGCGTTATTTAAAGAAGCCGGTACTTCTTTTCGAGTATATACTTTTCTGTTTGCGCTTGTATAAGTTTCGTACGCTCAGGTCCGTTCACTGACTCCCCACGGATTTGACCCTTTTTTCTTCACGAGCACACGGTCCACTCGCCTTTCTCCGGCCAATTAATTTCTCCCCGGAACATTATATACTATTTTTGTGTGTCTGCTGTATGTGTGTGTGTGTGAGAGAGAGAGAGAGAGAGAGGAAGAAAGAAAGAAAGAGACGTGCTCCACGCTTCAAAGATCGCGTGTCTCGAAATTCGAGAGCACCGTTTACCTTCGATTGCAACGCGTTATTTCAAATTTTTTCGTGGTCCGCCGCCGCCGCCTCACTTTTCGATAGTTTCAACGTTGTTCCGAGCTCTTGATTATTTCTCAAGACGTTCCTTAGACACTACTTATATATACCGTTCGGTCAATAGAATCCGAATAATATATCTATATATATATATTCGAGAGTTTGTTTGATGTTTCAGATTTATAGATTAAAGGAAGAAAAGAAAAAAAGGAGAAAAGTATCGAGAAAGGAGCTATTTGCTTTCGCAACGTCGAGATATAATATGTCGCACGATCAGGTTTTGTATAATATACCGGGTGATTGAATTTCTGTTATTTTTACTCTTCCTTCAAATTTATTTCGTTGCCGAGTAATAGACGTTTCCTAGATTAAGAAATCTCGGGAATGGAATTATTATTACGAGAGACAAGAGAGGAAAAAAGTAAAAGATAGATAATCACTTTCGACCACGCGATTACTAACGGAGGAAGAACGGTTCTTTGACTACTTTACTCTCCGTTATACTCTAATATTTCGTAATACTCTTCGTTCCACGTTTTAATTCCGTCTGGACGAATAGTCGTGAATAATTTCGAGCCAGATCGAGCTATCAATGTCATGGCAACGAGCGGTTTGGTTCGGTTCGTTGATGGAAACAAATAAACGATTTTTCTAAAAGAAAGTTCATTCCCACGGAAAAATACCAATGCAAATTCAAGATCATTTTATAAAACGCCAAAGCAAGCGGTCTCGAACTTTCTCGCGACGAAATGAGATTCCGTTGATATTTCTTCTGTTTTTTTTTTTAATAAAAAAAAAAACGAATCTCTTAAAAAGTTGATGTAGTTGGCAATAGCGTACGAGTCACGTGAGACTCGTTCCGTCGCTAAAGAATGCAACTCTCGTCCTCGTTATCGACATTTTCGTACAAACCACTCGACTCTTCCTCTTTCGTTCTTCCGGTTAGAAATCTCCTGGCAATTGAGTCGCAAATAATGTTAGAGCCAACGTTTGATTACCCACGTAGTTTTTATTCGTTGGATTAAATCTCAAATTAATGTGCAATATGTGCACGCGCATAGACGATTTCTAATTCGACTGGTGTACAACTTGCATTAAACCGGCATTCTAGGCGTTCTTTTCGTTTATTTATTTGAAGAGTATCTCTCGTTTTGCAATTACGGAAATCGTACGGTCCTCTAATAAAAATTAAATTTATGCGCGTTAACGAAATTGATCGATGTATTTGATTAAATCGCAGGATGTATTTGTACAAAAGTTATCGTTGCATCGTCGCACTCGAAGATCTGATAATGAAACGCGTTGTTCGTGCGACTTAGTTTCTTCGCAAAGTGAAATCAGGAAGAATTCGTTTCCGGACAACGACAAGTTCGGAGACTACATAGAGACCGAGACTAGAGACCTTGAAACATAGAGATTTATTATGCCCGCGTTCACGGTGAAACGAGAAAGGCCGATACCACGCAGTAGTCCGCGTTATAGTCGTCTTTAAGGATCGCCTGACTTTCATCGCGAACCCAGTCGCGTCCACTTTCAATGGACGAATCCTTTCGGATGTAAATCGGAGCAAGTTCCTCCTTTTCAACGTCTAGGAATTATTTTTCGAACGGTCGTTCTTCATCCTTTCCAAGTATCGACGAATCGATCAACGTTACGCGCGTACCTCTCTTGAAATAATCACGAAAAGGCCTTGATCCCAATATAAACGCAAGGGAATGAAAAATTTGCAAGATGAATTCGCCGGCGCTGAGGAAATTTTCGTAAATAGATGCCGATGACCTCAACTCTGACACTCTTAATCCGGAGATCACGTAACTGGGTAAACGACTACGTAGGTACTTACCTACTTCTGTGGAGAGGTCACACAACGAGTGGTTACGGTTGATCCACTTTACCGTTTCGTTCCTCCTCGATCCGTGCGATCCGTTCTAGCGACTCGAGAGAGGTGTCAAGAAAAAGGGACCAATGAAGATCTCGGAAATATTTTCGAAAATTAATTCCTCCGCCGGCCGTCTCTCATTCGTCATACCTTTCGTACGTACGTATCTCACGTCCAGAAAGAAATACAGGTCACGACGAATAATGAGGTATGTCGGCCGTCTACCTCGCGATTTTTCTTACGTCGCTCCACCTTTCTTATGTCAGAGACAATGAACGTAATTCAGCTTTATCCTCTACGTGTCCCCGTATACGTATAAAACGCATAGGGGACAGGAAGAAGATGTGACATGGTTTCCATGAATCCGAGGTTAGTGAACCTCCGCTAGCAGCACATCGTGGACATCTCGAAACATAAATCGTACGCCCTCCGACGGCAAACATTTCGTTCTTGTTTATCGATCCACCCGATCGAGTCGCGCGAACTCTTTCGACGTTCTATCGTTGTCCTTGAAAAGCGAAAATCAATCGTTTCTCATTCCACGCGTACCTTCCACGCTTCGTTCGTTCGGAACAACGCTTTGACCGAGGGTGAACTACGAAATGAGAATAATAAATTCTCGTTAAACAACCAACGTTACGTTGTTTATAACGATAGGAAGTCTCTCTCTCTCTCTCTCTCTCTCTCTCTCTCTCTCTCTCTCTCTTATTAAGTTTACCGTTAATCGTCTCGTATTGTCTGAAATATCCTAAATCTTCCATGGTATTTAGCCGCCAAAGCGATATCTAAACGTGTCGTGAGAGACATCGGTCGCGCCAATTAAAAGATTCTAATTACACGTTAAAGTTGAATAGAACGAAACTTTGTTCGTTCTCGAAATGAAACGTTCCGATCGTTAATAAGAAGAAAACAAGAAAATTACTGGGTAACCGAACCGACTCGAACGATATAAATTAGACGTTTGATTTGTCAAGGATTAATTCATCCGTCCATTATATTTGCAACGAGCATAAAACGTGTCCCGCATGATCCCGTTGCCGACGACGACGACGACGACGACGACGACGACGACGACGACGAGCATAGTTGCGTTAGTCCAGACACGGTCTTTTGTCGTACCGTTAAGTCGTCCCTCTTCCGAAGCTCACCCGACGGCAATTCGTGTCTCTTGTCACTCGGAGAATGGCCATGACCATTACCGTTTCAAAGATTACGAGGTAAAGAAACGATCGAATGATAATGAGCAAACGAATAAGACCTCGTTTTTATAATAACTCTCTTTCTGGATAGCCAGGAAGAATAGATATATATATATATATATATCCAAGATATTGCCTATTGGAAATAAATAAGCGGATTGGCTATTTTTTACTCGCGACTGTAAAAAAGAAAAAGTCTATAAAAAATTAATTTTTATGAGATTCACGAATTATGAATCCTAAGAGTTACGTAATATCGATGACCATTCGCATTGACAGAGACATACGTGCGAATGCACGGACGATCGATTATGGTTAACGAAGGAGAAGCAACGTTCTGGAGTGATTTCGCAAGTTCGTCTACGAGAGAAATTAAGGTCGAGATTATCATCGAGTGAGAAACGATAGGAGTACCGCGTATATGTACACTCGACCGTACAGTGTACATACGTGATATACCATCTGCAATCTTCTAGTTGAAAATGAAATTGACGGATGAAGTCGTATTCGTCGTTCTGTCGACACGCTTATACGATCGTACGCTTAGAAGATCTAACGGGTGTAACGTCTTGCGCGGCTCCCTTTATTCGATGGAATTCCTACGTAATGCAAATCGTAATCTTTACTTTAAATAGGAAATAATCGGATGATTAGAAAATGTCCATTTTTTAATTCTTAAGCGTTTACTACGATCATTCGTTGGACGTGATTAATCCAAGGAATATATCCCTGTCGTTATGCGGTTTTACGTTCGTGCGAGTTCTTTTTCACCTAACGAGCGCAAATAAATCTGGGTCGTAAGTTCAGGATAGACGTATGTATCTGCTCGGAAGAATCATCCAAACGTTGCGTCTCTTTGAGTTGCAAAATTTCGTCTGACACGTGCGATAAGATTTTTTCCTTTCTTTCTTTCTTCCTTCCCAAGATTTATCTTTCGTTCCATTCAAAAGAATCTTATTGTTTTACGAGTTATTAAATCTAGAAAGTTCTTCTTCTCTAGATTATCTCTTTCCAAATATATATATGTGTGTGTGTGCATGTATATATGTATATGCATATATTGTATATAAATGCAATAAAAAATACGATTCGATCGGAGATGCGAAAAGATAATTTCGTTGAATCCTCGTTACGATCCGTCGACGATTCTGCGAAGCCGAGACAATCGGATAAGCTTTTCAGAGCAAAACGAGGTGTAATGTCGGAGGTGGAATCTATAGATCGGTAAAGAAACTTATATCTCCTTTCAGGACGATCTTGTTCCGGGCTGAGTATTTAGGAGCGTTATGCTAATCAAAATAATTGCTGTCCGTGCAGCGAAGCGAGGACACCGTTAAAATTACTACCATTTCTTACTTTATATAAGAATCAAATATAAAAAGAAAAGGGACAACGCGCGAGCAGAAAGAAAGAACGTAAGAGATTTAACTGTTGTAAAAGAGATGAAAATATTTTTTTCAGGAGATCGCACGCTGGCCGAGGCATGGTCGACGAGCCTCGACGAGTCGCTCGACGAAAGAAACGATGCAGAAATTTTTCGAGCGGTCGTCGAATCGATGAGGCAATGGTCCCTTCACAAACGCGAACGTCATAGAAGCAAAAGGGAAGTGTCAAAGGTATGTTACGAGGACGTTGGCTGTTTCGAAGATACCGGACCCTTTAGCTATCTCGAGATGTTACCATCACCGCCGAAGGACGTTGGTACCAGGTGAGAGAAAACTCGATTTCGATTCTTATTTCCCAATCAAATTTCAAGATCAAGTGCGTACGTATGACATATAAACTAACGAGGTGGTTTAACTATTACGTATACCAATCATACGTTTCCGCTGGATAATCAGCGAGTCTGTTATTTTCTATAACTTGAAGAATATCGGAAAAAGGAATAGTTGTGTACGCGTAAGTGCGCGTAAATTTTCCCGTATCGTGGTTGGAAAGTACTCGATTACCGTTCGCTTCGTTATATCGAGGGAAACGACGAACTCGATATTGTATAATACGCATCTCGATTCGTACACTACGTGTGCTATTTAAAGTCTTATTTTTTTTTTTTTTTTTTTTTTTTTTTATGGATTACGTATCGTACTTATTAATCACGTAAATGCGCGCAGATTTCTGGTTTACGGTAGCAGAAAGGCAAGATCGATACCTATGGAAGTACCTGCCGAAGATATAAACGATAACGCTCACCGTGCCATTGATCCCGATCTACCGACCAAAGTTATCGTACACGGCTTTGGATCAAGTTGCGATCACGTGTGGGTTTACGAGATGAGATCGGCCCTAATGACCGTTCACGAGTGTAACATAGGTACGTGTCATCGACGATCGGAGATCAATTAAAACGATAGCCAAACGTTAAATTCTCTCGTTTCTGATACGAGCCAGTTAGCTCGATGATCGAAGAAAGAGAAAAGATATTAAATGAATGGCTTTTGCTTTCGTTCGCGTCCACCATCAGTGTGCGTCGATTGGGGCCCAGGAAGCGCCGTGCCAAATTACGTTAGAGCAGCAGCCAATACTCGACTGGTCGGACGACAATTGGCCAAATTGATTCGAAACTTGGAAGTCCCCCAAGAGAAGGTACATTTGATCGGCTTTAGCCTTGGTGCTCACGTAGCCGGTTTCGCCGGTGCAGAACTTGGAAATGTTTCTAGAATCACCGGTAGGTAAATCGATCTTTTTTTCTCTCTCTCTCTCTCTCTCTCTCTCTCTCTTTCTTTAACGCAAACCAATTAACTCGATGAATTTTCGTTTCTTTCGAAAGCTGACTCGTTGATCGAATTGATCGGTACGGTACTCGTTTTACCTTTTTTACCAATCCTTTTAAAATTGTTACGAAATGCGGCGATATGTAATTCACGAACGGATAAATACGTTCACTCTTGTGATATTCTACAAGAAATGACGCCTTCATCGGGCAGAGTCGAGGCAGAATTGCGTATAAGATCGACGACGCTAATCGTAGATAATCGTAGAGCTAGAGAAAATCATGCATCCAAGTATTTCAAAACTGCACTCTCTTCGAACGATTGTATGCCATTAAAAAAAAAGAAAAAAAAAAAGAAAAGGAAAAACTAATTAATCCACTGAAAGAGATATGTAAAGTTAATCTATTTGCTATTCAAATAATCCGTTTGAAAGGCAAACTTTACGCAACTCCGAGTGAACGTGGCCGTTGATCGATCAATTTATAACCCGATGAAAGAACTGTAACAAGGTTGACCGTTCGTTAAACCATAAATTTTCTGTTACGTTGAAAATATATTACGTTATCGTTCGAACGAATAACAGGGAGCAATCCGATTTACGTATTCGTCAGGATTGGATCCAGCCGGGCCACTCTTCGAATCTCAAGATCCCAGAGCTCGATTGGACGAGACGGATGCTAATTTCGTCGACGTGATACACAGCAATGGCGAACAGTTGATACTCGGAGGACTTGGTTCTTGGCAACCAATGGGCGACGTTGATTTTTATCCCAATGGCGGAAGAATGCAAACTGGTTGCTCGAATATTTTCCTCGGAGCTGTATCTGACATCATTTGGTGTATGTAAACTCTTTTTGTTTTGTTTTTTTTTTTTTTTTTTTTTTTTTTACGTAAATACATATATAGAAATCGGTACGAAAAAGGTCGATATTTTGAAAATCGATAGTCGATCGAATGCCCCCACGTGTACGTCGTGCGAGCGTGGATCGGCGGCGATTAGAAAGCACAACTGTCCATCGTTTTTCTTTTCTTTTCGCTTCTCTTCTATTTCGAATCGAGAGTATCTCATTACCTCCTACACGAAGGAAAAACAGCTTGGATACTTCTTCTTCGAAGAAAGTGGGTCGTATAGTTATACGGGTCGAGGAGGCAAACGCGATACGACGATACGTACAGTTTATTCGAAAAAAATGACGGTGCTCGTACGATTCTAGTCAATTATTAGAACAATGAGCGCATCCAATTCGACTAATTTCTTACGATGAAATAAATCATATTTTTTAGCTGCCCCGGTCGAAGGCAGATCTCTCTGCAATCACCGACGTGCTTACAAGCTCTTCACCGATTCCGTCAGCCCGAAATGCCGTTTTCCTGCGTTTCCCTGTCCTCGTGGCTACGATGGTCTTCTGAAGGGTGACTGCTTTCCCTGCAACTTTAACGGCGAGGATAGGCCTTGCGGTGACATGGGTTATTACAGCGACAAATTGCCAGCCAGAGGTCAGCTTTATCTAATAACGAGAGACGAAGAACCGTTTTGTGCTCATCAGTACAAAGTGGAGGTGTACAACAGTCGTGGCGAAAGGCCAACGAGAAGTTACGGCAAATTGCAGGTGAATTGTTTCGCGCATTTTCATCGAACTCGTCCGATCTATGTATCGATAATTATTCGATTAACGATATTACCTGTGATTAATGAGAAACGAATTGTCCATATTCAGATAACGCTGATCGGCGAGGGATCCTTCAACGAGAGCTTCGCCATGACAAGAAAAGACGAAGAACTTTTAGTAGGAGTTACGCTTCAAAAGATCGTCGTACCTCATCCGGCGGTCACCAACATAGAGTCCATCGAGGTATACCCGTAATCTTTTCAACGTAATCGTAACGTAGTAACGTGACGAATATTAACCAAGTTCTCGCATACGAACTTTCGACAGATCAAATATACGGCGTACAGTGGATGGTTATCGTCGGGCCTGGTTACTTGGAGTATAGACAAGGTAGCGTTGGTCGATAGCTTCGGTAAGACGCTATCGATATGTAAGAAAGGTTTAATCCTCGAGTCTGGGCGAGCCAGCCATCTACCCCTCTATCCAGGCGATTGCGAAGTACCTGTCGAAGGAGAAAACGTTACGAATCCTATGATAGTTCCATTGGAACGCATGGTTCAAGACAGACAAGGCGGTATAGGTCCCTTCACGAAGGATCAAAATTATGATATTAGAAACGCTTACTCCAATGAGTTCGCGTCGAGGAAGAAACCTCCAAGCTCGAAGGGCGGCGTTGGTCCGTTCACGAAGGAACAAAATCTTCGATCGATCGAAGGATCGAACGAATATGAGAATCCTGACGATCGTCCCGACAATCCTTGGAAAATCGTTGATATTTCGAACGACGCCGATTCTAATTCTTTGGACAATAGCGAGAACGAGGGTGGAAGAAGTTTCTCCGGGTCGAATTTTATCCAAAGAGTTTCGCCGTTCACCGAGATCGCCGCCGAAGACGACGTCACTACGAAACAATACCTGCCAGAGATTCGAGAACCCGTCTTACGTTCGAACAAAAAAGAATCCGGAAGATCTCTAAAGTTGTCCGAGATCACCGAACCAATTTTAAGACCACGCTCGACGAGACAGAACCTAACAGGAAGAAATATTTCCTCCGACAACGATGACAGACAGGACGACGAGATCCAAGAGACCTCGTCCACGTCCACGAGGGGCTTCACCGTACAATTTTTACCAGAAAGATTAGCCGGAATACTTGCGCAAGCCGAGAAATATGCCAGGCAAACGTTGTTGCCATTGATTTCACAATACACGCCTAGCTTCGTGGGCGGTTTACGCCAGGAGGAACCTAAATACTTTCCACCGTTGGGCGATAGGGCGGATAATAAGGAGTCTTTCGAGGGTACGGTAAGATCGAGGGATCAACATGCGAAACGATTGGATATACAAAAAGAGAGCGTTGAAAGGAGCGAAGATAAAGACGAGGATATCGTCGTCGTCGTCGTCGATCGAACGAGCTCGTTCGACGGTATAAAAAAGAAAGAGGATAACGTAACCGCGAAAAGAAATGAAAGCGACGAGTGGGTGCCGATCGAGGAACCGGATGCCGCGATATCTCGACAAAACTCTAACCAGTCTCGATCTTTCGACGAGAAGGATCAAGAGATGGTTGTTGCTTCGACGAAGAAATTAAACGATTGGGTACCGATAACGGAGAGTACACGGCAATCGACCGATAGTCCCGTTAAAGAGGATCTTTTAGGATCTACGAGTTTCTCGACGGACTCCGAGGATCCCATAATGGTTACCGAAAGATCTACGTCCGAGGAAACGAGGATTGACGAACGCAGATTCATACCGTTGATCGATTTCGAAAACTCGAGCGACTTTTTTCCGTCGACGAGCGCGAATGAGATTGCCGAGTCTCGCTCGACTAATAGTCCAACGGCTTATACGTCGCACATACAGAAGATTCCAAGATCGAATTTGAACAAGAACAGGGAAGCTAAAACATTCCCGAGGAGAACGATGATCTTTCCTTACGCTTACGAGAGAAGAAAGGACCCAAGAACGAGGTACATACCGTTGATTCCCGAGGAGGACATCGGTAGATCCCTAATGTCCATCGAAAGGGATCGTTGATGATCTATCGCTCGGCCATTGCTAGATTACTACGATCTTGAACTATGCCTAAGACGTTGGACTCGAGCGCTGAACGTTTCACGCTCGTTCGGATCCGTACTAGCTTTGATGTTAAAACGAACGCAAGTGCCGATTAATGATTTTTTTTTTATCGAGCGAAAACAAAGTTAATTTATTTCCTCTTTATTATTATTATTATTATTTTGTTCTGTTTTGTTTCGTTTCGTTTCGTTTCGTTTCGTTTCGTTTCGTTTTTCCAGAGGGCACAGTAGAGATACGTTCATCGATCGTATTCCATTCGCTTCTTGCGTGTATCGTCATATAGAAATTATTATATCTGTATTGTTTTCTTACGCGAGAAGATAACTAATTGGTCCTTTACGTAATTTTATAAACTTGCATTCGAATGTCGAGATATGCGAACACTTCATAAATTGTTTGTCACCGACTCGTTCATTCTATTCCTTCAAAAGTGATCAACTACTAGTCTGCCAAGTGATCGATAAAACAGCCAATGCCACATCGCGACCTTTGATAAAAAAGAAATTTTCAAGGCATCCGCGGGGATATCGTTGTTCTACTCTTTTTTCTTTTTCTTTTTTTGTTGACTCTTTATCGTTCATCAATGAAAAGAAAATTTGTAAACGACCAAGTCGACGACACTCGATGGCTTTAGAGAAAGGCTATAAAAGTTATTTGTTTGTCTTACATTCTTTTTCCTTTTCTTCTATTTTCTTTTCTTTTGGTAAAAATTGGGAGTCCTTAGTTTTATTATACTCTTGTATATAGGAATCTTTACAATATAATATAGTTTATCTATATAGAGCTCCACCAAAATTCTCTCTCTTTTCACTTATTACCGATTAATTGTTATATAACTATTATTATCTTCGTCTCGCCACACATCGCGTTTCTCATCGTTTACTCGACTTTTCTTTCTTTCATTTCCATTAACGTCGCACATTCATTCATACTCGACAGACTCGTTCGTCGAAAAACTTTTGTAACGCCTTTACATCGCTCGTCGTAAAAATGTCTCTGCGTTTTGTAACGAGATTTATACGTATTCTATGTTTTTACTTAAAATAAATAACCCTTTTTCTTTTCTTTTTCTTGAGAAATGCGTCTCTCGGACCACCGATATCATCATACTCATCATTCTCTCTTTCATAGATACACACACATACATACAAATTACTCGTTCGTATTTCTACAATCCATCCCCGTTTACGATGAACGAGAATTTCAGGATATGTCCACTCCCGATATGTCCACTTAATTAATAATAAAAATCTAACACGTTCGCAGTCCATTCGTCTCGATTCTTCAGGTACCGATTGACGCGTCGTGTAAACAAAAACATCAACGACATAAAGAAAGAAAGGAGGAGGGAAAGGTGTAAAGAAGGGGAAGGAAAAGAAACAAGAAAGGAAATTCTGCAAGATCGTTGCAGTCCACTGGCCGAGGAAGAGACTGCGAATATCGAGAGATAAAAATTCAACCTACTATTTTCACTCGCTCATTCACTCTCTCTCTCTCTCTCTCTCTCTCTCTTACAAACAATATCTAACAAACGCGCAGTCTTATCAGGTAAAACCCGTGAACGAACTTGAATAAGTAAAAACGTGTTTATGTTTCGTGTGTAGGCGTGTTTGTTTTATCGTGTCTGCATATGTCTCTGTGTGTGTGTGTGTGTGTGTTTGTATAGTCTATCGATTCTATTTTAAAAAATTTGGTTCGACTCGTCCTATAAGAAGTAGCGCGACGAAACGATTGAACGTTTTAAGCGATTTCACAGCTGCACTATTGTAATCAACGCGGACGCTTTTCATTGGACGCAACCAAGGACCACCGCATATGACGTGCATTCTAATTCGCTCTTTCTCACACTCTCTCACTCTTTGTATTATATCGTATAAATAATCCGTATCGAAAGAGAAAAAAAAGAAGAAGAAGAAAAAAAAAAGAAAAGATCAAACTTACATCCTATGCTCCTTATCTATCGAATTTCTAACGCCCTAAGTTTCTCTTCGATTTAACCATTACGACGTACAAAAGATAAGGCCGCCACATTTAATTACACTGACTAGATCAGTTTCATATGTTTTTTTTTTCTTTCTTTCGTAAACGATTCATTCACTCACTTTCATTCATTCGTTCTCTTTTCACCTCTCAACAAAAATATTCAGGACACGGATTTTCCCGCCAACAAAATATAGTATGTATATATATATATATGTATGTGTATATATATATATATATATATACACATCTTCCTTTCTCTCGTCCTGAGTATACTAATCTATGAATATATCTTACTACTTTAACGATCGGGCACAAAAAGATCGACGAGTCTCGGCTATCGATTTTCGTCGGATTTCGACGAATCTTTATAACGAGACTCATTCGCGGAAGTACTTAGAAGAACTTAGGCCCTGGCGAAGTTCTTTTCGAAAATCGAAGAAACACGCGATCGTCCATCTATGCATATGTGTATATATATATATATATAATGTATGTACATTGTAAAATTTCTCTTCTCTTTCGTTTGTTCGAAGAATCGTTCCTTCCTCTCCGAGAAGAACAACGATGAGTTAAATAACGCTCGCAGAGACTCCTAATGCGATCCTTCTTTCGATTCCTTCAATCGATCTAGGCGATTCAATGATCAATCATATACGCGATCTAGGAAGCTCAATCACCGATCCGGTGTTATCGTCCCTTTTTTCTAAAGGTTCAAACTGTCTGGATCTACATAGGTGTGGAAGGACGGAAATGGATATATACTAGGAACTGCGAGGCACTGCAAAAAGATAAGGGCGCGAACAGTGCTCCTCCTCCTCCTCCTCCATCTCGCACTGATCTCCATTATTTCAAAAACAAAAAAAAACGTCTCCATTGCTTCATCCTTTCTTTCCTCGATCGGTGCACTAATATGGATATGTATAATGCTGTACGTTTGGTCGAACATATGCAAACACGTTTTGCAAACGTAAAATTCTATTATATTCATAGTCGATCAGTGTGCGTCTAAGGCTTACTACGAATAAACGATATTAGAAAATATTACCAGAGTCGCATCAATTTTTCGAACGAACGAAATTTCGAGGAAAAAAATTAGGCCATCGTTTGTCATTTCGTTTGGGCGAATGACGAAAAAGATCATCGATCGATCCTAACGGGAAACAGACGTACCACATGTATAATCGAAAGAGTTTGGAAACGAGACTGGCGTTGCGCATAAGAGATCTCCGCCGGCGCTATCGATATTCTATTCTTCTTTGTAATGAAACTTGAGTGGTCACACGTTCGCGGTATTTTTATGTAGATTATCAAAAACATCACAGTCGGGTTCCTAGATTTACTAGCGAGACGGGGGCATACGACGTCCCGCTAGGATATTTCTCGCGTTTTTTTTTTTCTTTTTCTTTTCCTTAATCGTATTCAGCGACACCTATTATGCGCAACAGAACGTACTCGACTATTTGAAAAAGTACCTTCTCCTCCGAAACACGCGGAGGGTGGATATATCATGGGGAGTATCTTTGAAAAATAAGAAACTCTAAGTAACGAAGGTCTCGCGTTTCAACGGATTCGATCATTTCTTATCGAAAAGAGGCAATTTGCTGCGAACAGCTCCCTCGCAGACGACCAGCCTCTGAGCTGCCGAAATACTACACAACGGAACTGGACCCTCCAAGCTTGCCCTCAACAAGCTCATCCTGCTAGGAGCTACCGAATCGTGATCGCAAAGTCTCAGACTACCTGCCGTTGCCTGTTTCCTCTCAAAATACTCGACTATCTTTGAAATCGTTTTACTGGACGATCCAATCCCGCTCAGTCTATCCTCCCAACAGGAAGAATCCCCACCGCCGAGACTGGCTATGTCCTCGGAAGAATCCGTGTATATCGAACTGGTCCTGTGATCGTCCAAAAGGAAAAGACTGCTGGCCGCAGAGCTGCTAAGGGTCGACGTGTGTCGACGATTCGGTGGTTCGGGGCTGAGGTCTTCCCCGACGCAACTCCAGAAACCTGATTCGCAGCTACCTCGTCTTCTTGGTTCCCAGCCATCTCGGAAGAGAGGATGAGCGAAGAGACTAGCCGCGCCGACTTTCGTAGCCACCTGTAAAACGATACTCTTGTCTAACGTAATCCAACCCAGGAAATCTCGATGATATAAGTCTCCTTTCCAGTAGTATTTTTCGATTATACAACCTTAGTATCCCGTATATATACCATCTTGGATAGTAGATACTAATCCTTCGAAAGTGAACAAATTCCAGACTCTCGCATACCTTCCTTTCCCACTTCTTTCTCGCCGTAGGACTGCTAGGTTCCGAATTAGGCTTTTTCCTATCCAGGATTTTGGCGATACTGTCATTCTGCGCAGGTTTGAACTTGCCAACGCCGTCGGTGACGCTTGGCCTAACGTCCTCGAGCGATGGTAACTCCAAACAACTGGAAAAAAGGTCCCCGAGGATCTTCTTAACGCCGCCCAACGCGTGAAACGGATTAGCTGTCATAGGTCTATAATGTGGATCTCTTCGGCTGGCCAGCTCGGCTACTCTTCTCGAGGAATGACATCTAGCTTTGTCCGATGGCGTCGCGTTGTCGCAACCTCTGGCATCGGCGGATTGACTCCTCAGTCGAGCCGTCCTACGTCGCATCGTACGACCTTCTCGAACGATTTCGTCCATGCTCGACATTAGAGCTGGATCGGCCGATTGCCTATTACCTATACTGTTTTTAGATTCCTCCTCGTAATTGCCGATCATGCTGTCGAGACTGGACATGATCTCTGGGAAAGTTGGCCTCGATTTAGGCTCGTACTGAAAGTAAAAGAATCACTTTGTTTATCTCCAAACCGATAAATAACTCTTAGCGACGAAAGAATTCGAGTGAGGCTTATGCTTGTCGCGCGACGTTTTCAGCTTTCTATTCTTTTTAATTCTAACGACGATAGCAATAAGACGCAGAATCTGGCTATACCGGGCGGCCGAGTTAAATCGGGCTCTCTTAAAATACCAACGCGTGTACTTTATTTCCAAGTTATTATCCACGGGAAATACGATTAATCGTATTACGTGGAAAGGAATATATATTCGGATGGCAAGAACCGTAACAGCGGCAAACGTACACGTTACTCCGTGGCAATCTTAACTCGAGATACTCACGGTACAGCAATCGAAGGCTAGCTGCAGGAAGGCAGGTGGTGGGTCGGCGGCCGCACAGATCTCCGCCACGGCCAGATAATCGAGGCCAAAGTTATCTGAGCGTGGTAGAACGTCTGGATCAGCAGGAACGCGACCGATCAGCTCGCAAACGACGATACCGAATGAGAAAACGTCTGATCTGTGATCGTACCATTGACCCTTCAAACATTCCGGCGACATCCAATAAGGACTGCCGACTGTGCTCAGTCTATAACCCGAGCTAGGATCTGGTATCTTAGCTGCTAATCCGAAATCACCGACCACGGCAGCCATCTCCGTCGTATTCTCGTCCTTCTTAATGAGGACGTTCTTTGAAGTTAGATCGCGATGAAAGAGGCCGCGGCTGTGCAAATAGGCCATTCCACGTGCGACGTCTCTTGCAAGATTCATGCGTATCAGGTGGGGCAACGGTGTATGCCGTGACATTATCAATTGCTCCAGGCTACCACCGTTTATGTATTCCGTCAAGGCATGCAGTTGACCCTCGTGAACGCAGACTCCCATGAACCTGTAAGAAAAAAGAAGAAAGGAATATAGAAAGATTGCGATGCAATGTGCAGCAATTGATAATATTCCTTTCTTTTTTTTCGTTCCGTTTTACACGTACAGGCTATACACTTTTTTTTTTTTTTTTTTTTTTTTTTTTATTAGTAATCTCTTCCACGAAAGAGATAAAAAAAAAAAAAAAAGAAATAAGATAGGAGAAACCGTTATTGATTTATCCGATAAAGGAGATAATTAGGATATAGGACCGCGACTTTATACCATCGAAGTCAGTTCCTCGAAAGAGAGTTACGTCGAGTTAATCGGATTAATTAAGTTACTTTCAACGTTTTCGAAAGATTTCTTAAGCCGATAGCAACGCACCTACGTCAGAGTCTATTACTCGTACGTGTAAATCTTGATAGCGATACGAGCTAGCTGAAACTGTTTAGTATTGAAATTTCTAATCTATTCGCATTCTAATTTCGTTGGTATCCAGAAACGGAAGGAATCTCCCGATGCATAAATATGCCGGTTATTGCGAGTGTAACGAATTAATCGCTTCCTACGTGAATCATGCGAACGTTTTATCGAGACCTCGAATATCTCGAGGTCTTCTTCCTCGCAAAATGTGATTCATATTTATTGTCTTTCTATTTTTCGAACCCACGGCGTATCGATCGGATAAATCGTTTGTTCTATAATCCGTATGATCGAAAGACGATTTGCGTCAACCGCAAAATCGTCATTAATCATAGTATTCTACCTAAATATCATTGAATATTAATTCTATTTCTTTGACGATCAAACGCGTTTCAGAAAGAAAAAAAAGCGACATTTAAGGTTTGAAAAGACTCGAACGCTTTGCTCGTGTACCTTTATCCGTACCGATTAAAATGCGAACCAACGAGCGAATTCAAGGTTTTCAACGTCGAGATGAATCGTCCGTACGTGACTTTTTAAATCCACACGCATCAACGCGGAGTATATGAGTTTGTAAAAAGGTCGTTTCACGCGTTAGTCATATTTCCTTATAAAATACGTAACTTTGCTAAGTCGTTCAATGACAGTAAAGGACGATAGCCTCTCTGAGTCAATTGGATTGCTCATCGAATAGAACGGACGATCTATGATAGATAAACCAATAACGTTTTTTTAATTGGCTTCATTTCGTTTCGTTTCTTTTCTTTCTTCTTTTTTTTCCCTCTCTTTTCTTTCTTTTCTTCGTTTTTTTTTTTTTTTTTCGTCGACGAGGTTCGGTAAAAGCGGGAAGGAGAAACTACCTTGCACGGAGGTACTAGAGCGAATTGCATTCCGCGGAAGGTAAAGGAGGATGAATATGCATTCATTATTATTCAGTCGCTTTCATTTCGCACGATTACGACTTTCAAATTTTTTTTTAGAGGAACGTCTTTCTCTTTTTTACGAAATACAACGAAAAAAAAAGGAAAAAAAAAAAAAAGATAAAGAAATGATTCCTAGATCACCTAAGCTTTTAATAAAATTTATCGTCTTGGTTGAACGTTTACCATAAAGATATGTACCGATGTAATTGATGACTTTATTTCGTACCATAAAGATGAGCCAACGATCGAGATTAACACGAAACATCGATCGTAGATAAAGGACAAAGTTGAAAATTACGTTGGCAGCGTAGCAATTATTACGTATTGCCTCTCGTATACAAGAATGTCGTACGTATAATGTCAGGACACCTTTCAAACGTCGGCCAATAAAAGTCCGACCGAATAATTTCGTGCCATGTTAAAGATTATATCGATAGATATCGAATCACTCTGCCATTTTACACGTTTACTTTCAAAGCGCATTAACGTATAAATCTGACGAGTTATACTGGATATACTTTGGCTGTTTCAAAATTTTAGAAAGAAAAAAAAAAAAAAAAAAACAAAAAGAAAAAAATTTATTTCTGGTAGAGCTCGTAAAAAATATACGAGATTATAAAAATAATTTCTAAATGTCACTTTGCAATCGTTGAACCGAGTAGTATCAGATCGAAAAAAAACCTTTCTCTTTCTTTTTTGTTTTCTAATAATAAAAAGAAAAGGTCGATGTCTTTTTTATTAGACATTATAAATTCATACTCGAATAATTTTTATACGTAGATAATAAATATAATTCAGTTCTCATACGTCAATGTGCAAAAATGTTAACCGAGATTATTATTTTCCAAACGAGATAGAGCAGTTTGTAAAGAAGATAAGATAGGATCTTATCTTTCGAACGACTACGAAAGGATTCGCCGTGGACTAAATAATCTCTTCGCATTATATTTATCGAATGCACCTGCGACCTTTTTTAATAAATCTAATCCCTTTTTAACGTCCCATCGAGCAGGATGAAATCATGCTTCTTTTTTTCTTTTCTCTCTCTTTTTCTTTTTTTTTCTTTTTTTTTTTTTTTTTGAATGGCACGACGAAGGGAAAAAGTTAATCGCATTTCGTTCGAGCCAATGAAAACGATATCTCCAAAGACTCGCACTTTTCGTAGCCTTCAAGGAGAGAAATGCCAGAAATAAGATCCGCTAGAGGCAAAGGGGAATAAACACATTCGAAAGTGGGCCAAGCCGTTTATAACGACGGAATGCGTTGTCGCCGGTGAATGCGCACGCGAGCGCACGTTTTCCTTCCCCCTTTCTACCCTTCGTCCTTCTCACCGTCATCTTCCTCCTCCTACTTCTTCTTCTTCTTCTTCTTCTTCTTCTTCTTCATCTAGCAACATCGCGCGGGACACCCGTTATGTCATAACTTCAACTGTGTATTACAACAGCGTAGCCGAACTCTTTTTATTCTTTTTCCTTTTCAATTTTTAGATCAGCTACGAGGTATTAATAGTTGGCTAATCTTCGTCTATTCCCTCGGTAAAAAAAAATCTATCTAATCGTTATTAATATTATGTTTATTATCCTGGACGAAACTCGAAACAAGAAATCACGTCTTTCTCCGTATCTTTCAAAAGTGAACCGGATTTGATCGAAAAGTGATCTCACCTGAGTATGTTCGGATGGCTGAGCTTGTTCATAAGTTGAACCTCCTTCAACATGTTCGGCCTGTTCGCAGGCAGCTGGTTCATTTTTAGGACCATCACCTGACCAGTTACCTTGTGTGTAACCTGGAAAAAAAAAAGAAAAGAAAAAAAACATAAAGGACGAATATCAGGAAAGGAATTGTGCAATTAACGTTCGACGGCATTCGACTCGAACAACACGAAATCCATTTTTAATTAGTTAATTGCAGAGTTTCACCGAATGAATTCTATAGAAACGAGTATAGTTAATTTCTTTCAAAGGCAAAATCTTTGTCGTTTCTAATTTCCATAAAAGACAATCCGACCTGGTAATTTTCATAAATTGTTCCTGCAAAAGAAAAGGACAATTCGCGACGGAAAACGACGCGCGATTACGCGAGTTCTCGACGATGACAGCGCAAAAGAAGAGATCGTTTCCTTCTCATCATCATCGTCATCGTTGTCGTCGTCGTCGTCGTCGTCGTCGTCGTCTTCGTCGTCATCGTCATCATCATCGTCGTCGTCGTCGTCGTCGTGTCCTCGTCCACCTCGTATAGTCTTGATACGGATCTTGCGTTGTATTTTCACAGCTCGAGTGGAACGCAGTGAAAGAACGCCGAAGAGATTCTCACGAAAGAGAAACTTATTAATGAAACTCGACAACATCTGGCCGGCGAAGAATATACACGAAACATAAACGTCTCGCGAGAACGTACGGCGACCTCAATGAACACCAAAAATGGCTTTGAAATGAGACGAACGTACGTATATCCTTTCTCTCCCTTCAAAATCGCTGATATTTTCCTTGAGATTTAAAGATAAGACCTCGGCCTGTTAATTATCTCATTACTTGTCTTGAGATAACGATTACGTTTTACGACATATTACTTCGCTGCAAACGAAAGAATTATGACTGATATACCGAATAAATAGTAAAACGAGGGATACAGATATATAGATAGATAGATAAAGAGAGAGAGAGAGAGAGAGAGAGAGAGAGAACGATTTTCCTCCAGGGAGAAAATTCTCTACTTTGAAAAATTCTCGAATATCCGACGTCGAAAATCTTTCGCCAGGATTCCTTGGCAGTAGCTGACTCAATTGGGCTACAGCCAAAACGATGACGAGTAAGAGCTGAGCAAGGCGAATAAACACTGCCAAAGCGAATCTTCCGTTTACTTGTTCGAAAGAAGGGAAAAAGAAAATGCTAGAATAATAATAACAATAATAATAATAATAATAATAATAATAATAAAAAAGAAAAATAAACATATGAAACAAAAAGAAAGTTGTTCTTGTTGGATCGTTAACAACTCGACGATTTAGAAAGATTTTGGTGAAACATCATCCGCTTTCGTTTCGTTCGAATTATATCTACGAAACGCTTCTAGCAACAAAGGAGGAATATTTGCTTGGTTAATTGGTAAATAGTCTCGTTTAACACGGGACTCGCTATCGCTCTAATTAAATGTTAGCATTACGCTGGCGTACCTATAAAAGCGCTCGTGTAAATGAATGCAAAAGACTTGGTAGGAGAAGATCGATAACTTTGATCTCGTAAATTGCGGTGAATTCTCATGGAATAAGAGAGAAATATCTGTTAGGTTCGTCCACTCGATTATAATGAATCGAGTAAGAGACGTTGTTGTTGATGGCGATGGTGGGGTTGAAATTGGAAGTGGGGAGGATCGAAAAAGAGTGAACGACCGGGGTCCGTAAGAGGGTCTCATTAGAGAGTGTTCGTACTCCATGGCCAACGCGCCGTGACCGGCTTTCTCGTCTCTGCCTCCTCCTCCGCCAAGACACAACATTCAACAACATTCTTTTATACGCCTGCTGCTCGTTCGCCATACTCGACGAAGGAGAAGAAGAGGAAGAAGAGAAGGAAATAGCTGGTGCGCCCGAGCGAGCGCCTGCTAACTCTTGTGTCACACAAGGCAAGGTCGTCTTTTTGTCCTGACACTCTTCTTTCGATCCTATCGAAGCGCCACTTTCCCCACCTTCGCTATTTATCGATGTTGAATATCAAACGAGAGAATCGATAACAGGGTTTCCTCGTTCTTTCTTCTTTTCTATTTTTTTTTATTTTTTTTTTTTTTTTATTTTTTTTTTTTTTTACTATTAAACTAAACTAATGGACTAAATCGTCCATCAGGGAATATGATGATAAAGCGAAATAAAGCCATTTTTTATTGGAAATTTCGATAACGATAACAGAAGGAAAAATGAAAGGAAGTCGTGAATTACTGCGATGTCAACGATTGACGAAAACAATGAGTCAACTTTTGAATTTCGTCCAAGATCGAGGAAATTTCGTAATACTCGAGACGAAAACTGAATTTCTCTCCAACGAAATTATCCGTCCCTCGATTCGATTCGAAACTATCGCACGTATTTCTCTCTCTCTCTCCCTCTCTCTGCTCATATCGTTTAACTCGCACGGGCATTTTACAAAGGACAAATCTAACGAGGAAAAGAATTTAATCGACGATTAATTACGCGGAGCGGAAAATGTTTGAGAAGGGCGATAATTTTATCGAAAAAAAATTTGAGGGAAAAGGAACTCGATCAGCGAGAGATATCTCGATAAAGTCCTTGACCCCGATTGATTCGCTGCAGGATAATTAATCAGGCGACCTTCGTACGGGGAAGATCAAAATGATAACGTCTTTAACGAAGTAGACGATAGAGAAACTTGGATAGGGAGACGAATCATTTGTGTTGCCAACGAGAGAGTACGCTATCTCTCTGTCTCGCTCTTCTCGAGATCGTCGTCATCGTTGAATAATTCTCACTCGGGAAAACTGCTAGAGGAGCAGTTCGGCCCGAAATCTTGGCACCAAACTCGTACCATCCTCTTGCCCTGAGTGCCAAGAATGCGTGACCTCTGGCTAGCAAGTGTGACCCTACGCGTTCACGTTCTCTGTATCTTTTCTCTTTCTCTCTCTCTATCTTTTTATTCATACATGCTTGGAATATGAATTAGCAATAAAAAGTCCAAGTTATCAAAGTCTTTGTATATAAAGAGTGTCGATCACTTAGAGATAATATATCGAGAAGAAACAAATCGATCGATTATTTTCATTCTGCTTCGATTTCGCGTAGATCGTTCGCGATACACTTTCTAATTGAAAAATCGAAGAAAAGAGAGAGAATCGATTTTCCTGATGGTTTTAGTCGTCGTAGCCTCCTCTCTAACGCATTTCTAACTACCGCACGTTCTCGCTGGGATGCATCTGTCGGTTAAATCGTAGGCATCCGAGCCGCTACACGTCGAATAGTAACATTCGTCACGTGTGCTAAAAGACTAATGCGCTTTCTAAAACTCATTCGTCTAACGCAAGGAAGATTTTTCTAACGATATCTAGTACAATACGAAAATGATTCGATTTTCTCGAGAATCGAACGGAAAAAGATCGGAATGGAAGTACGAGTAGGAAGTTTTCGAAAAACAACGATGTTACTCCCGATTTCCGCTTTTCTTATGCAAACGTTTTATATAACGATAACAATAATCGCTCTCCTTCCTTTTTCTTATCCAGTATATCTAATTCCGATACGTATTCCACGCTACACTGAGCATTCATTAAGTCCGAATAATAAGAATTCATCGAGCTCGTGCACGCTTCGCATTTATATCGCTTATTTCTTCGTTAGTTGAGATGTAACATTTGACGAGTGTGAACGACGGAGATCGATCGGCAGATATTGCTCCAATAATAATCATTTACAAGATTCGCGCGTATTATTTAAGGATAAGATAAGGTGTCGATTTTTTTTTAATAAAATGAAATAGAATTTAATGTTGGAACCGAGGCAAAAAAAAAATTCATAAAAGATCAAAGTCTGATTCGTGTCTATCTGAAAGAGAAGTTTCCGGCGAGACAGGAAAAAAATAAAGATCCGATTACATCTTGGAAAAGTGCGCAAGTCAGAGCGCGATTTAAATTTTACCAAGTGTAGAGAGGGAGGGGAGGAGAGAGAGAGAGAGAGAGAGAGAGAGAGAGAGAGAGAGAGAGAGAGAGAGAGAGAGAGAGAGAGAGAGAGAGAGAGAGAGAGAGGAGTTCTAAGCTCGTCGGTCGTAGTTCTGCGTGCTCGTTTTTGACGCGCAACCATATCTTATCTAAACCGATACTAATCTGCAAAAGATAACATTCCTTAGGTGCGAAACTGTATTCGTGAGTTTCTACTGGTTTATTTGTCTCGAGGAACGATCGGTTCTATAAGAGAAAGAAAAAAAAAATAAATGTTTTAACGGGTCTTTCTTCGATAACGAGCTCGATTATCGAAGCGTTTTGTCATCGAATGGTATCTTGGGTTTTTACGAAATATACTCTGCAATCTATGAAAGAATAAATAAAATAAAATCTAAAGTAGATTTAATGCTGCCTTGTACCTTGTAGACCTCGGAAAAGAAACCAGCGCCAATTTTCTCCATGTAAAAGTCATCGAGACGATTCAAGGAAGCAACGGCGTGCCTCAGGGCTTGACAGGATGCACCGGTTCTCCTCTTGGTGGAGGTACCATCTTGGAAGGAGTCACCGGAGCAAGAGTTCAGTCCACACAAATTTCCCTCCATCTCGGTTGGTCTCCAAGTGTCACGAGTTTTTTCACGATCCTTGTAACTCCTCGGCGAGGATTGCAATTCGGTCGGTAAATCCTGAATGACGAAGTCTATGCAATTTTGTTGCAACAGTTCGGCCGGTGTTCGGGCAAGATTGTTGCGATGATGATGATGATGATGGTGATGGTGGTGGTGTTGATGATGTTGATAATGATCCTTGGACTCGCCTCTTTCCGTCGTTCTTTCGAAGCAACAAGGATTGTCGCCCGTCGAGTTCGACCTAGACGCGGATTTTTGATTGGATCGAGCTTGATGAACGGTCGAAGTGGCGCTCGTCAGGATCGTCGAGGGATCGACCAACTCCAACTCCTCGACGACGCTCGTAACTTCGTCGACGGTGCTCTGAGAGGTAGCATCGTTGTTTTTCGATTGAACGAAGGTTTCTCTGAGGTTGGGCTTGCACGAAGACGACGACTCTCTGCCAGTTGCTAACTCTCGACTACCGACGGAATGTTTTCTCGTCAGTTTCGACTCGAGATTCGAAGAGGCAGACCCGACGGTAATCCTTTGGGATCTTGGCGAGAGACAGCCGACCGACGATTTCGTAGCCGTACTCGATAGACCGGGGCAATTGGGATTGGAAGAACATCTGTGGATCCTCGTAGAGTCCTTGATGGAAGAAGAGGATTTATTGCCGAGTTGCGGGTTCCTGTTTCCCGGGAATGCGCCTTGTTGTTGCTCGTTTCTCGTGGCTCCGTTGATCTCCGTAACGGAGGAGGAGGAGGAGGAGGAGGAGGAGGAGGACGACGACGTGGACAGGGGTGGTATGGAGGAACGATCTTGCGTAGGATTACACGACGATGACTCGGATAACACCGGACACCAAGACTTTGCCTTCTCATCGGAAGTACCAGATCGAAGAACGCTCGGTGGTACTTCGTAACACGAAAGGCACGTCGTCCCAGTGCTCGGCCTGGCGTAAGGGGACACCTTGCTCGTAGGATTTTGATGGGATGGTGGTCCGGGGCCTGCGTTCGAATTTACACCGGATGGCACCTTCCCGAACATCCTCTCGCCGTTATTCCTCCAATTTTCGCTCTGCGTACCACGAAGAATAGCTGCGCGATAAAGTTTGACGACGATTGTACCGCATTGCCATACAAACGATACTACTCGATGTCGATGTTAATGACGAACTAGAAGAGATTAATCCTTCTTAGATTCGAATCAGCAACGACGCTTCTTCGTCGGGAAGACTTCCAAGTTATGCGAGCTCTCTAAACTAATCTAACAGCTTGGCATCTGTCTCTCTCTCTCTCTCTCTCTCTCTCTCGAAACTTCGAAAGTCTCCTCTTTTGGCAGTGGAATCACGATTTTAAATCACAATCGATCGTTCAAGAACGATCGTTCGAAACGATCGGAAAGGAAGACTCTGTTGTCTCGTCGATTGGCACAAGTTCTCTTCTCCTGAATGAACCTTCAAAATTCTCTCGTTCCTTTTCGTTACCTACGAAATGAACGTCTATGAGTTAAATAACATCCGGAATACGACTGAACGGCTACTGTAAAATTGATTAAAATTTATATTCGAAAAAAGAAAAAAAGAAAAAGAGATGACTCGACCGGCACAATTATTTCATTGAAATACGTTTCTACGGTGCATTTGTATCGCGTAAAAAGCATCGAATTGATCGACGCGCGAATGGCTACGATCGTTACCGGTAAACCGATTATCTGGTTAGTTACGTAAACGAGCTCGCTTGGATGCATTCTAATCTTAATTGAATACGGTAAGGAGCCGTATCTGTTTCTTACTCGGCTATATTCGTATAGACGCGCAGGATATTTCGTAAATAATTTATCGTCATTATTCAATGTTTTAAAAAGGACAAATACATGGGAATCCTATTGCGTTATAAGGATCGACCCATCGAGACGTGCGTCGGTGTTCCTTTTTTTCTTTTTTTTTTTTTTTTTTTATTGGTCGACTAAACGCACGTGGTTACGAATATAAGCCGGCAAAAATGTTAACGCGTCGCGATTCTTATCGAAATCAAGTACGCAAAATTCGTTCCACGTGCCGGTAATTACGACGGCTGGCGCTGCTACGGTCGAGTATTCCTTTTTTCTTTCTGTATTTTTAACTTAACATCGGGGACTGTCAGGATTTTTAATTTGCCCGTATATAATTACTCCGAGCTGTTTATCTCGAGCGAATACTTTACGACGAGTTGTTCGTTCCGAGTTATTTAAACAATTTCTTGTTATTCGATAACATTTGGGAATATCACTCGAAACGGTCCAATCGGTGTTCGACGATCGACGTTGCACACAATCGTTCGGGAAAAATAAAATGACGATGATGCTTTTTTTGTGACGAGCCAAACATCATTCGTTCGTCTTTTATATAAGCATCGTTAATAAGCGGAATACTAAGAAATATCGAAAATAAAAACTTGGGCAATGTCTACACACCTGTTCCTGTTATTTCTTCTCTTCACGTTCCAAGGCACGCTCTTTCGACGATTCTTTTCTCGATGTCGTCAACATCACCGTCGTCGTCGTCGTCGTCGTCGTCGTCGTCGTCGTCGCCGTCGCAGTCGTCGTCGTCGTCGCAGTCGTCGCAGTCGTCGTGCACCAGATCGCAGAGGAATTAAGGAAAAAAGCGAATCGTTTTTCTCGCAAAGAGAAATCTTCGTCGTCTTCTCGAGGAGCCTTGGCAGGCAGACGACTGCACGTACTTGGATGATTTTAGAAGACCTTGAACCACGGTGGAGAATTCGTAGCGGGGCGGCGTGAGCGTCGAACGTCGTCGACGGGTTTCCTTCTTCTCGACGATGTCCACCAACAACGCGTCGTCTTTCTTTCGTCGTCTATCCTTTTCTCTCTTTTTCCTCGTCCAAGCTGGGCTGTCACTTTTCTGTTTACGACGCTAGTTAACTCGAGACGACACACCGCGATACCCTCCTTCTGTCTATTTTATTTCTCTGTCTAGTCTTTACCCTCTCTCTCTCTCTCTCTCTCTCTCTCTCTCTCTTTTCTTCGTCTCGAGGAGATAACTCAGAATTAAGACGACGAACAAACGGCGTCTCAATCTCACCTATCCGCTATCTTCTTTCTTCTTCTGAATAAAATCACGAAGGACGCTCGTCCACGCGATAGGTGTCGACGCGTCCTCTTCGTCGACGTCTTCGTCGTCGTCGTCGTCGTCGTCGTCGTCGTCGTCGTCTTCGTCGTCTTCGTCTTCGTCTTCGTCTTCGTCTTCGTCGTCGTCTTCGTCGTCGTCTTCGTCGTCTTCGTCGTCGTCGTCGTCGTCTTCCTCTTCCTCGTGTAATCGTACAAACGAGAAAAACACACTCACTACCACCAGTAGTGGCAAACGCATAGGCACATTCGCGCTCGCGCGCACAAACTCACTCTCTCACACATCCAAACATACAGATTCAAAGCACTAGGTCCATCACGGAAAAGAAAGAGAATCTCGGCGCGTGCTTCGCGTGTGTACTAAATGGTAACACTACTGCAACGGTGGTAGAGTATCCAAACAGCGGTGCGTTCTTCTTTCGCGTATCCTTCGTTGGACGGGAGAATAACGAACGTTTTTAAAGACGACCAAACACTTTCACACCGCGCGACGTTGATCGGCGCGCACTGAATTTTCACGACGGCACGTCCGGAGTTTCTTTTCACGCTCTCCCTCTCTCTCTCTCTCTCTCTCTCTCTCTCTCTCTCACTCTATTTTTCTCCCTCTCCTACCCGTTTTCTCGCGCTCTCTCCGTCGCGCGCGCGAAGAGAACGCACTCAGCGACAACAACGCTAGACAGCGGCCATTACGGATATGAATGAGGGTGCTCGATTGGGCGCCTCCTTCTGGTCGTACCAGAACTTACTCCAAAGTTCTCTCCCTCCCGCCAATGGCGCTTCGCAACGACGTTGATAGAACGAACATTGCCGCTACGTCTATCCCTATTTGTCCAAGGGATTTTTTTCTTTCGATGCCAGGAATTAAAACAAGGGAAAAAAAA
Source organism: Dolichovespula saxonica (assembly GCA_911387935.1). Taxonomy (NCBI): domain Eukaryota; kingdom Metazoa; phylum Arthropoda; class Insecta; order Hymenoptera; family Vespidae; genus Dolichovespula; species Dolichovespula saxonica. The sequence goes on from OU427015.1 coordinate 377,077, forward strand.
ATGTTCAAAATGCTCTGCGATATCGAATATTTTTATATACTATGTCGGGCATCATCGATGTTTCTTTCAAGCATGTCCGATATTCTTAAATAAATTGATTCCATGATTTCCCTATGATCATTCTTTTGTAAAAGATTAAACAAAAGATTCGGATTATCGGTATTATGGAGAAATTTGATCGCAAAAACGAAAGTACGGTTGATTCGCACGGGAAAACAATTTGTGAGAATTTTCTGTTCGCTTCTCTCCCAACATCGTTTCCTTATATGTGTGTTTGTATGCATACATATGCGTCTACGTGCGTTTAGCGGGGAATTTTTTAACGCTTTTTATACATTCCAATGAAAGTGTGAGAATTCTCATATGGGTATAACAATGCCTTTCACCGTTTCAATTGTTCATTCTGCTCTAGGACAAATCAAGACGATGAAAGTACACAGTTAATGAATTTTTCATGTAATACGAAACTAGAGCGATTAGCAGAAAAAATACATAACTAAAAATAAATAATGTTTTTAAGCGCACCTTCTCTTCTTCTTCTTCTTCTTCTTCTTCATTCAAGTGCAATAGTCCACGATGATTATTCCCGTTAATTATTTGCTTGAAAAGTTTAATCGATAAACGTTCCAGGGAAATTTTACGTTTGATTATCGATTTATAACTTTTTTTTTTTTTTATATTTTATGAAAAGAGAGAACCAAAAAATAGATAAGAAAGAATTAATGTTTTCAATGGTTAAAGATAACCAATATCACAACGCGAAAAGCGTTAGAGCCAAGGAACTTTTTGCGTGGCTATGTTGCTCAATACGTTGATTCCTAACCTAATTTGTTTCGACGTTGACGCTTGCACGTGATTATTTTTTATAGTAATCTGCGTGTTAACAAACAAGGGAATAATTGGAAATAATATAAACATTATATTATAGAAACGTTTTTGAATAAGTAAAAGAAAAAGATGGCAAAGTTTTGCTTGAGTAAGTTCTACGATTATTTCAATTATAAAGAAATCAGTAAATAAACCGTAGGTTAAGTTTTTCATATTTCAACTACTGACAAGATTTACAAAGTTTTACTGTTTCCATTTCGTACATTGTATTATCTTATTTAACATAAATTTTTTTTTATATAGAGAAACCAAGCAAACGTATACCGGCAAGAAAGAGATATAAAATAGAAAAGAAAGTCAGAGAACATAATCGAAAGATGAGGAAAGAAGCTAAAAAAAAATCGAAAGGTATTTTTCAAACTTGGCTTTATGAAATTAAATAATAAATCATGAAATTCTATAATTATAAATATTCATAAAATACTTCTCTTTAAAATAGGAAAGCCTAAGGTAATTGAAGTTCCTAATCAGTGTCCATTTAAAGAAGATATACTCAAAGAAGTAGAAGCGATGAAAAAGCAAAATGAGGAAGAGAAAAAAAAGCAGCGCGAAGCTGCGAGACAAAAGAAACGTGAAGAACTTGCGAAAAATGGCTTACAAGGATTGGTGCAAGAGGCGCAAAAGAAAGACAATAAACACGAAGCTATGGATACGGATGACAAGAGTCAAGAAATTAAGAACGCTGTTGCCAGAGAAGAAAATTCATTGAAGGCGTATTACAAAGAATTTAAGAAAGTTTTAGATGCTGCTGACGTTATTTTAGAGGTTGTCGATGCACGAGATCCGTTAGGTACTAGATGCAAGCAGGTAAGTAAGGAAATATTCCGATACGTACGGTCATTATTAAACAACGACGACTACCCAAATTAATTATCTTAATTTAGGTAGAAGAAGCGGTACAATCGGCACAGGGTAACAAGAGATTAGTTATAGTGTTGAATAAGGCAGATCTTATACCACGAGAAAATTTAGATCAATGGCTGAGGTATTTACGTGGGAGTTTACCAGCGGTTGCATTTAAAGCTTCTACTCAAGATCAAGCAAAAAGATTAGGCAGAAGAAAATTGGGAAAGAAAACTGAGCATATGATTCAAGGTGGAACATGTTTCGGTGCTGAATTATTATTATCCTTACTAGCAAATTATTGTAGAAATAGCGGTAATGTTAAGACGAGTATTCGAGTGGGAGTCGTTGGACTACCAAACGTAGGAAAATCGAGTGTTATTAATTCTCTAAAACGAAGTAGAGCATGTAACGTTGGAAGTACACCAGGTATGTTTGCTAGAATATGCAATTTATCAATTTTTTTTTATCCATTTAACGATTACTATTTTTTTTCGCTTGTAGGAGTCACTAAAGCGATGCAAGCTGTACAGTTGGACTCGAAAATAAAATTATTAGATTCCCCCGGTATAGTTTTTGCTGGGCGTCACTCGTCGAACGAAGATGAATCGTCCATAGCTCTTAAAAATGCAGTGAAAGTTCAAGCTCTTAAGGATCCCTATACACCAGCTACTGCAATTTTGCGAAGAATTTCTAAACAGCAAATTATGGAATTATACGATATCCCTGAATTTTCTACACCCGAGGAATTCTTTGCTTTGAAAGCAAAAAGAATGGGAAAATTTAAGAAAGGCGGCGTTCCGAATCAATTAGCCGCTGCACGTTGCGTTTTAGAAGATTGGAATTCAGGAAAAATTAGGTATGTCCTCTACACCTACGTATCTCTTAAATTTTCTATTGTATTCTCGAAATTGTACTTTTAGGTATTATACAGTGCCACCTGAACAGCCAATATGTCACTTATCCGCAGAGATCGTCACTCAAATTGCTAAAGAATTTGATATTGAAAGTTTTGCTGCAGAAGAAAGAATGATGTTAGATAATGTGGAAGCAGCGAATAAAGAGAGTGTGAAGGAACCTGTATTATTTGACAGTACAGGACCTGTTACGTCGATTATGGAAGTAGAAATTCAGAAAGATGCAGTGAGTAGACGTTTGTTTCACCCAATGTTCTAATATATAAAAGTATATTCAATTTGTCATCTAGGACTTCAAGTTACAAAAAAGATTAAAGAAAAAGCTTGAAACTAAACCTAAAGTAACTACTACCGAGCAAAAGAAAAAAACGGATCCACTATTTGAATTGGAGGGTAATCAAAAATTAAATAAACTACAGAAGCTTCAGTATAAAAAAGATAAAAAAGATAAAGCTCGAAGAGGTACAGACATTCATCTCTAAAAAAAAAAAAAAAAAAAAAAAGAAACAATATACTTATAAAATCTTATTGAATTTATTTGATAAATATGGATTATAAAATTTTAGAGAAAGCAGCTGCAACACTAGCGGACAAATTGGAAGGATTTAATCTGACGACATCCGATAATTATGATTTCGATACTGACTTTACTGCCACCTAAAATAACGCCTGTTTAATTTAATTACTGTGAAGTTCAAAGCCTTTGATGTATTGTATATCTTGTATAAAAAAGTTAGTTTAAGATAACGAAGGAAAAATAAAAATAATTGTTCTTTTTTGCAACAACGTGAGGAATATTAATAAAACTTGTTAATTTGCTATCTTTCAATATGTGGCTTGTGTGTACCTTTCAGTAGTATTTTAGTGTCATTAGCGTAGTAGCGATATGATGTTGAATCGACTATTTTAAAAATCGCGAGTAAACTCGGAGAACTGAATGGCAATATCATTACGTAAGATTTATTCTATGTTTAGGCATCATCACCAAACAGTATGTTTAGATAAATAAGTTCAAAGTGGATAAATAAATTTATTTGAGAAATAATAGACAATTAGCCACTTTGAAAAGGTGCCAATAATTTGGAATAGACGAACCTCTCATTATCGTTCGTTCTTATCACTTACGTAAACTATATATTATTATTACTTGTAAACTATTAATTTTCCCTTAAAAAACTGAAAAATAATCGTAATGATATGTCAATAGTTTATCGAATGCATATACGATTCTGACGTAAAAGAAAAGCGTAATCATTTGCTGGTAGAGAAGAGATAAAACATGTTGTGTAGATAATATTCTTCAATTTATCACTTGAAAGAGGGACTTTCTTCTATAAAAACGGTTGTCCATTAACCGAGAAGAGCATATTTGCTATCATTCACGTGATTGCGACACATTAACTAGAATATCTTCCTCTTACGCATAATTTTGTGAAGAAGCGGAAGGATGAGTCGTGTTGCCAATAAGATTAATAAGAGTGAGAAAAAGATCACGAACGAGGAGTTAGAATTGCCTTCGATACGACCACCTGGTCCGATTAAAATCTGGAAGACGATCGATGGATTTAAAATTATTGATGGTGAATCGAAACCCGTGAAAATAGTTTTACAGGAAATACCAGAGGATAGATACGAGGATATTATTGATCATATGACAACGTATTTCGTCGTAGACGAACCTTGCTGTGACAGTCTCAGTGAGTAGTGCAATAATCGTAGAATTCGTAGAATTTATTTATTTATCGATAGGCGTGCATCGGATATTATTCTATCGTCTTTATGGAAAAAGTCACCTTTTCCAATCGTCATTATTCTTACCTTTCTATCATCGTGAAATCTATCGTAAATTTGTTATTGACTTATACGATTATTCTGGAAAAGTATCTTTATATGATATCTGATATAATGATTTTAAAAAAAATTTTCATTACGATATCTGTACGAGATAATAATTTGTAAAAATATCTAGATATGATATCAGTCTTTCTATTGCAATTTACGTACAAACGAATGATCGTTTATAGATTTAAAGGACGACCCAGTGGCAATACAAGAATTACGAAATATATGGAAAATTATTTTAAAGCAAGGTTTGTCAGTCGGTGCTTTCCTCAATGATCCAAAAGGAGGTAAACCCGAAATAGTGGGAGCAAATATAATAGGCTATGAAATTAAAGGCGACGATAAAAAACTGGATAATTACAAGGTACCTGAATGACACATTTTATTTTGACGTGTACCTTGTAATTATACATTGTACTTGTGACAAAAAGCAAGCAAAAATTGAATGCGCGATCACTTAATTTTTTTCCTAGATGCAAGAATCATCAGCTAAGATATTAATAGAATCTGTAATGAAATTGTCCAAAGAAGCAAAAGTTTACGAGCATTATAACACGGACAGATATATGTTTGCTTTTGGCCTGAGCATTGATCCTTCGTATCGTGGCAATAAACTTGGTGCACACATTTTAAACGTTAGGTGAGGAAATATCTATATTTTCTTATATCGGCTATTTTATCCTGAGAAACAAAAGATAATAATTTTTCTACCACTTAGGGAACAAATTGGTAGAGAGTATAAGATTGGCATGACGTCGACAGTATTTACTTCCGTGATATCGCAAAAATTAGCTGCTCGTTGCGGATTCGAAGATATTTTCGTTAAAGATTACGATCAGATATTAGACGAGGAAGGAAAAGAAATCTTTCCTGGTATTAAATTTAAGACATTGAAAGTGATGGGAAAAAGATTGTATTGAAATATCGTCGCTATTTTCTTTATAAGAAATAAAATCGCCAAGAGAAATAAAAATATCTGCTTACGCCAATATCATTACGTAAAATTCATTCTAACTATATTGAGATATAATCACCAAACATTCTTTTTAGATACATAAGTTCAAAGTTGATAGAAACGTACACTCATACTCTCAACGAGACCTGAATACAACAAATATTTATTTGAAAAATAATAGACAATTAGGAACTTCGAAATGTGCTAATAATTTGAAATAGATGAACCTCATATTATCGTTCGTTCTTATTACTTACGTAATCTGTAAACGAGTTTAAAATGCTGGACTCTTTCGCGAATATTCTTACTAGCACCGTATACGTAACGACCCCCAAACTAACGAACGAAGAAAAATTCTCCGAGTAAAATCTGTTAGGACGAATTTTCTAACGAAATCTTAAGCGACTCAATATATAATTTAATTTATCTTTTTACGAGTAAATATTATTAAGTGATTTTCAAATAAAATTTGTTTTTAAAAATAAATACTTTAGAGCGGAAAAATATAGATAAATTATTATGATTTTATTATTCGTAAATTCATAATTTTCCTTCCTTCGTAATTTTCATTAATAAAACGAAAAAAAAATCGTAACGATATATCAATAGTTTATCGATTGAATCTAAGATACTAACAATTAAAAAAATGCATATACATTTGTAAGTATGTAGAGAAAAGAAAAATTCAGTATATAAGTTTCTTTAATTGATTAATCGCAAGTGTCCGCCAATTATAAAGACACTTGCGCAATCCAATAGATTATGTCGGCGACCACGCGATCACGATAGAATAACTCGAAAATCTTCACTTTACGCATGATTTTGTAAAGAAACGAAAGGATGACTAGCGTTGCCAATAAGAGTGTGAAAAAGTTTACGAAGGAGGAAATAAAATTGCCTTCGATAAGACCACCTGGACCGATTAAAATCTGGAAGACGGTTGATGGATTTAAAACTATTGGTGGCGAATCGAAACCCGTGAAAATAGTTTTACAAGAAATACCAGAGGATAGATACGAGGATATTGTTGAGTATCTAACCACGTATTTCATCCCTGATGAGCCCTGCTGTATCTGTCTCAGTAAGTAGTGCAATAATTGTAGATTTCGTAGAATTTATTTATTTATCGATAGGCGTGCATCGAATATAATTCTATCCTCTTTATGAAAAAAGTCACCTTTTTTAATCGTCTTTTTTCTTATCTTTCTATTATCGTGAAATCTTTCGTGAATTTGTTATCGTCTTATACGATTATTTGGGAAAAGTATCTTTATATGATATCTGAACGAGACAACAATTTGTAAAAATCTAGATATGATATCAGTGTTTCTATTCTAATATACGAACCGAACGATCGTTTACAGATGTAAAGGAAGATCCACTAGGTATACAAGAATTTCAAAATATATGGAGAATGCTTTTGAAGCAAGGCTTGTCAGTCGGAGCTTTCGTCGAGGATCCAAAAGGAGGTAAATCAGAAATAGCAGGAACAAATATAATCGGCTATGAAATTAAAGACGACGATGGAAAACTTGCTAATTATGAGGTACTTAAATAACACATTGTACTACGACAAGTACCTAGTAATTATACATCGTACTTGTAACAAAAGAGCAGCAAAAATTTGAAGCACGACCATTTAATTTTTTCCTAGATGCAAGAATGTTCAACTAAAACATTAATGAATCCTCTAATGAAAGTGTGGCAAGAAGCAAAAATTTACGAGCATTATAACACGGACAGATACATGTTAGCTTTTGGCCTGAGCGTTAACCCTTTATATCGTGGCCATAAACTTGGTGCACACATTTTAAGCGTTAGGTGAGAAAGTATCTTTATTGTCTTATATCGGAGATTTTGTCCTGAGAATCCAAAGATAATTATTTTTCTACCATTTAGGGAACAAATTGGACGAGAGTACAAGATTGACGTGACGGCGACAATATTTAGTGGACCGCTTTCTCAAAAATCAGCTGCTAATTGCGGATTCGAAGATCTTTTGGCAGTAGATTATGATCAGATGTTAGACGAGGAAGGAAAGGAAATCTTTCCTGGTATTAAATTTAAGACATTCAAAGTGATGGGAAGAAGATTGTATTGAAATATCGTCGCTTTTTTCTTTAACTTCTTTGACAATCGCATATATATCAAACTATCAAAAACGCAAACATCTAGACGTCAAGAGAAATCGTTAGAAATTCGACCACTAAGCGCATCAAATGAAATCGAGGAGAAGAACAAAAAAGAAAGCAAGAAAAATAGAAGTAATTAAAATTGATTAGCGTAATGCAGCACGACGTGTTGCGAAATCAAATACCTATCTTCGCGTTATGCATCTGAAATTTTAATTATTTATAACAGCCCTTCTGCCAGACCGTTATTTATTCCCTCGCAGATCCCGAAATACGGGTGAACGTGTTTCCGTCCGAACGATCAGCTTTTGCATCCGAATGCACTTCGGTGAATTATTACACGTTCGAATGTTAACGAAAAAACATGGAAGATTTGTCGAGTGATCCGATAAACAGTAGTATTTAGTAGTCTTTTTCGGCACTCGATTTCCATTTGAAAGTAAAACTTTTCCAATAATTACAACGCGTTTACGATATATATGATAGAATGTAGTCGAACGATAAGGTATGGATATAAATTGTTAGGTATTTCGTACGAAATGTCAATCAAATTTAAAATATCCCATGTGAAAACTTGTTTAAGAATAATGTTTCTTGTACGATGGCATTGTGAATAAAAACTTGTTGCAATCATTCCAGGATGCACTTTGACAGTTGCTACAGGGAGGATCACTAGGATTCGATCGTTCATTCTCCCTCTCCTTTTCGTTTTTCTTACTTTCCCTCTATCTGCGTGCTCGTTCTCCGCTCTTCCTTCAGTCGCGTTTCGTATGAGTTAGTGTATTTTTCGTCGTTCTCTTATTCGTTATCTCAATCTATCTATTTATCTTTATTTAGAGAGAAAGAGAGAGAGAGAGAGACAATTTTCCAAAGTAAAAGAGATATTATTAACGCGTCTCCGATGATTTATTAGATAGAACCAGATCGTTTATTAGATAAAAACTTTTGATAGGAAGACGAAGAAGGAGACACTTTGAACATCGTTTTGCTTTCTAAACGAGAAACTCCTTCTGCTCGCCTTTTAACGTCTCACATGGAAGCTAGATTTCCGTTTTAATTCGATTTTCGGTCCTAAGTTACGTTTAAAGTGGTTAGAAATTGTCTGGGACAGATTAAAGATAACACGTCGATACGTATCTTCACGCTCAACACGTTCATTCATAACCTGCCCTAACCTGATTTGTTTCGACGTTAAAACACGCACATGATTATTTTTATATAGATCTGAGTGTCAGCAAACAATGGAAAAATTGGAAATAATATAAACATTATATTATAGAAACGTTTTTAAATAAATAAAAGAAAAAGATGGCAGTTTTTTGTGAGTAAGTTCTGCGATTATTGCAATTGTAAGGAAATCAGTAAATAAACCGTAGGTTAAGTTTTTCCTATTTCAACTACTGACAAGATTTACAAAGTTTTACTGTTTCCATTTCGTACATTGTATTATCTTATTTAACATAAATTTTTTTTATATAGAGAAACCAAGCAAACGTATACCGGCATGAAAGAGATATAAAATAGAAAAGAAAGTCAGAGAACATAATCGAAAGATGAGGAAAGAAGCTAAAAAAAATCAAAAGGTATTTTTCAAACTTGGCTTTATGAAATTAAATAATAAATCATGAAATTCTATAATTATAAATATTCATAAAATACTTCTCTTTAAAATAGGAAAGCCTAAGGTAATTGAAGTTTCTAATCAGTGTCCATTTAAAGAAGATATATTCAAAGAAGTAGAAGCAATGAAAAAGCAAAATGAAAAAGAAAAAAAAAAAAACAGTGTTAAGCTGCGAGACAAAAGCAACCTGATGAACTTGCAAGGAATGGCCTACAAGGATTAATATAAGAGGCATAAAAGATAAAAGATGAACAAGAAGCTATCGATATGATAATAACTTCTTGTGAATTATATTATCCTTACTAGCAAATTAAAAATGCAGTAAAAGTTCAAGCTCTTAAAGATTCCTATACACCAGTTACTGCAATTTTGTGAAGAATTTCTAAACAGCAAATTATGGAATTATATGATATCCCTGAATTTTCTACACCCTAGGAATTCTATGCTTTGAAAGCAAAAAGAATGGGAAAATTTAAGAAAGGCAGCGTTCCGCATCAATTAGCCATTGCACATTGTGCTTTAGAAGATTGAAATTCAGAAAAAATTAAGTATGTCTTCTACACCTACGTATCTCTTAAATTTTCTATTGTATTCTTGAAATTGTACTTTTAGGTATTATACAGTGCCACCTAAACAGCCAATATACCACTTATCCGCAGAGATTGTCGGTCAAATAGCTGAAGAATTTGATATTGAATGTTTTTCTGCAAAATAAAGAATGATTTTAGACAAAAGAAGAAAATGGATCCACAATCGAATTGGAGAGTAATCAAAAATTAAATGAACGACAGAAGTTTCAGTATAAAAAAGCTCAAAAAGGTACAAACATTTATCTGTATAAACAAAAAAAACAATGTACTTAAAAATTTCTCGGTGAATTTATTTGATAAATATCAATTATAAATTTTTAGAGGAAGCAGCTGCAGCACTAGCGAACAAATTGAGAGGATTTAATCTGATGACATTCGATAATTATGATTTCGATACTGACTTTACAGCAACCTAAAATAACTCCTGCTTAATTTAATTACTGTAACGTTCAAAGCATTTGATGTATTGTACATATTGTGTAAAAACGTTAGTCTAAGATAACGAAGGGAAAATTAAAATAATTATTCTGTTTTGCAAAAACATGAAATATATATATGAGACTTGTTAATTGTCTAACCTTTCATGTCCGTCAACTACGAGTATGCGTCATCTATAAATATATAGTTACTAGAGTAAGAGCGATATGACGTTGAATCGACCATTTGAAAAATCGCAAGTAAACTCGGAGTAGATAGATGGATTATTTTAACCGGGCAAAATATCTCTTTACCATAAAATCATTACGTAAAATTCATTCTAACGATATTTAGATATCATCACCAAACAGTTTTTTAGATACGTAAGTTCAAGTTGATAAAAACGTACTCTCATGCTCTCAACGAGACTCGAATACAACATATATTTATGTGAGAAATAATAGACAATTAGCCACTTAAAAAAAGTGCATGTTATTTGGAATGGATGAACCTTTTATTATTGTTCGTTGTTACGACTTACGTAAACTATAAACGAGTTTAAAATGCTCGGCTCACTCGCGATGTTCTTACTAGTACCGTATTCGTGCGACGAAGCGCGAACTGGCGAACGAAGGAAAATTCTCCGATTAAAATCTGTTAGGACAAATTTTCTAACGAAATCTAAAGCGACTCAATACATATTTAATTTTTCTTTCTACAAGTAAGTATTATTAAGTGATTTACAAATAAAATTTGTTTTTAAAAATAAATACTTTAGAGCGGAGAAAAGTAGATAAATTATTATGATTTTATTATTCGTAAATTCATAATTTTCCTTCCTTCATAATTTTCATTAATAAAACGAAAAAGAAATCGTAACGCTATATCAATAGTTTATCGATTGAATTTAAGATACTAACAATTAAAAAAACTAATGCTTACTCATTTGTAAGTCTGAAGGGAAAAGACATATTCACTACACAAGCCTCTTTAATGATTGAATGCACGAATGTCCACCCATTATAAAGACACTTGCGTAATCGTGAAGTGCATATAGTCACGCGATCGCGACAGAATAACTCGAACTTCTTCACTTTACGCATGATTTTGTAAAGGGACGGAAGGATGTCTAGCGTTGCCAATAAAAATGTGAAAAAGTTTACGAAGGAGGAAATAAAATTGCCTTCGATAAGACCACCTGGACCGATTAAAATCTGGAAGACGGTTGATGGATTTAAAACTATTGGTGGCGAATCGAAACCCGTGAAAATAGTTTTACAAGAAATACCAGAGGATAGATACGAGGATATTGTTGAGCATTTAACAACGTATTTCATCCCTGACGAGCCCTGCTGTATCTGTCATAGTGAGTAGTCCAATTATTCGTAGAATTTATTTATTTACCGATAGACGTGCATCGAATATTATTCTATTCTCTTTATGGAAAAAGTCACCTTTTCCAATCGTCATTTTTCTTATCTTTCTATTATAGTGAAATCTTTCGTGAATTTGTTATCGTCTTATACGATTATTTGGGAAAAGTATCTTTATATGATATCTGAACGAGATAACAATTTGTAAAAATCTAGATATGATATCAGTGTTTCTATTCTAATATACGAACCGAACGATCGTTTACAGATGTAAAGGAAGATCCACTGGGTATACAAGAATTTCAAAATATATGGAGAATGCTTTTGAAGCAAGGCTTGTCAGTCGGAGCTTTCGTCGAGGATCCGAAAGGAGGTAAATCAGAAATAGCGGGAACAAATATAATTGGCTATGAAATTAAAGACGACGATGGAAAACTCGATAATTATGAGGTACTTAAATAACACATTGTACTACGACAAGTACCTAGTAATTATACATTGTACTTGTGACAAAAGAGCAGCAAAAATTTGAAGCACGATCACTTAATTTTTTCCTAGATGCAAGAATGTTCAGCTAAAAGATTAATTGATCCTCTAATGAAATTGTGGAAAGATGCAAAAGTTTACGAGCATTATAACACGGACAGATACATGTTTGCTTTTGGCCTGAGCGTTAACCCTTTATATCGTGGCCATAAACTTGGAGCACACATTTTAAGCGTTAGGTGAGAAAATATCTTTATTGTCTTATATCGGAGATTTTGTCCTGAGAATCTAAAGATAATAATTTTTCTACCATTTAGGGAACAAATTGGACGAGAGTACAAGATTGACGTGACGGCGACAATATTTAGTGGACCGCTTTCTCAAAAATCAGCTGCTCGTTGCGGATTCGAAGATCTTTTGGCTGTAGATTACGATCAGATATTAGACGAGGATGGAAAGGAAATCTTTCCTGGTATTAAATTTAAGACATTCAAAGTGATGGGAAGAAGATTGTATTGAAATATCGTCGCTTTTTTCTTTAACTTCTTTGATAATCGCATGTATATTAAACTATTAGAAACGTAAACATCTAGACGTCAAGAGAAATCGTTAGCAATTCGACCACCAAGCGCATGAAATGAAATCGAGGAGAAGAACAAAAAAGAAAGCAAGAAAAATAGAAGTAATTAAAATTGATTAGCGTAATGCAGCACGACGTGTTGCGAAATCAAATACCTATCTTCGCGTTATGCATCTGAAATTTTAATTATTTATAACAGCCCTTCTGCCAGACCGTTATTTATTGCCTCGCAGATCCCGAAATACGGGTGAACGTGTTTCCGTCCGAACGATCAGCTTTTGCATCCGAATGCACTTCGGTGAATTATTACACGTTCGAATGTTAGCGAAAAAACATGGGAGATTTGTCGAGTGATCCGATAAACAGTAGTATTTAGTGGTCTTTTTCGGCACTCGATTTCCATTTGAAAGTAAAACCTTTCCAATAATTACAACGCGTTTACGATATATATGATAGAATGTAGTCGAACGATAAGGCATGGATATAAATTGTTAGGTATTTCGTACGAAATGTCAATCAAATTTAATATATCCCACGTGAAAACTTGTTTAAGAATAATGTTTCTTGTACGATGGCATTGTGAATAAAAACTTGTTGCAACGAGTCCAGGATGCACTTTGATAGTTGCTAGGAGGATCACTAGGATTCGGTCGTTCATTCTCCCTCCCCTTTTCGTTCCCTTGCTTTCCCTCCATCTGCGTGCTCGTTCACTAGCGTGCGCGCGAATTCAGTCATCGTCGGCGATCTTTTCAAGCTACTACTCTCTCCGCTCTTCCTTCAGTCGCGTTTCGTGCTTCGTACGAGTTAGTGTATTTTTCGTCGTTCTCTTATTCGTTTTCTCTATCTCTCTATCTCTCTCTCTCTCTTTTTATAATACAATATCAAACTATTTATATTTTTTGCATTTATAGATCGGACGTATTCTCTCGTCGTTTCAACGATCAGTTTCGTTTCTTCGTCTGTTTATCATTAAACGTTTTTTTTTTGCAAACACGCGAAAATGGAAGTTAGTGATTGATCTTTTTGGTTTCTTCGTTTAAAATAGCCATTTATAGATATAAGGATATTAGAAAATAAAGGACTGAGAGGGATGAAACTATTTAGAGAGAGAGAGAGAGAGAGAGAGAGAGAGAGAGAGAAAAAAAAATAGAGAGAGATAATTTTCTAAAGTAAAAGAGATGTTATTAACGCGTCGTCGATGATTTATTAGATAGAACCAGATCGTTTATTAGATAAAAACTTTTGATAGGAGGACGGAGGAGACACTTTGAACGTCGTTTTGCTTTCTAAACGAGAAAACTCCCTCTGCTTCCCTTTCAACGTCTCACGTTGAGGCTAGATTTCCGTTTTAATTCGATTTTCGGTCCTAAGTTACGTTTAAAGTGGCTAGAAATTGTCTGGGAAAGATTAAAGATAACACGTCGATACGTATCTTCCCATCGATCTGTTCCCTCATAATTCCAGGTCTAAATTAAAATCTTGATTTGATACCAAGCTAGAGCATTTCAAAGAGGATTATGTAAATGATTGTGATAAAAAGTATTACATGATTTCGTGCCAGAACGACTCGTCTTTGTTGTCCTCTAGTCCATCATTATCTTTACTTCTTTTTCTATCGTCAAAAAAAAGGTCGGAGTTCCGAGATTAGATGTAAATCATTTCAGATATTCAATCGGTGCATTTATCTACTTTTGCAGGATTAATTTAATATTTTCAAAAATATGATTAGACGTAGAAGCGCGTTCTATCGATTCTATTTTTAAATTCACATTATACGATTTTGCTTAAAATTACTCTGTTAATAATTATTATACATAATATTACAATACTACAGGATTCCAACGATGAAGAGAAGAAAGGATTAAGATTAGAGCAAAAGGAAAAAGCGTGGGTTCAGTTGAATTGAACATCAATAAAGTCGGAACGTATTAGATTAGAACGTTGGAAATGCTTGCTAATCAAATCGAAACCGTATCGTAGACATGCCGATCGATCACTTTAAAGTGCTATAACTCGATGCGAAAATCTCTATTTTTATAATCGATTTCTCCTTTCCCTCGTTTCCGTCGTCTTTTTCGCGTAGACAAAGAGACAATTTTTTCCATTTCTTCGTATAATACTAATCGCGAGGGGGAAAAAAAACATGCAAGCGAACGAACGTATCTAAACAATTTTTATCAACGAGTGAGATACTTCGAGGCATAAATAGGAAAGAAAAAAAAACGAAGAAAAAATAAAAAGCTGATCGTTGTACTCGAATATTCCTCTGAAAAGAGGCTCGTGAAGGAATCGAACGATTCACATGGGTGAAATCACATCCGGCATCCCGTCGATTCGTTTTTCTCTAGGGCGACTATAGATTTATCCCTCTTTTTTTTTTCACATCTCTCCTTCTTCCTCGTCCTTCCCTTTTTGCCTTCGTGGCGCGGTACAATCGATTCTCGAAAAAGTTTGAGAAAAACAGGTGCCGAGGATATTATCCGATAGATGAGCTAAGGGACTTGTGGTTTTAGAGCCGAAGATTAACGAGAGAAAATCGAGCTACCCTTCTCGAATATCTCCACCTTCAATTTTCTTTTTTTTCTTTTTTTTTTTTTTTTTAATATTGTTTCTTTGTTGAAATTATTTGAGAAAACTACAACGCGTCTCTCTCTTTTTCTTATAGCATGATCAATTGCTATCGCGACAAAGAAAATGCATCCTTTGGGTCTCTCCTTTCGCATTAAATTCGAAACGTTGCTCGACGGACGCTACTAGTTTAATTAATCCTCCTTTCATATCGCAACCTGTTGATCTCTTTTTATATATATATATATATATATTTTTTTCTCTCTCTTATTTTTCTACCCTGGACGTACCACCTGGGAAAATTCTTCTACATTGCTACGAGTGACGTCGATCTCTTTTCTTGGTATGTCACTTGAGACGCTTTTGTATTTATAGTTATAGCATTTCTACCTTCGAGAAAAAACTGAAAGGATAGAAGAGAATCCGTGTTTCATATTTATTCGATTTTTCTCGTTTCGAACTCGGAACGTTACGAAGGGAAATATCGAAAGAGAGAAAGAGAGATAGGGAAAGGAATATCGCAAATAAATGGTTCGTGCAATCTCGTATGTGTGTGTATGATGTAGATTTCCGGTCCAACAAACAATGTAGAAAATATATTTGAAAAGAGGTGTTTAAACGCATGTGTGTGTGTGTGTGTGTGTGTGTGTATGCGCGCGTGCAAGTGAGTCCGCGTATGTGTATATATAGTTTGTTCATCTCGTTTAAAAGATGCTTCACAAGAGAAGGATTTGTTGGAAAAAAGAGGAAAGCAAGGTGCCGCGAATTTTAGTGTTTAAATCTTATGAAAATGAAGAGAAAAGAAGAGTGATCGAAAAATGTTTCTCATGAAAATGTTACGATCTCATGATCTTTGCCCGATGATAAATCTGAAGGAACGAGATCGTTGAAGGTTCGTTATCGCGAAAGAGATAGAAATAAAGGAGGAGTTGAAGATCTCGCAAAATGTCGTCCGTCGTCAGTCAGACCAGAGAGCAAAGAAGTAATCGAAATCAAAGCTACGACGTTGATGTTACTGTTGGGAAAAACGCAACCGATGGAATATTTCTAATAACGGAGTACTTAAACGTCACTCCATCGGACATTAACGCGACCGAGGAAATCGACTCTTTCTATTTCTACGAGGTAAATCGCTAACTTTATTGTTTATTTTATATAACTAGTTTTGAGAAAGTTCTTTGCTAAATCTAATATGCATGAGAAAATAGCTTTGCGTGCAACTACATCGTCAAAGGTTTACGGTAAAGTAAGGATTGCCAGAATTAATCGAATTCTATTAAACAAATTCTATTGGTTACCAAGTAGAATTATCCTTTGACATTCGAATAGAGCGGCTCTCGAACGATATCTTTGTAAGAAAATCGATTGTTACGATACTCGAGACTTCCACAAAGATGACGCGATCCTTAACGAATTAACTTGTGCAAAAAACTTACATGGTCTTCGTTTTATCGTGATTTTTGATTATTCCGATTACATAATCAAAGAAATGAAAAAAAAAAATGATAACTCGAAATTCGAAACTTTGTCTGGAAAAGATTTGGAAAATCTAAAGAAAATAATTCGTTTTATTGCGAGATCGTGATCGCGAATATCTCCGACGTCGTATGGAATCTTAAGAGTATCCGTAGACCGGTCCGTTGTTGAAAAAAAGCGTTAGAAATCGCTAGTTCTGAGATTCCTTCGAGAGCGATAAATCTCGAATGAATTTCCAGGTGCTTTGATCGGCCTCTTTGCAGTAATAATCGTTTGCGGTTGCTCGAGAAAAATCTCTTGGAATTTATTATGAAAGACTCGTTCGTTAGCATCTGCTTGCAAAATCTTGTAACTTTTTATTAGTTCGAGACTGATAATATTTTTATTTATTTAATTATTTCAGTCAAGTTAAAATGCGGCCGATTAGTATCAACAATAGTTTTCTCAGGGAATTACCAAATAAAATGTTAAAAAATGGACAAACGTTCTCTTTAGCTTTGCAAGACGAGTCTCAAAGGAGTCTTAGCGCACATCTGCTTACACTGTTACAAGCTGTGTTAAATCGATATCTCTTGTTCCATCCTACCGATCTTAAAGGTGTTCTCTCTCGGAAATCAAAATTCGTATTATCGTGAAAAATCTACTAAAAGTCTCTCCTAACACCCTACGAAAAGGATTCGTTCGTTAAGGAATATTAGATCCCTTCTACCCATCTATAGAATCTATTTCGAGACGAATAGACGAATATCTATCTATCTATCTATCTATTTCTCCTAATCTTTATTTATAATTACTTTAGAGTTTACAAAAATCCGTTCTTATTATAAAGTGCACGATTGACACGATAACACGTGAATGAGAATCTAATGAAATATTAATTTGTCAAGTTCCACGATCCTTCAAAGTTTAAATTAAATTATTATCGACCTATATGGTTGTTATCGAAGTTACAGCGACGAGGGATGCATAGCGTTGTTGATGAACTTTCGAACGTTGAAAAAGTAATATAAGTTTTGCAACATTGGGAAACAACATATTTTTTTTTTCATCAAATTAAAGTTGTGTATATTCGACGTGTTCAATGCGTTTCTCTCAGAAAATTATTATACAATGTTAATCTGATTTATTTATCAATTCAAATACGATTGGCAATGCATAACGCGTAAGTATTTTAATGTTTAGTTAAAACCGAAAAGAAAACGTTTTCGAAACGCACTGAATTATGCAGCCATCCGCCCGGTAGTACTTGCGTCACATAATTTACAATTAGATTTAGATAGATCGCAAGTAATACCGACCCAGATCTCACCACGTGGAGGTTGCCGCATCTGGAGATCCACGGGCTAAATTGACATACTTAATTAGTCGCGTTTAATGAACCTTCATTCAACCCGGTCGAAGCTGATTGAAAGCGCATCAACCGCGACTTTGCCCTAACCTACCCGTGAGAAAAAGCATGGATTCATTATTAATATATTGTTTATATCTCTGTTAAAAGGTGCACAAATGCTGCCTCTATAAAATTAATTAATAGAATATTTTCATACAATTTGCACATCCCGGGAATGTACAAAGTATATGAATTTTCTAATCATCGCTATGTTAATTTTACTATCAATACGATTTCGTAGATAAATGCCACTTTAATAACGGCACTTGTCTATGAATCAACCACATATCCATGCTTTTTAAACTATCTTAATATCTAAACAGCAGATAATCGACCGATCTGCTCTTTTCGCCTTAAATTAACCATAAATATACCTTCACCTTAAAACTACAACTCTTAATAATACTATTAAGATAAACGTGCTAAAGCTTAAGCAGATAAAGCTTAAAAATCCCAGCGTGCAACATGCATCATGCCTTATAATTATATTCTTACGAACTAACAAAGGATAGAAATGAAAAACGTTGAAGAAATAAAAGCTTATTAATATACTTTATGCAAGATAATGCATTCAAATAATGTGATATAATAGAAAATTGTTTTGAGTTAATTATTTTATATTAATTTTTTTCAGTCTACATCATACCTGAAACATAAAAAATATTGAGTATATACAACAAATTATAAAAACATACGGAACAAGAATATATCGATTATTTAAATTTTAATTATGTGAATGTATATATTATTGATGTACAAATCGAGAACAACACGGCTATAACAACGATGAAGGTAGCGCATCTGAAACAAATATTTCCAATAATTAAACGTTTCATTAATAAACATTCCTGTACCGATAAATATTATTACGATGATAAGTATTAATGAATATTGAATTTAATTGACTATAAATTAATTTCAAAGCAACAAATTTCAAAACTCTTTTGGTACATCTCGAAAATATATAAAATTATATTCGTTCTAAAAAGCGACTCTTTAAATAATTACATTTTATATATTTAATATTTATTTTGTTTGCCTTCAGAAATGCATGTATAGACATGTGATATTTTAAACAGCAACCATTTTAGGCGCTTTAATAGCGCCTTAGGAAAAAAAAAAACCGATTAGAAATGATATTAAAGAATTCAATGATGGTTACCTGAAACAAAAAGATATATATTAGTCATGTAATATTATAATAACAATTACTCCAGTTATGACAATGACTACTGACGAGCATAATGATATCATGCAAAAAAATATAATGACAAGACTATGCGTCACTTTCGAAGGACGAGCCTTCGAAAAAATGATTCATAGTTTATAGTTGCCCTCTTGAGCCACATTTCGTGGGGGCCTCTTCGGCATATAGCCTCTTCTTTGCTTCGTGCCCTAACCACTACTGTATGACATTCCGTAAGTGCAGAGTTATTAATAAAACAAACAAAAAAATTAAAAATAAAAGAACACATTTACTGGAATGCCCCAGCAGATATTCGATCTAATCGATGAACCTATTACTAACACTTTGCATTTGGAGCATAGAAAAATAATATCGAACAAAAAGAGAAAACGTTTATCTTACACGATCTTAATCTTTGAACATTTAGTTCATTTTCCATTTATTATAGATATATAACAAATTAAATATTCTCGAGAAATCACTAAGGTGCAAAGTGTTAATATATACTTAATACTAAGTATCCAACATGTTCAGAAGTCTTTGCTAATTCGAAATAAATGCAAAGACTCGTAAACTGTTCGATACTGATATATCTCGCGATACAGAGCATCAGCAAAATATGACGAGAGAGAGAGAGAGAGAGAGAGAGGGAGAGAGAGAAACAGACATGCTGAAATATTCTAAAGTATGCTGATACTTTGCAAATATCCGGAGACGTTACTTTCCACTCCCGAATGGAAATTAAACCTTGAGTCATCCGGTCCTACCTACTTAAAAATTAAACACATTCATACCTAAGTATGCTACCTGCCTACCTATTCCTATATTTAAAAAAATGGCAGAACATTCATTCCAACACACCCACTCCACGATTCTCTCACATACCGCCAGGGTGCAAAGGCCTACACTAGAGAGTATGCCCCGGGGCACCTCCGACACCCTAGCTCAACCGCGTATTTTCTAGTTTATTAGGTGGTTACGTACCAATTGCTGTAATCGACTGTCAAGGCTAATGATTATTGCGTAAATGACTAAAGAAGAAAAAAATACTAATACATACTAGTATATATACGTACTAGTAATATACGAGTATTTTTCAAAGTTTTCACAAAATGTGTTAACTCTACTATTGCAAAACGATGTCGATATCGATATATTAGGTATATAGAATTTGCATTCGTTTAAAAGTTTACCGCGGAACGATGCACAATCCACCACCTAACACGCGCACACAGGTGCAAGGTACATCGTGCACAATCACTAACGCAATGACAGCCGCCATATGGGGAGTACTTAAAACTAAACCTATACTAACTGTTTCTCACCCATACGAGTAACACCTGGGTATGCGCATAGATGAGAACGCAGAAGGCATAGGGGGGAGAAACGGGAATTAGTATATTAATTGCTGAAAATCCTATGCTAAAAATGATTAACTTATCAATTAGGCCTACGGGCTAATGACTCTACAAGTCTCTTTGCTTTTTTCAAATGACCCAACTCGACTTTTTTCATTTAAAAGCAATGACTCTATTGAGATTTTTTATTTATCAACAAAATTGATTGAATATTTAATTAATTTTTCATGCATCAATGATCAAAAAACCTCGGACGATCCTTTTCTACAAGCGACCATTCTAATTAATTAATAATATCATATTTTGTCACTCATAGTCAAGGACCTATCCGTCGCGAATGTCTTCTTGTCTATTTTCTATGTATCATATATCAACGCACTAAGATAGATCGCGTTTATACGTATATGTAAAACTACAATGCAAAGTATGTTAAACTTAGCATGCAAAGAGAAAAAATCGAACAAACACAATATGCACTTATTTTCTTGCTATTAATTATTTAATATTACTACGTTAGAACAAGAAGACCCTATCCTGAGCTAATATAAATAAGCATGCACAAGTAAAATAAACACAATTAAAAATATATCACCGTGAGTAAATCCAAATGAGGAGTTATTCACGCGCTCGTCATAATTTATATAAACAATTACAACCGGTAACTCGTGCCGATTCGGACCTTTCGTCCTCGGCATGATTGAGCACCGGAGGAACTTGAATTTATTCACTCACTACTTAAGAAGTTCTGCGATGGCTCCAAAACACTCGTCCGCGTTGTAGATCAAAATTGAGGGAGGCTGATCCATAGACAAGAAATGAGCAAACTCAACGTCCTTCTAGACTGATAAGAGCAGAATTTCAACGACGATCTGAAAAAAGATTGTAAAGAAAAATGTTTATTAAAATTTATTATAATCAAAAAAAATAAGTGGCTATGAAATTTAGAAATTTTACTTACCAATATTCCTCTATGGAAGAAGTATACTAATTTCTCCACCATCTTCAATGATGCACTGACTCTAATACGCGAACGGTCTGTGCGACCGTTTACAAAGAAAAATAATACTTTATGCGAAAAAAAAACTAAGTCTACAAGCGACTGCTTTGCTCGCAGTCGATTTAAATACATGTTTCTAAAATTTTAGTCGCGAAACACGGACGAATTGCATTTAACGAACGAACGGTGCTTCTACTTCGCGATTTTTATTATATTTATTTAAACGATACAATACTCTATCCATTGCCTACCGCGCGATCGCAATGATGATCTGAAAGAAAAAGGAAAAACAAAGTTGTATGTATTATTATCGTAAAAAAAGAAGTATTAAGAATTATTAAATATGTTTTTCAAGAAAGATTTACTTACTAGAGTCTTCGTTGATCCTTGCACGATGAGCATCCTGCCCCAGCATGATGAATACGTACTGACACTGACTCTACTTCGCGTATTTATATTGACTCGAATATTATTTAATCAACTTATTAATTGAAGCAAACAAACATAAATATTTACGAGCAAACACTGCTTCTACGTCACGAGTTTTTTTATTTATTTAAGCGATACAACATTCTATTTATTTATTGCTTCTTGCACGATCGTAATGATGATGATCTGAAACAGAAAAAAAAAAACACAAAAAAATTATTAGTATCGTTGTAGTAATAAAAAATTGTTTAACAAGTTAAAGGAGAATTGTTTTATTTACCGGAGCCTTTGGTCGATTCTTGCACGATGAGTATCCTACTCCACGATGACGGATATGTACTAACACTGACTCTACATTACGAATTTCTAGTGACTCTAATTTGATTTAGAAAATAAATAGAATATTACGAGCAAACACTGATTCTAAGATCGTCTTGATAAACGATCGCAAATAATTTATAAAAACTGGACAAACTGAAACAAACAACCAATTATACAACAAACAAAAATATAATATAAAAAATATTTCTTGTAAATCATTTCTGAAGGCAACACATTAAAAAATATATTATTCAAAAGTATCAATAATAATGAAAATATATTTTACATTTAATTGAATAAAATTATTAAAAATTAAGTAAGTAAAAATTATATTTGGATATGTATAAAAGTATGGAGACTCAAAGTATTAGAAATTCTTTAAATAATATAACAATCGCACTAGACTATCAAGAATTATATAAAAATTTTCTATATTTTTCTACGTAATAATAAACACTATAATATTAATTAAATGACGCGATATAGTTAAATATATTAAAATAAAAATTTGCTATATTAAAGCAATTGGATTAAAGGAGATCGATCGATGTTCTCTTAGGTGTTTACACGACAACGTACTCTGTATAAATGAAAACCTTTAAAGCTCGCTTGCTTTGTCCCGATTTTGTTTGAAATAATTCTTGGAAGTCCCCGGCCGAGAAAATTCATAGAAATTCACGGTCTTATGATTATGTGTATATATATATATTTATATATATATATACTGAATATTATCCATCTCTTTCTATTACGCCTCACTTTATATACTTAAAAAAGATAGACTTACCATTTGCTGGAGAATTTCTACGCAGTGTGTGCTGTATGTGAGTGTGTGTACATATATATATACATACATATAATTGTTTCCTTCATATGTCCTTCGCTGTCCTTCTCCAGGTCGTACAATTTTTGGAAGCCTGTAAAATATAAGATTGTATTAATAGAATTATATAATTAATTGTGCGTAGAAGATAGCAATATATATGTGTGTGTGTGTGTGTGTGTGAGAGAGAGAAAGGGAGGGAGAGAGAGAGAGAGAGAGAGAGAGAGAGAGAGAGAGAGAGAGAGGGAGAGTACGAAAATCTAATATAATACGAAATACGATATATGGAGGCTAAATAATGAACAATTATTAATTAAAATATTGTAAAAGAGCTAAATAAATATCGATATCGCGAAAATAATATTAGAAAATTGGAAATAAAGAGTGGAAATAGAGAGAGAGAGAGAGAGTGAATATGAAAATCTAATATAATACGAAATACGATATATGGAAGCTAAATAATGAACAATTATCAATTAAAATATCGTAAAAGAGCTAAATAAATATCGATATCGCGAAAATAATATCAAAAAATTGAAAATAAAGAGTGCCACTCGGGGACGCCGAGGAGCTGATTATATTTTCGCGAATATCTTTTGAACGCGATGATGTTCCGATTTGCCCTCGCGGCCTTATAAAGATTTTGTCTTTATCTATCGATTGGTATATAAGAAGAGGGTGTACGTTAAAAAAAAATTCACTAATTACCTGAAATTAATGAGAGCGATACGGAGCCGTGTCGAACTAGTATTTTACGAACAAATATGGCGCCGGATCCAAAGCAAAACCGTTAAACAATCCGCGCCGCGCATGCGCATAACTGACTTCGGATGCGTATTGCGCCGATTTGGGCACACTACGCGCTAAAAAAGTAGTTCCTTTTTTCAAACTATTATTAAAAAAATGCACGAACGATATAAAATATTAATGAAAAAAAATCAAGAAAAGCTTTAATGATCAATGCCATTGAAACAGATCATTGTTTTCTAACCAATTAGCTAAAATATCTTTTTTTTCATACACACACGCACACACGAACATGCTACTTTGCCGTTAAACGTACGTAGTACAACATTAATCAAAATACAAACAATTAATAATTCGAAAATAAAATAATCTATCTCTATTGATCATATATTTTCCTTGAAAATATTTCGAAATGATAATAATTATTATTTAATAATGTATAATTAATAAATTAGTTTAAAAAAAAATAAATAAAAATAGCTTGAAACAAAATAAGAAAAAAGAAAGCTTTGATCAACGTATTCGAACATTACGACGTAACTGACCTAAATAAATTGGTCCACTGCCCTATTTAATTCTTTTTCTTTTTTCCTTTTTTAATATACTTTTAATGACTAGATATACGAAAAAAAAACATCTCTCGTTCGCTTCCACGCAGATGATACACATATGCATACGAATCCAGACGACTTTGACGACTGAAAACATTCATCGTACGATCTTTATATTTATCTGTCTCTTACGAAATTCGCATAATTTTCTTATAAGTATACATTTGCATATACATATTTAAATTCTTAAAAGAATCTATGTTTCTTATTCTTTCTATATAGATTCGTAGAGAATATATTTTCTTCTTTCCAAAAAGAAATGAAAGAAATTAAAGTGCGCGAAATATAGAATTATTAATAACATTTCTAATGTTAAACATTTAATATTAACGTGTAATATTAATGGTGACAGTATTGATACGAGAGCCGCCTAACTTTCTCAACTGTAGCATTAATAATTAATAAAATCATTAGGTGTAAAGCGTACGTAGAAAGCTCGAAAAGGGAATCCAATGAAATAAAAACAAGCACACAATGTTCAAGAAAAAATCTTGAAATTATTTAATACTCTATTTCTAAAGTTTTACAAATAAAAGAGAAAAATATAATTTTCCAAAGAGAGAGAGAGAGAAAGAAAGATACAAAAGATGAGAAGCTAGCATGATTTACATAACTGGATTGCTAGTAGATACACAATATTTTATTCTACCTCATTT
This sequence comes from Dolichovespula saxonica, assembly GCA_911387935.1. Classification (NCBI taxonomy): domain Eukaryota; kingdom Metazoa; phylum Arthropoda; class Insecta; order Hymenoptera; family Vespidae; genus Dolichovespula; species Dolichovespula saxonica. Next base: position 402,283 of record OU427015.1, read on the forward strand.
AACATTCTAGACACACAACAAATACTAATTTGCTATTCATTATTTCTATACGTCTATTATACCAGCCCTGGGGTAAAATTCTAACCATTCAATGCTCCTATTGTTAGTTCAAATATTGACAGTTTCATCATAGCTAAGAGAAATTTCCTTTCAAGTTAAGCAAAGATCGATGCCAAACGTCTTCTAGTTAAACATGCAGTAGAAAAGAAAATATATTTGTCTTGCCAAACTAGTCAAGAACTTTGCAAGATAGAACCTGCTTATGTTCTATCTAATAAATTAATTTATACGATCGATAACTATTACAACCCAAACTCGTCTTATACTTTCTTATTTTCAATATGTGTATATATATATATATATATATATATATATATATATATATATATATATATATTATAAATTTTAAATCGTAACTACTAGGTAATATAAAAAAAGATTATTATCCAAGACCTGTTCTCTACTGTTTTATAAAAAAGAGCAAGTGAGAAATTAAACGTAGACTTCGCACTTTCGTTACCTCTAAGTAATTAACGCAGGGAGAAGTTAATTACACTTTCGTAACGAGGTGAAAAAAGTATTGAAGAGAGTCGTTTACTCGTTAAATTGAGAATGTAGTAATTGGTGTAGCTAAGAAACATATTTCGAAACGGAGAAAACGCAGAAAAAATCATCAAGTTCGATTAAAACAATACCTTCATTACAAAGCTGATTCGCTTGAGAACTCGTGAATAATTTTCTAGTTTAAGGGTGCGTTAATTACTTAAACGTTAAACGAATTTTTCGCAAAATAATTCTAAAATCTATTACAGTCCACTCCTAACGAGATGGACGCGTTGACGTATAAATTATTGAACTTTTAGCAATTTAACAAACAAAAGTTAGGTCGAGTTCTTTGGAACGAGCCTAACTATTTACCTAAATGAATCTAAAAATCTATTCTTCTTTCTCGAAAACGCAGTTTGTCATATGCATACTCGTACGAATCTCCGTACACGTACGTTCATTACAATTTTTAATTAAAACTACCGTCTCTCTTTCTCTCTTTTAATAGAAAAATCGAGAGGTAAAAATGCAGGAACATGTTCTCGAACATTATTTTCTAAAGTATGAGATTAAATTCATCGTTTTCTGTATCGAAAGAAAAAAAAAGAAAGAAGACATTTCAAATAAGATTCTTGTCAGTTAAAATCAGTGACACATGACACGATAATTATGAGACGTTAATCATCCTATAAAGTTGATAATTAAACGAGAATTAACTTTCGATCTCTTAAGTCGTCGAGTTCCAAGGTTATACTTGGAAATAAAAATTCTCGATCGTGCTTTCTACTTTTTATTTTTTGTCTACCCAAAAGAAAAAACGTAATTGCGTTCAAGAAAGAATGAAATGGACATTTAATTCGCAATTAAATACACAACAGATCCTTGTAAACGCAAAATGTTCTCTTACGGCGAATTGAACGAACTTAGAAATACATTCTTGCGAAAAAGCACGTTCCCAGAGATTGCAAATGATAAATCATGTCCTATTTGGCAAAAAGAAAAGAAATAAATAATAAAAAAAAAAAAACACGCACGGAAACTTGACGTTTTACGAGGCGAAAAGAATATCGATAATGCGATTTTATTTCTCCAAAGATATTTTCCCTGCTTTCTTTCTTTTTTTTTTTTCTTTTATATTCTACGTTCCAGGAGGAACGAGGGGAAAAGTAATTACAGAAAAGTATTAATCCGCGCGCGCACACACACACCTATCAGAGTATTTTTCAACAATAATAATGCCTTCCAATGCGTTGCACGTGAACGTCGAGAGTCTGCTGGTTCGCCGAAATAATATAAGGATTTAAATGTAATTTTCATTGAAACCTTTACCTATCGCTTATTAACTTCACGATCCCATTTGCCCCTCATCGTAGACTTCCTATCTTTAGTTTCTATGCTCGCTCTAGCAAGAATCCTGTCGCGTTAAAATCGAGTTTCTAGTTGCTTGAAATTTCAACGAGTTCCTGAACGTGGCTAATAGGAGGACTTACACCTTTACTCGTTTCCAACGTTTCCTCCTTTGGAATCGGTTGACGAGCATAAATAATCGATGCACTTCGCCTCGCTACTTTGTCACGTTCTCTCCGATATTATCCTTCTACTCTTCCTTCGCTACCGTCAATCCTATTATTTCCTCCCTCGAATATTCTATTTAAAGATTTTATCATTCCGAGACTTGTTCTCGCTTAATATCATTCGGCAACGGCAATCGATTATACGCGATACCTTTTGACTCTATAAAAGCATAGAAAAAGGCCAGTTCTATTCCTCCTATGGTTACACGAGAATATAGGCCGGTCTACGTGTAAAGAAGGAGGAGAAGAAGAAGAAGAAGAAGACAAAAAAAAAGATTAAAAGAGGGAGGAAGAAGAAGAAGATTAATGTTAGCCAGGAGAGTATTACGTTCGGGCGGAGATTCGACGATTCGACGATATTTTGTCGTACGATAGCTAGATAAATTCAACGTTTGGAAGAAAATACTGTTGCTACGGGCTAGTCCTATACTCCCGTGGGGTGTAATCTGCGTTCGAGGACGTAAATAGGATGTTTTACGATCCCTTTCGATCCCCTTCTTCACCTCCGCCCTTTCGCACGATGCCTTCGTCAATGACGTAAACCGGAGAAGATCGCTAGATTACCCTCGCCGCCGCCACCACCATCATCATCATCACCATCATCATCATCAATCCTCGTATACGTTTCATTTTAAATGTTCCTTCCACGAAACGTGATTCACGTGTACTCGTAGACTCGTTATCAAACGTTTAATATATTCTTCGTACGTCTTAGAACTTTGACGAAAACCATCTGCAACAAATATGAAAACGATAAGCCGACTAGGATTCTTCGTGCATCAGAAAACTTTGCATGCATTTCAGAGATTACGTCGTAGCTCGTTTTTAAAAGTACTACCGGCGTTAATCGAGTATACGGTATTAAGCTATTAGTGCTCTAATTCGAGCGCTTATATATCGATACGCGTTCGTTTACATATATATATACGCGCGCGCGTGTGTGTGTGTGTGTGTGTGTATATATATATATATATATATATAGATATATATATATTATGTCCATACGTAGATACGTAGATATATGAAACGTTGCAATTTCGTAACTGCCATCGACGATACGTGCACGATCATGCGTTGTAGGTTGTTACACGTTGAATGAGTAATGGACGAACTGATTTCTAGTACTCGCTAACGTCGCTTACAGCTATCGCTCTATGAGAATAGCACTATCGTACGGGTTTCCATTCGAGGAGACAGACCACGATCTTGTCATAATCGATTTCGATATCACGACTAAGCGACGAGAGATTTCTAATTTTTATACAAATAACGTACAATAATTTCCGTCGCTATGCGTTGGCTCTGCGAGTCGAAGAAGAACTTTGATTCAATTTTTAATTGTCGAAAACTAAGAGAGAGAGAGAGAGGAAATGTGGAAAACGCAACAGACGAACCATACGAAGGGAGTATAAAAACAATTAACGAAGACGATTAATGGATTGGGGTAATTTGGCAAAGAGCATCGTGAAAGCAGAAAAAGGATGGATGTGATTTACCTCGGCTGTGTACGTACATATGTGCGTACATACTACTCTCGCCAGGAACTCGCACGAAACGATTTAAAAACTGACTGCAGTTCCTACGAGAGATTATTTTTAAAGAACACAAATGCTTTTCATACCGGTATCCGAAGATGCGTTCTATTTTCACGACGATTAAGTAAATAAACCGAGGAACACAATTTTTACAACCTTTCGAAGAACGTAAACACTCGCTCGTTCGATATATATATATATACACACATGTGCCTCATACATATAAGTCTTGTAATATCGAATCGTAAATTAAATCGAATTTATTCCCTACTATATCGCATTTGGTTGATTAATATTAAAGAGAATAGCGAGGATCCACTCGTTGGATTATCGAGTTGGCCTATTGAAAATGTTAAATGGATAAAAACATCTCGTCTATTTATACATTCTATAACGTTAAATAACGTAAACGACGAGTCTCGATTTTATTGATAACGCTAATAAATTCTAAAGAATATAACATGCCGTTATTTTCACACGTCCGACATTCTTTTGCAATAACGTTAGAGATATTGGCGACGTGAGAGAGAGATAAAGAATGAAGGAAATAAATTTTTCAAAGTAAAAGAAAGAAATAAATAAATAAAGGGAGAAACGAAAAAAAAAATCAAGACACTCCGGAGCTCTCTTTTCGTCGCAATTTCGGGAAGTAGTCGAGCGCGTAATTATCCTACTGATAAATATACAGGTAAGGTGGTGGTCGTAGCACATAGCGCATGTGATTTACGAGAATGGCATAGCAATTAAGAGAGGGGGCGATATCTTAATTCGAATCAAGTCAAGCATGAGAAGAGAAGGAAGGAGTCGGTTAATAGTACCTTCGTCGTTGGTCACCTACGCAAACAAATCAATTATGCTGAAACGACTATCATCTCTCTCTCTCTCTCTCTCTCTCTCTCTTTCTTTTCCTCTTTCTCTTATATTTTTCTTTCTTTTTTCTATTTTTTTCGGAGAGCCTTAAAGAAAAGGCGAAAAAAAAGAAGAATTGGAAATACGATGACGGGGAGGAAGACGACGAAATAGCGTACGTCTCGCTTTACGACGGAGAAAATAGATGAGATTCTCGAGGAGGGACGATTGTAATAATTCTCGGTCGTCTCCCAAGTACAACAACACTGGATTTGCCACGAACATTATGTCGCCTATTAATTCTCAACGGCGTACTTTTCGCTTCGTTATTCGAGGTTCTTTTTCTAAAGAAAGACGGAGAGAAAAAGAGAAAAATCTTTTCCGCGTCCGAGATTACACGACCGATTAAAATATCATCATGTGGAACACCGTGCCAACTTGTTTTCTTTCTTTTTTTAATTACGATAAAATAATTCAATTAATAATGCGTATGTGCGTAAAGTTTTCATATATCTGCACTTACGTTTCTACTGAAAATGATTTTTCTTTTCTTTTTTTTTTTTTTTCAGACCGAACAATTCACAGTTTTGTGGTTACTGTTCGTCGTGATCGTTGCTGGTAACGCTGCAGTTCTCGCTGGTCTCTTGCTGGGCAAACGTCGAAAATCTAGGATGGACTTCTTCATCAAGCAACTGGCATTCGCAGGTTACCTAAATCGATTACAAAGTTTATTTCATTTCATTGTAATTTCGTTTTATCATATCGTATCTCACAAGGTAGAATTTCGCGAAAAATCTTTTATACCTGAAAAGAAGACCCGGAAGAAAAAACCCCGTCGATTTCGATGGAAACTATTAGACGGAAATCCATTTTACTCTCGAAAGATTTCATTTCTTTTATTTTTTTCTTTTTCTTTTTTTTACTAATCCCTGGGCTGATCTATTTCCAATAATATTTTAAATGGGCGCTTCCCCGATAAATTAATCTCTCGGCTCGAATCTCACGTTTTCATTCGGCGTGAGACGAAATTGTTTCGCTTTTAGTTAAAGCGTTACTCTTTTCTATCGCGAAACTGCGATAAAAAAAAAATTTCTTCTTATATCACTCGCCACTTGTGCCGGTCATAATTTTTACGTTCACATTAATTTTGAGATCATTCCTGTCGAGATACGCGAATCCCAATCATATTTTTATTTGGAAGACAAAATATGAGGAAATCATGAGGGTAAAGTTGGCTTTCTTATAAGAAATGATGATGGGAGGGTAGGATAACGCTTGAAAAGGTCTTTATGGACGTGGAATCTTACTTTGAGAGTCGCACTGCTCGACGATATTCTCAAAATCGTTTCCTCATAGTGAACCACGAAATATCATAATGCCGCATAGAAAATAAATATTTCTGACAAGAAAAAATCACGAGAGAGGGATTCGGCCGGGAATATTTTGATGAACGTGACCTGCTAACACAAAGAAAACGAGAGACATATGTAGAAATCATATTGGATTAATTTGCATTTTATATTTACTCATACAGAAAGCGAATCATACGAAAATCATAGATTCATTCTATCGATAACTTTGTACGATTCAATTTCTACAGATATTTAAAAATTTTATTCATACATGCGTTACATGCGTCCGTATTAATTTAAACATTCTCGTTTAATATTTCTGCTTTAGCGAGGAAATATTCCCTTTAATTCTTTATATATTTCATGCAGCACACTGATTTTTCCACAGTTGTTGTTGAAAGTTTTCAAACGTGTCAGAATATTTCTATGATGGTGTGTGATGTGTATATATATATATATATATATATATATATATATAAATATATATGCCTGAAAATAGATAATAAAGAAAAGTTTATCACGAAAGATCGAAAAGCACGGTAGAAACATTTTCTCGATAAATGGAGAGAGAGAGAGGGAGAGAGAGAAAGAGAAAGAGAGTATAAAGAGGATCGTTTCCCTGACTCTAATTTCCTCGTCGCTTACTATCGTCGTTTATTTCAAGAATTCGCGTAATGACGTCACCTACATCGGTCTGTATATTTATTCGTTCGGAAATGAAGTGGACGAAACTCGGATAGCAGTTAATAATAACGCACTACGATGAATCATTCCACTTCGCTATCCATCCTTGTTCGCAGATCTTTTGGTCGGTTTGATATCAGTTCTGACGGATATAATTTGGAGGACTACGGTGACCTGGCATGCCGGTAACATTGCCTGCAAATTCATCAGGTTTATGCAAGCCGTCGTCACCTATAGTTCTACGTACGTATTGGTTGCACTATCGATCGACAGATACGACGCCATTACTCGACCGATGAACTTTTCAGGAAGTTGTAAGTATATATATTTTTCTTCCTATAAAATAATTGACATATCAAATAAATGACGGTTCGGTTTATAGTAAAATTTTCATTCATCGATTTATACTTAACTTTGTCGCGTTTCCAAAATCTCTTTTAACATTCGTAAATGGAGAGCGAAGCAATCTTTTCGAATTTGCTGCAAGTACTTGGAAAGAAATATATAAATATGTTTTCACACGTACGTACACACACACACATATATATATATATATAACATAGAAATATATGATAACATGGAAAAAGTGTCGAGAAGATCCTTTCGTATCTGCAATATATAAAAATAATCGTGAGTTGCGATGTCGACCATTGTAGACAGAGAAAGAGAACGATAAAGCTCGAGAAGAGAAGTAAATTGTTGGATTGGTAACACCTTGCAGTCTCTCTCTCTCTCTCTCTCTCTCTCTCTCTCTCTGCCTTTCTCTTTCTCTATCTTCTCCTCCAAGTAAGATTTTTATGACTTATAAAATACAGAGTTACTTCGAATAAGTAGAAGAAGCTCAAAGATATCTCTTGTCTCCTCTTTCTCTCTTTCAAGTACATTTTCAAGTTGTATTCGAAAAAGCCGAGGTAGCAAACGCGTACACACATTTCACGTTATTCTCGAGAGAAAAGTCTCACCAAAGAGTGGTGAGCTGTATGAAGAGGGAGACACAGAGGAAGAAGAAAAAGAAAAAGCTGTAATTTAAAGGTCGCCAGTCAGTCGCAAGCTTTCCTCTTTTCAGACTTTATATTTACTGTCGACCGAGAAATCGTTTCCAACCACGAAGCCGATTTTCAAAGATACGTGTGTATGCGCGGGTATGATATAAAGGATGTTTTACCTTTCAAACTTGATCATTTTTCTCAAACGTAACTCTTTCCGGTACGTCCGAAAATCAACTAATTAATATCGTTTAATTCGTCCGTTAATACGACGATAAAAATATTCTGTTAATCGGAAAAAGTTTGAGCGAAATAATTTTTTGCCAAAGCACCCTATACATTTTATTCCTTCCCTTATTTTATTTTCGCCTCATTTCACCCTGATATTATATCTCGCGTAAGTAAATCCACGAGGGGAGAGAGAAAAAAAGAAATAATAAAAAGTAGAATAACGAGAGAGAGAGAGAGAGAGAGAGAAAGATAAATTTTTCGTCGTGCAAAAAGAAGCCATTTTCTCGAGTACGACAACGATGCAATGTTAAATGCATTAAATGGAGGTTCTACAAACTTACCAACGCATGTCTAATGAACGAGAAAGGTTTTCATCGCTTTTGATCGTTTTTCCCTCGATAACCTTCTCGCTTAATTAACTTTGCGCAATAATAACGTAGAGATAACGCGATGATTCTTGCAAAATAATTGTAAGTCTAACTCATCGTTATCGGAGTTAATTAGAATCATTTCTATGGTAACAAAGTTAACGTCCATGCGATTTCCCAGAAATGGAATAGTTTTCAAACTCTGCCAGGGTTGATCCATTTTCTGTTCTTGCTTTTTCTTTTCTTTCCTCTTCTTTTTATAAAACAATTAAACCGTTTGCTACCTCCGATTCGATAAAGTTCTTCTTTTTCCATAAGCTTCTTCGATCTTCAATACGACGTTAATGTCCCGAAACAAAAATTAAATATTATTCATACGAAAGAATCGAAACGATCATCCAATGTCCACGTTTGAATGACGATACCTTCTAGACTCCTAAGACGTCGAAATATTATCCTGGTATTCTTCGCAATAAAAATATTATCGGTGATAATGCAAGTCGGTGAACACTTGTAAGGTGAAGTATTTTATGCAGGGTGGAGAGCTCGAGTATTGGTGGTGGTCGCTTGGAGTCTCTCGGCACTTTTCAGCATTCCCATCATCTTTCTCTACGAGGAGAAACGTATACAAGTATGAGAAAAGAAAATACATATACATATTTTCGTCCCCTTATTAGAAATAATAATAAAAAGCATCGTCCTTGTTTATTCCGTTTTCTTTTTTTTTGTTTTTTTTTTTTAGGGAACGAAGCAATGCTGGATAGATTTAGGATCTTCGATTCAATGGAGGATTTACATGAGTTTGGTGAGCTTTACCCTGTTCATAGCTCCCACCCTTATAATAGGGGGCTGTTATATGGTCATCGTAGCAACGATATGGTCGCAAGGAAGCGCATTACGTCAGGGTCCTACCAGGGATACTAGAAGGGCATCGTCCAGGGGTCTCATACCAAGAGCCAAGATCAAAACCGTTAAAATGACCTTCGTCATAGTGTTCGGTGAGTCGTTTCAACTTTTTCCCCTCTTCCCCTCGCCCCCCTCCACTTCGAACGAACGACTGGACTTTTTATTACCATTATCGTTGAGAAAAACTTTAGCTTTATCGACGAAGATCGAGGATTAAATGGAATAAATTAAAAGAAGTAATCTTGATCGGGTTCTGCTGCATTCGTTGAAATTATTTCATGTCCTCTCTTATGAAACTCATTGAAAAATCTAACACGTAACGTACGAACGATCGATAAAGTGAGCTTTGACAAGAAATATCTCCCCGGTTAACGACCGATATAAAAAGCTTTTTCTCGAAATAGAATTTACGAACGATTAGGGGCTCCTACGAAAGTTGAAGGAAAAGTGACTCGACGGATTCGACAGTGAAAAGCGATAACCCTCTCTCCGATGCGACACAGTTCCCTATAGGTGGATATATATTCTGCTACCGGGAATATCGTCGAACCGTTTTATTTGCACGGCGTAAAAGACGTGGCCACAAGAAGATAAGCGAGTGTTCTCTCTCTCTCTCTCTCTCTCTCTCTCTCTCTCTCTCTCTCTCTCTCTCTCTCACTCTTCCTCTTCTCAGCATCCATACACGGCATTCGAAGAAGAGAGCAAAAGACGCGTGGAACTTCAATATACAGTGTGTCCGTTGAATATACAATTGTTTCGAGTTACATCGAAGTGAACATTGAAGAGACGGATGTCAAGGAATATATATGTTTCTCGTACAAACTATGAATTTAAAATACACGAACGTTCTTCGAGTAACAAGGATCTACAATTAACGAATAATCGGCGATCGATGGTTCGATGAATTTCAAAACAAATCAAACGAGAAGAAATAAAAGCGTAAGCGCGTTCGTCGCTAGTATTTGGATTATTCTTTTAAGAGGAAAGATAAGGAAAAGAATTTATCGAGCGTTACACGAATCGACCGACTCGTATCCCAAGACACCCTGTATATACCGATTTCTAAGCCTCGCGTACGTCGTTCAACCCCCCCCCCCTCATCCCCTTACTTATCTAGCCAGGGACAATTTTACGCGTACGAGAAATCGCTCGAGCTAATCAGATTCGCTTCTTGCGATTGGCCTTTTCGGAGGTCTTTTCTTTTCTAGCTGACGACGATACTTTCGCGAAAGGAGGAGCTCGAGGTTGAGAGGGGACCTATCGATACTACACCCTTGATATTCCCCGAAAGTGAGAAATTCTTTGAGGACGACGATGCAGCGCGTTGATAACGAAGGCCAAAGCATAACGACCGAGATCTCCCTGCTGTTTTTTTTTTTTTTTTTTTTAAATTATAATAATAACAAAAGATACGCATTAGAGAAAAGAAAGAGAAAAGAGAAAAGGATCGATCACCTAGCCAGATTTCAAACGTATTTGCGAACACTCGAGGCAACAGTAACTACGTTCAGTGATCGGATTAAAAGGGAACGAATACAATCTGCTCGTTCATCGGGAACATTCTTAAAGTGTTTATACAATCGGAATGGCTATTAGAACTCTGAATCACGATCCAAACACGTGGCCATTGCAAAAGCCTCGTTTGCATTTCCATCGATGATTTACCGGATCGATCGTATGAAAGAAAAAGAAAGATAAAATTATATTTGTATTATTAACGTTAAAACGCCGATAGAATCGTTTTTCTAATAATTTATCGAAAATCTTACGATTATTGCAGTATTCATCCTTTGTTGGAGTCCGTACATAATCTTCGATCTCCTTCAAGTATACGGACACGTGCCGAAAACGCAGACGAACATCGCAGTAGCGACTTTTATACAAAGTTTAACGCCATTGAATTCTGCCGCCAATCCCATAATTTATTGCCTTTTCAGCACGCCATTCTGCAAGAACGTACGGTGAGTTGTCGAAATTGCAAATAAATACGATTTGTCCTAGGAAACTGTCAAAAGTAAAAAAAAAAAAAAAAAGAAAAGAAAAAAGATTACCAAACTCGTAGAGCATTAATGAAAACGATAAGACACTTTATGGAGCAACTGTTGCACGGTAGGAACATGCAGGCGATTTCCTGGGTTTCGGGATGGTGCACTGCAAATCCACATCACTGCTTTGGCACCGGTGGTGCTAAAACCGCAAGTACAAGGACGACAGTGACGACGTCCCTGACGGCACATTCATCTCGTAAAAGTGGACCAGGGATGTTGCACTCGGCGACTTCGAGAAAGCACGTGATGGTGTCGTTGGTTTAAATTGTTTAAAAGACCACCGAGAAAAGAGAAGCAAATATCTTAAGCTTTTACATTTACTTGTATTTCTTTCTCTAAACTCCCGAAGATACCCGAAAAGAAATGGCCGAGCGGCCTGCGTGCGAGCCACCAATCAACGAATTCTTTCTTTAGTTTACCAGAGCAAGCTCGGCTTTACTTAAACAACAAATCACCTTAGGCCGTTCTTTGATCCTAAGTAAAGTCTCTCCGCGCAATATTTTATTCCTTTTTCTTTTTTTACAAAATTCTACGACGCCTCGAAATTAAACTACGGTTATAAATTATAAATCGTTGAAATGATAAAACTGTTCGCGAAAGTATTATAAATATTATAATTAGAACATTTCCTCGAACTGGATTTCGGTCCTTCTGCCGCAATATCTCTTTCACAATTACTTTTAATTTTCTCTCTTTCGGTATCTCATCGAGATGTCTCAAAGAAAGATATTTTTCTCTCGTATCGCCATTTAAATTGTGTCTTTTAACGAGCACAGACTTTAACCTACATTTATGAACGCTTTAAAGTTTAAATCCTTGGAGAAAGGAAGCTAATGAAGAGGAAAAAAAATAGAAAGGGGAATCATTAAAAACGTTATTGTAATCGTTACGCGATTTCTCTTAAAAATTAACAACTTTAATGAGCGCGATACGAATAATTACCAATAATAAAACTATTACCCTTTACTGTCTCCGTTTTTATCTTACCATTATGATAATTTTTGTTTACCCTTCAAAAATCGTTAAAAGATGAAATAATAAAAGAGGATGTAAATAGATTTTACGTAAGAAGAACGAGATATCGACCTCATTAAAAGAATAGTGTACTTTTACGTGAACGAAACGTAAAATGTCTTGAAAAAGAATACGAAGAAAGGGAATATTTCATTATTACACGATATCCATTACAAATAAATAGATATGCATATATACACACGCATATATAGAGAAAGAGATCGAACAAAATCGATTCGGTATTTCAAAGCGAGCTCGTGAAAATATGAAAGCGACATTTTCTTCCCATTTTACATGTATCAGTGAAACTCGATGGAAAATAAAATGCCCGAAGGTATATACCAACGTGTACAAACATCTATATACGTATATACGTAATAATAATAATATTTTATATACATATATATATATATATATATATATATGTATGTATATGTAAAATCTCTTGGCTTCATGTCTCTCGATGTATAGAGAAAATACATAAAAACATATTTATTCATAAACTGCATCGCAAGATATAATAATAATAATAATAATAATAATAATTTATTATTATCAGTGTAATTGAATCTCCATTGACAATAGAAAGGTCCTTGTAAATATAACCGAGAATAAAATTGACGAACGAATAGAAAATCTTTCTCTCCGAATGAGAAATATCTCGATGTAACGATTGATTTAAAAAAAAAAAAAAAAAAAGAAAAAAAGAACTATGGAACATTTTATGTGAAAAATAAAATCAAGTATCGAAAACTACGTCTCCTCTCTTTTATCTCCCTGAAACGAATACTTTGTTTTGAACATTTTCGAGTATGTAAAAAATTGACGAGAGGTAAAGTTGAATCGCGTGTACGCCGTCGTCGACGAAATAAAATTCCTCCGTGTTCTTCCATTCCCTTTTATGGCTTAGCTCACTCGACGAGCGTGTAAAATCCAATGGCTGCCATCGGTGTCGAGTCAAATAGAAACGGAATCATTACTTTACTCTTCTCATTTTACTTGTTATTTTCTTTGACGTCCGATCGAAATTACGTGACGACTTTTGTCGGGCAAATAGAATTTCGAAAGAAAAAGCAGACGAAATATTCGTTGTCGGCAAGCGTATAAAACGTTTCCGATTAAATCCGACGGCCAAATGAAGATCAACTATCGAGTTCGATTTGAAATTAGTACGAACAAAAGAAAATTATTATTATAAAATGATAGAAATTTCAGAGTGTAAAAGGATGTTTGAAGAAAAGTAATAATATTTTCCTACGTCGTCGTTGATATCGCGTCAACGATCGCTAATATGTGAAGATTTCGGAAAGAAAGGAAAAAAAAAGGGAAAAACACAAAACTTTCTCTTTCCCGATTCTAAGGAACTTGTAAATGTTGGTCGCAAACCCATAAAAAAAATAAGTATCGAACTAGTAGGAGAGGATATAGTCCGAAGATTTCGATAAAACAGTATCCAGGATGTCCTGCTTGAATTGTCGATCGATAGATCATAGAATGGATCGAATATATCATCTGGATACTCCGCGTTCTTACGATCACCGCAACTCGACACATTCGTCGAACGTTCGTAGCCCTTGTAACGAAATGTACACCGGTAAGCGAATAATACGTTCGTCGAATACATTATTTTTCTTTTTCTTTTTTTTTTTTACTAATTTACCTATTAATCGTCATGCCGAACGGAGATTTTTAGCTTCCAAGGACTCTCAGATGGAAGATAATGATAAGATTATAATCATTTTTTGATCCATCTATGGAAAATAGGAGGTCTCACCGAAAGAGAAGTTAGTTTTCAAACAGAGCAACGAACAAATTTATCATCCTTTCAGGAAGTTACACAACGGCTGGATGGATCACTCCAATGTCCGTGGATTATAGTAGAAGCACGACCGGGACAGATACATCCGTAGAGAGCCGATTTAACTGCAATATGATAAATTGTAATTATATCAGATTCAAAGAACGTAGGAACGAGATAATCGAATATTTAATTTTTCGCGATGATACATTGAAATATAACGATATAAATTACTCACTTTATCGTAGGCTTTCATCGTTTTTTTTTTTGCAAACTTGCACATCCGTTCGTTCAATTTTCTAATTAATTTCCCTTCCACCGTTGTCAAGAATCTATTTACAGAAAGTCTAATTAATTTCGAGTAAAAAGAGTTGTGAAAGAGAAATGAAATATTTAATAGAACGTTAACGATAGTGAAATTTTGAAAGAATATTTCGTAGGTAGAGGCGACCATCTTGCATTCCCAGAGAACAGGATGGAAATGAGGAAAATAGCGAGCGAATCGGCTCGAGATCGACGAATTTCAATCGCTAATGCAAGGTCCCTAGAAAGTATTAAAGCTAGATTGAAATTGCTCGAGGAGAAGAACGCTACGATGCGTGAAAAGTGTCGTGAGATCTTTGGAGAAAAAGAAAATTTGAAAAGTCGGTGAGGAATCCTCGATAAAAATCGATTGTCTTCGATGCTAATTTTTCTTCCTTCGTCCTCCGCGCAGTCTTGACGGGGAGAAAAGTAGAAACAAGGAGTTGGAGGATAGAATAACTTCGTTGCAAGTAGAACTGATGGAGACGAAGAAAGAAATTACTGAAAAATCAAATAAACGAGTGGTAAGTTTGGTTTATCGAATGAACGAACAAGTAAGTGCAATAAATAAACGAATATTAACGGAGAAACGGACGAACGATAAATTCATCCCGATATTGCGCCCGCTTTGAAATTACTTTAACGGAATTAATATCTTCAATGCATATCATCGCGTGCAACTTCTTTAGGAAGATGAAAATGTAAATAAAATGGAAAATAGCAGCTCGACAACCGATATCGTTGCGACCGTAGAACGGGCCGTACAGAATTGGTCTCTTTGTCAGGGATGTCAGAACAAATTGGAGAATTTTACGAACGGTATACCCACGGTCACAATTACGAGGTAATCATATACGAATCATTTAATAAACTTTATTAATTGTCTCTATCGGATAAACGAGCGGAAACTTATTAAACAAAGTCGATCTAATTAAAACCAAGATCGATCTCGTATTTTAAATTGTTAATAAAACGCGAATAGATTTAAACGTTCATTCTGTATAATGGCTCAAATCGATTTTCGATTTACTTTGACATTTTTATTTTATATGTTTTTTTTTCTTTTTTTTTCCCCAATAGCTGTTACATCCCTTTTCGCATTTCATGAAAATCCTTAAAGTATTATGAAAGAACGTGCACATACTCTTTCCTTCTCTTTCTCTTTCTCTCTGTGATTTATCCGTTCACGAGTAGAATTTTTAAGAGGACACGTCTCTTTCGTTCCGCTAACGTTAACCTCCTAGATCGGAGCTGGATATCCTGGAAAAGGACATGCAAGTCCTTAGAGACGCGGTGATCGCGAGAGAGGAAGCTTGGGACAAGGCGATGGAACGGGAACAAACGTATCGTCAGCAAATACTTAGGCTAACGTGCGAGACGATCACTATGCGTCACATTCAGGAATCTCGCGAGGAAGAATTAAGAGCTATCGGGGACATTTTGAAAGTAAATGTTACTGAAGAATAAAATAAGATAAAAACTAGTGCGACGAGACGTCGATAAAAATGAAATAACGCTTGACTCGCAGGAGAGAGAAGGCGACCTGAGGAGTCTGCAGAAAAGAGAGTGCAGTCTGAGGAAGATCGTAACGAAACTTAACAAGCATCAAAGGTGAGTGAAATATTCGGGACAATAATTCGCAACTCGAGTTAAGTAGCTCGAGATTAATGGAAGTCGTGCTCGAGCGTAAAGTCGAGCGAAATTAGATCGCAAAGGACATCCCGTCCTTTCTATTTCTATTATTTCTATTTCTACTTCTATTTCTACTTTTATTTCTATCCGCAAAACTTTCAATGGAAGGTATTCAAAACGCATTTAACGTTAGGACGATCATTATTATTGTCATCGTCATCAGCATCCACTCGTTATTATCGCGATGATAATAATCGCGAATGGCTTTTCATTTCCTTCGCGAATATTAAAAATGACAAAGCGGATAAGAAAATTCCTTTTTTCTTTCATCAAAGATTTATAGCACACTGTCGTCTCATCGTTCGGTTCGCCGTTCTTTTCGTAATTCGCTTTTTATCCGCTTCTCTCTCTCTCTCTCTCTCTCTCTCTCTCTCCTTTTTATTTATTTTTTCTTTTTTTTTTTTTTTTGAAAAGTTTAGAAAAGTAATGAAAGTAACGCGGGGTGGCGAGCGTTGAAGTCGAAGAGTAATTTCATCTTCTTTCGTTTAGTTTTCTCTATTTTTTTCAATTTCCTATCGCTTCAACCGAGAGAGCTAAAAGTAATGCATACGGCACTGGCCCACATTTTAGTAGTCTCATTTGCAAGTTCTCCGTAATGGACCGTGTTTAATATTCCCCTTAATTTTTTTCTAACGATCCATTTCTTTTACAACGACGGTAATAACATTTCCTTCCCCTGTCCAATAATCGGATGAATTAACAAACAGTTGTAATTGTCTATTAGTATCTTACGATTAAAATTCATAAGGACGAATACGATGCATCCTCTATTTCATTATAAGCTATGGTTTATTTTACATAAACATGGTAATAAAAATATACGTAAATTCTTGACTACGTCCTTCGAAATGTACTCGCGCGTTTTCACAGAGATCCAGAAGCGAATCTTGGAAATTTTCCGACGTTAGAACTGACTGAGAAAGAGCAGAGAATTATTGAAGAGTGCTCGAGACAAGTGCTATCCAGCATGAAGGGAAAACAGAGAACGAAATCAAAAGGAAACGCAGTGACCGAATCACAACGTACGAGTCCTCGAAATAACAATAATAATAATAATAATAATATTAATAATAATAACAACAGTAATAATAATAATATTAATAATAATAACAGTAATAACAATAATAGCAACAATAAAAATATGATTCAGAGTAAGGACTAACAAACAGGTTCCTTAGAAAATATCTAACTTTAAATCGAGTGTGAATTATACGTCCAATGCACATTGTTATAACGCCTCGATGAAAGAAATAAAAGGAAAGAAATGGTTTGAGTAATTTGAGAGAGAAAGAGAGAGAAACAAATCTAGAAAGTGTAGAAATATAATGCCGATATTGTTAATACATTTAACGCAACATTTTTTTTATCTATAAACGTTTTAACTATTTGAATAAATAATTTTGATGAGATAACTTGTTTCTCATTTCTTTCCTTTTTCTTCTTTTTCCTCTTTTTCTTCTTCTTCTTCTTCTTCTTCTTCTTTAATAACAGAAGGAATGACCAAAAAAGAAAGAGAGCAAGCTAAGTATGAGAAAATAAGTTATACGTTCGTATTAGTTCTTCCCTTGACGTCCATGCCTGGTTTCGCGTGAGTAAACAGAGCAATGTGCATATCTAACAAGGAAATAACGTATATGAGAAAAATAGTTTCGGTCCCTTTCCTAGAAATTGAATAATATGAATCTATGAGAAGCACGACAAGAATGCCAAAGACGTATAAAATATTATTATCCCTTGTGTGTGTCCAACGAGAAAGAGAAAGGCTTAGAGAGAGAGAGAGAGAGAGAAAGAGATTATTGTTACTTCGTTTGTTACATTATCCTCTCAACTGATAAATGAAATGTTTTAATTACTTTTATACGAAAAATGGAATTTTATAAGTATATCAAACCACTCAAATGTACAATGAATTGACATTAATTTTAAAACGTAGACGAGAATCTGCAAATAAATTAGAACGATTAAGCTTTTATTATATACGAATATGTACGTTTTACCTGGCATACGAGAAAATGTTTATTGTATTTTCCTGGACTCTCTCTCTCTCTCTCTCTCTTTCTCTCTATTGCTCGATCTTATATACCTCGTATTGTATGTACGCGCGAAATAAAAGGGAAACGCAAAGGCACCGGATCTCGAGACACTACTGCCTTCCGCTTTGTTGCTGCATCAGCTTCTAAATTCTACGCATTTTCGTCTCTTTCTGTACCATTCGCCGAGCTCCGTGAAATAGGGAAGAGAGCGTGTTTACTACGTGTCGTCCATCTATGAAAAATATGTACATATTGTACTTTTACGTCAAGTATATTCAAATAGCCTACACAATGCAATATTATAATTTTTACAAGCTGTCGAGCACAATTTATTGAACGAAATTACTTCGACGACACTCGCTTTATCGTTTACAATGACGTTTACTTACTATGATGTTTTCATCGCAAACAATATCGATTATGCCCCTGTAACATACTTCCCGCGTAACGTATCGAAAGAAAGGGTTGTCCTTTCGATCGACGAAACGTTCGCTGTTACAACGACCCTCTTGTTTTTCGACTCGTCTTCGATATCGATTGACAGGAAAAATTAATATAAATACCAATGACTACCATCAATTTAATAAATAAAGGATCAACCCTTGATCTTTTTCGCCGGTAAAGAAGATCCTCCGATCTCGATCCATCGCTTACCTAAAAAATCCAATGCATTAATTATGGTACTAATTAAATGCATGTATCGTTAATCGAATTGTAAAATAATCGATATCGTCGAAGGTTCTAAGATAAAGCTGGTCGAACGTTTCCGAGGTTGAAAAGATAAAAAAGTAATAAGCATAATTATCGTTAACAAGAGTAATTGCGATGCGACCATTTTTCTTGATTACATTACTGACTCGCTCTGCCATCTATCGGAGAAAACATGTAAACGCGAACGTGAAATGTTCGACGGATAAGTTCACTTTTCTTTTTATCGACAGTGGTCACATGATAAAACAGTTTAAAAGAAACCTACACGATCGATAAGTTAAAATATGTTAAATCGTAGAATTATTAACCGATAATTTTTTTTTTTTTTTTATTGAAATGGCACGTCCTTTCGTCGCGTCGTTTCGTGCTCCAGTTGAAGACGGTTGGATTGAAATGTCAAAAGGTAGTTAGGAATTAATGACACGAAAGAAAGGAGGATGACGCGCGAAAAAAGGAATTGCGTAATTCCTTTTACAGGATTAAGGGAACGACGTACGAACGTTTCGCGTCGGATTACGTTCGTAATTGGTCCGAAAAAAAAATTTCCGTTCTTCTCATCGATCCACGTGATCTATGAGAATTATGTATATCGTTCGCGAAAGAAAAACGCATAACACGTAACTTCGATCACAAGAAATCCTTTTTACGAACTACCCGATGCAAGTCCCCAACTATAATATTCTATAAAAATCTATAAGAGGATTTTTTCCCGATTACAAAGTATAAATTAGAAATCGATCGACGGATCGGCTATTCGAATTATATAGAGATTTGAGGTTACGTGATTAATTTCGACAAAGATTGACATAACCTACTTGCTTTTTTTTCGCATTATCTTTCTCTCTCTCTCTCTTTCTCTCTTTGGAAGGTCAATAAATTATCTCATTAACGAGCAATGAACGTAGAATAAGTACTAATGGAGAATCGTGCAATCGTCATTTTTCGACTTAACGATAACGACGAGAAATTCTCAAGTAATTCTCCAGGGCACCTTCCTATTCTTTTTTCTTTTTTTCATATTTCATATCAATGCATACGAAAGTACTGAAACAATAGAATATTACCTTTGATTGGTCCTCTAGTTTCCTATTCCTACGAACTCTCTTGATCGATCGATCTCGAACTTTCAGGAAATGATAAAGAAACGATTCGTTCGTCGGCCTTCATCGGTTGAAAAAAAAATAAAATGATCGATCTATTTAAAAGTTGGATCATAAATCACAGCACATTTATAAGCGTCGTGATATAACTCGAGGGGGAGAAAGAGAAAAGAAAAAACCGGTTAAACTTTGACCTCTCGTAAAGGATCGCAACGTTACGCTCGAAGAAAGGTGACCCCTGCCAGGCTCCTCAGATAATACGAATATTTTTAAGGATATCAAGAACGTCTATCAGAATTGCCATTCCCATCTCCTTGTCTTTTTCTCTTTCTCACTCTCTCTCTCTCTCTCTCTCTCGAATCTTTACTAATAAATGTCGAATTGAAAATTTCCACCCTCGAATACTCCGAGATTAATGCTTTAACCGTTACTTTTTAAACGATGACTGCCAAAGTCAATGCAACAACTTTTAATACACAGGGTGAACAATAAAAAGCGATCGATTAAAAAACTTAATTCGATCGACAACTCTCGTCGTTCACCGAATCGTTAAATCTTTTTTATTTATATTCTTAATAATAGATAGGAACGACGAATCAATCGTAGAACGTTTATTTATAGGTTCCTCCTTGCAATTCGAGTCGGTCGAGTTTTTATTCGATCGATGTTCGCGACGAAATCACTTCGACCAATCACGGACTCTCGAGAGATCGTTAATAAATATTATAACATTAAAGTAACGAAGTATCGTAATTGTTGGTTTTCAAACGACGACTGCCAAAGTCAATTAGTGTCCTCTCGGATATACTGGGTGGGACCAAAAAAAAAAAAAAATTATGTGATCGATCGAAACCTAGTCAATCGACGGATTATATCGCGAACATATAACGACGAATGACGAGATCCTGATCGTTCCTTTCTTACGTATAATAAAATAGACGGGTAATATAATCGTCGGGAGTGGATAGAAGAGAAGGTGTGAGAAAATGCGCGCTACTTCGTCGTGTCGTAGTAAAACTCTCGACGTGTACTTGACCCTGAAGTTTTTACCTTCCGGTAAGGTACTTACTCTCGAAACGTCTCTCACTCGGCGTATATTCTTTTCCTTTTGTTTTCCCCCGTATCTTCCCGTTTCTCAACGTTTTATTGCCACTTGCATCGTCCACGGTATAATACTTACGAATAGCAAGAAAACTTGTTTGACGAGGATACAAAAAAAGGTACTTGCAACGTCTCGAAAAAAAGTGTTCTAAGTGAATAAATTTGCAGATCGATCGAGTGATTTCTTTTCGAACGAACGAACGAAGGTGCATTCGATTTGTAACGATTATTTCGGGGGGACCTTTCGAAATGAACTTTGACGCGTGGAAAAAATAAATATCCAAGAAAGTTTAATCGCCATTGAAGTGAAATCGGTTCTTTTTTTTTTTTTTTTATCTTACATCCGGTAGATTTTGTTAAACCTACGAGAAGATGAAAAGGAAAAAGAAAAGAAGTAAATCACTTTCGCGCTCTCTCAGAGATAATGCGTTATCGAATGCACCAGGAGTTATCCGCGAGCTAGTTAACGCGGGCATCCGACGTTTCGTTGGTGGGATTCTGTTTGTATGTAATCTATCGCAAACGCGATTGCCGTGAGCGTATCCTTAACCTCCCCTCTTAACTCTTTATTTCTCCACTCGTTTCATTTATTTATAGATACACCCAGCAATTGCAATATATACCTATCGTTTACGTGGACGCTTGGAATTCGTCGAGAGAAGAGAAAAAGAAATGAAAAAGGGAAAAAAAAAGGGGACGTATCGTTTTAAAGACGGCCGGTAGAGACGATCAACGCCGCAGTCGATCGGCGCAGTGCATTCGAATTTGCCGCGCGACTTGCGCGCCTCTAAAAAATCAATGAGCCCACCACCCGGCGACGAGTGTGCCAGCGGAACCCCGTCGAGTCGGATCGGAGACGTGCTCGGCGTTTCCCTTGGAAAATTCTCGCTTTTCTCCACCAAATTTCTCTATTATCTCGACAAGAAAGATGTAACATCGCCGCATTACGAAATGCCGAGTCAGGAAGACATGGACCTTTGCACCGACAAGGTCCTTTCCAAGAGTAGAATTCTTCAAGAATTGACGAAAGCCGTCAAATTGGTGAGTGCGTGTGCGTCCGTCCCTCTCTCTCTCTCTCTTTCTCTTTCTCTTTCTCTCTGTGTGTGAATGTGTGTGTGTGTGTGTTTGTGTGTGTGTGTGGAGGGGTGTGTGCGCGCATTACGTTGTAGGTCTCTTTTACAACTAAACCCTCTTTCCCTTCTCTTTTTACGCGGAGAGACGTGTCGTATCAATATCCAAGGCCATTTATATATATATATGTGTGTGTGTGTGTGTGTGTGTATACATATGTATATAATATATAGGTATACACGTACTACACACGCGCAAACGTACGTACAAAGAGAAAATTGTACGTTCGACTCGAGATGCAAGGAGGAAAACGAAAACGAAAACGAAAACGAAAAGGGAAAGAGAACGAGAATGAGAGTCGAAAAGAACAAAAAAATCCTCCGTACAGGTCTACGCTCTCTCCTCCTCCTCCTCCTCCTCCTCATCCTCCTCGTCCCTCCCTCTCCGATCGACAGGATTTAACGTCGTGGCTTAACGCCGTTTCGCGTTACGATCGGCGGGCCGACTTTCACGCGCACAGTCACACAGGAAATGCAGTTTATGGATCGCCGCCGCGCGAAAGTCTGATAAGGAAAATTGTGAGGATGACGTCAGAGGAGAGTCGAAATTGATTCCTCGTCGTGTTCGATTCGTTGACGTCGGGGATAACATAAACTTTTCTTTCTCGCTTTTCTTCCTCGTCGTTCGATCTTTCACGTTCGATATCGTTCGTAGGTTGAAAAGTCGCGAGAAACGTCAAGGATGACGGTAGTGCCACTGGTGACATCGCGAACGTGCACGCGGCCGTCAGTTAGCACGAGCCGCTGTCGCACGAGTTGCGTATCGTTGAATATTCCTCATTCGTATTCTTCCAATCGCATTCGAGACCGCGTTGTTAATCTTCTCGTTATCTTTACTCTTAAATCGATCGAAGATCGCGTTCGAACGTTATCGATTATTTCGAGGTGTAATTTAATCGAGTTGACGTCTCCTCTTTGTTCCGTTTAATCGACATCACAAAGCCGAAATGATTCCCGCGAAAAGGTTTTTATAATTTTTTCCCCTTTCTTTCTTTCTTTCTTTCTTTCTTTCCTTCTTTCTTCGGTTCTATCTTCTTCTTCCTTCGAATCGTTTGCTCGAAGGAAACAAGAGGCGAGAAGATCGATCGAAATTCGGCAACGTATGTGTCACGAGTAAATTAAGAAAGACGCGTCGTGTATCTTAGTTATTTTTATATATTTTACACGTTGCAAAACACGTACTATTCTCGTACACGGCCATTGAATCGGTTCGAAATGATTTTTTTTATATTTCATACCGTCGCTCCAGTGCCGAATTCTTTTATATATGTTAGAGCCGATCGTTAACGTCCGGTTCATCCTAATCCAGGTTTACGCTCAGAGTCTCTATGGTACCGTGGTCTTGGACGGAGATTCCTGGCTCGTTTATTGGCTAGATCGAGCGTTGCGGCATGGCCTGCGCGTAGAAAGACACGGATATTGGGGTACGGCCAGAGAACTAAGTCATCAGGATACCGTCGTAGTCATTCACGCGCTTCAAAGCGTACTAACTTCCATAGGGAAAGGTGAGTCTTTTTCTTGACGCAAAGATACTTTATATCGCTTTAAATTTATCCTACGTACTTTTCTTTGGAAACAATTATTGCAAAGTACCGTAATATTTGAAATTTGGAATATTCCAAAGAAAGTTGTATATATTTTTTAGGTAGAGCATGGTTATATCATACCCTCAGCGAAGGCAGCTTCGAAAGTTATTTAGCCTGTTTGCTGCGGGATACAAAAACTTTAAAGAAACAGTACTTTCCGCACGCTCTTGTCCGCGATGCCGATAAGACGAACCAACTTGTAAATCTCCTCGCTGGTCTAGAAAATGTGTCCTTCACTTTACAATTGGTGAGTATATTAAAATACAATTTAAATGAAAAAAAAAATTCAATATTTTCGAGACAACACGATCGGGTGTTTTAGCGTCGCGATTATTTTCTTACGCCGTATCGTTGTTTGCAACTCGGGTAATCTTCTTTCTTTCATTTTCTAAGATAGCGATATGTTGACTCAAATTGGATAATGTTTCCCTTTAACCTGTTATGTAGTTTTTATTAGACTTCCCCCATGCAGATATCAATATCACCCCCTAGTTACAATTATCTTGGTAATAAATAATATCCGTCTTCTCTTAAGAGACGTACGTGTGGATATATCTGTTTTTATAAATTCAAGGGTCAATATGTTATCGCCTTATATAGTATATTTTTATGGATAGAATACGATACGCGTATGGTTCGTTATTGGAAAAGTTTTGGTAAATAAAAAAAAAAAAAAAAAAAAAAAAAGGATTTATATATCGAGAATAGTTTTGCAAAATAAAATGATGATTTTAAATATAGGATGTGACATACTTGGACATCTGCAATTATATGCCGCAAAGGCCTATGAGCATAAACTCTTCTGGAACCGTGCTATCTTTACATCTGAGATCTTCTAGCGTATGCTCGAGCTTAGCTTCTCCCGGCGATAGCGGTGTCGCGTTTGACAGTGACATGGACCTAGCGAATGAAACCGACGCTAGCAGTTACAAAGAAGTAAGTTCTCTACGTCTTAAATCCGAGCATGCAATTATATTGACGACTACACGCGTATTTCAGGAAGACTCTTCGATGGACGATATTCCAGATTATCGAAACAACAGATACAAAGTTATTATCAACAATTGCATACAAGAGAATAAAAATTTTAGCTCGAGCGATTCCAGCGAGGATGGGAAAACGCCGATGCAGTCTCCCGCTGTGACGAAATTTCAAAATGTGATTATGACGAAGAGTGACATCGCGAATCAAAATTTAACCAGGAAGCTCGAAGATAATGAACTCAATTGTTCGAGTTTGGACACTTTAAAGGGTTATGATTTTTACAGCAGAAGCCTCGATACCACCGTTCGCTTGGACGCGGTGAACAACAAATGTGACAATGGAATAAAAGAGATAAATAAAAGGAGCAGCTATTACGGGGATGGTAGTTACAGTTTCAAGAAGAACATCGATCCTCGTAATTCCTACGTGATAAATAACGACACGAATCTATTGGAATTGAGTATGACCATTTCCGATTGCGATAATATAGAGCCACCGTATGGTATCCTTAACACGCTTAATATGACAGATGCGAGCATTTTGTCAACGTCCAGCTCCGAAGCGATAGTACAACGTAGACAACGTAAGAAGAAGCGTGAAAGCAAAAAGCGCGTTAGTTTTCACGAAGATATATTGAAAACTATGAAATTGGACGACGACGAGAGCTACGCGGATTTCTCTATGAGCTTTCTAACACCAAACTCGATTCAAAAGAAGGACGCTCAGAAGGGACGTTACAGTTGGTGCGGACACGGAGATTCTCCTTACGTTCAAAAGAGTACGAACAATACGAGAAACGCGCATTCCGATTATTATTCCTTCTCGTCGTCGTCGAGCGTATTCGACAGCGACGTAGAAAGGAAAGGAACGCAAAAGTTGTGCAACCAGACGGTGTGTCAGAAGAATTGTAAATGTACTTGCGATCTATCCCTACCGGAACGTGGTTCGCCCGAGGGACAAGAAGATCCGGGTAAAAGTTTAAGGCCAAAGATGGAGATAGAATTGGAAGAGAACGAGGCACAGGAGGCGTACGTAGTCGAAAAGCAATACGGAAATATCGTCGAGGATCCACCGGTGAAGGTAGAAATGCCGAGGCCGCAGAATTCCAAGAAATATGCGAGTTCTAGCGACTGGTCCGACGTTGAGAGCGTCGCGACGTCCGATTTCGAGGAACGTAAGATCAACAGGCATTTGGCGTCGCCTTCTAAAAAGCGTAACATGACCTCGATATTGACCGGTGAAAGCAGTAGCAAATTATTGGCACCTCCTTTACGACAAGCGCCATCGAAAACGTCGCTGTTGAGTAGATTTTTGAGATCCATTACGGAGAGGAAATTTGAAAGTAAAAAAACGAAGAAACCGCAAAGGTCTAATCCGTTGTACATCAGGGGAGTCAAAGCGAATTACGATTCGTTTAAGGATTTCAATGACAATCTTGATAGAGAGATACAAGAGAATGTTGCCGCGGAAAAGCAAGAGTTTAGCGGAGAGAAAATAAGCCTAAAATTACGAGAGACCTTTAAAAAGCACATTTACAGGGACAAAACGGAAGAATTGTATAAAGTTTATAAAGTTAGAAGTTCGTACATGACGAACGGAGAGAGCAAGCCGATGATAGCTTTATTAACGGACAAAACGTTATATTTGACCGGCTCGAAGTTGGATCATTCTTACAGTAACCAATTTGTAATACCTTACAACGAGTTAGACGTTATAATGGTAAGATCATTATTTCCCGCATATGACTCCGAAAGTAATATAAACCATCGAATTTCTTTTTAGATCGGACCAAATGCACAAACGATCCTTATCTCTAACGCCGATTACGAGATGCAGTATCTATTTTCTACTGGTAGTTCGCACACCACCTCTGAATTAATAACGCACTTGGAAATAGCCATGAGAAGATCACCGTCTAAACCCCGATTGCCGGCCGTTAAAGAATTGAGTTACGAAGACATGCATATCTTGAAGCAATCGATATTGTCCGATACTGCTGTACACCCAGTAAGTATTTTATATTATATTATATTATCGGCCATTTACTTATTTAGATATTTAATTTTTAGGATGAAAAGATAGAACATTACAGCCTGATTTACATGGAGGATGAACACATGTCTCCTCCGAGTACGCCGTGTGGCCCGACCAAGGAAGGCGATCTTATGTTTAGACCGCACACCTATCAGCAGATACATCCAAATGCACCGATAAATCCTTGGGAGGCCGGATATTTTGTTCTTAAAGGCGGTGTGGTTTACATGTTTACAGATTCGAATCAACGACTTCCGAAACGTGCCATTCCCCTGAAGGGTGGTCTTTGTCAAGGTTGCAGAAGAATTCCCAATTCGCATCGACCGCATACGTTCGAAATACTTTTGAAGCCAAATAAAGCGTTTCAATTTGCTGCCCCGGACGAATACGTTGCCTCCGAATGGTTGCAAAGTTTCGTCCAAAGTGCTTCTGGTTTGTTCGATTGTTCCGACAAGAGAGAGCCTATGCCCTGTAGTCTCGTCACGACTACGAGACATTTAGTTGCTATGAAAGAAGTATATCCAGGTACTCAACGAAATCAAACGTTGTCGTGTGCTTCTGTGGAAGACTTAACGGCTTTCAGAGTACCCTTACCCGAACAGTCTTGGTGTATATTGGTAATTATACCGAACTACGATTTCTTTTTCTTTTTTTTTTTTTTTTTACATTTTTCTTCTTCATCTTCATCGTCATCTTCTTAATAATCACTGGAGTACAATCACGATATTTCAAACGTTTAGGAATTCGCATGTCGGGAGGTTCACGAGAGTAGCGGCGATTGGGTGATATACTTTACTAATTATACCGAGCTCTGTACCTTCAGAGAGATCTTACAAACGTTATGGGCAGATGCGGATTTGGTACGATCGTCATGCCTCTAATATACAATATTACGTCGTTTGATTAACGATTATTTATTAATACTTCGTTATCTAATTTTAGGGAGAATTTCCTATGGTTACGCTTCCTCCAGAAGATAAACTTCATCGACGCTGTTCGGACGCTAGTAAAGATTTAGAATACGCTTGGCAATATTTATTACCGTCAACGGTCGAATAAAAACACTAAGAGACGTATGGATACACCTTACACACAAACACACACACACACACACACACACACACACGATAGAAACCCTTAAGAGAAATATTTTACTTTATCTCGCGATTAAATGGAAAGATCGAAAAATTGCGTATTGATAACCTACAAGGTAATGTTGAAGAAACGTAAAATATAACGCATTTTACGTTCGATGATATAGTAGACTCTATACGTTTAAAATGCTATGTAATTCTATTCCTGTGAAGTAGCATGCAACAACTAAATTTCAATGTACGTGTTATATTTTAGTTACATTAATTAAGCAGAAAGTTTGCGTAATGAATTGAATCGTTAGGTTGCCTGATTTGAATAGATTAGTAATTCTAAATGATATTAATCGTGCTATGCGCAAAATGGTGCAATATATCGTTAACTAGATAAAGTCTTGTGATTATTTGCTAGTAATTTATATCGATAAATGAATTGTAATATAATGGCAATTTTGAAGGGTTTGCGTTGCATCGCATTGTATGAATGTCTATGTACTCACATTTATCCAAAAAGATAGGATAATATGCATTAACTACAATTATCTTTGAGACAAGGTTCGTTAAAAGAAAATCAATAAGCTTAGATTAACTTCGCAAAATAATCTAAAAATAGTACTCTGTATACTGCTTATAAGACGAGTATACAATTAACATTCCTAGTACAGGTACAGGTAAACGGAGCTTTCTAATTTTATTCTTACAACCGTACCTTCTGATTTACATACGCTATTATTGTATAATATCTTAACTTTTCATTAGATTATGATTTCTTTCACAAAGATTCGCTTGAAACATTGAAACTGTAAAGTTACACTTATGATCTCAAACATATTATGTTTACGCTATCGGATTAGATGGCTTAAGAGACTTCACGAGTCATTATGCAATTTGTAATGCTAAAATCTTGTGAAGCACCGTGGCAAGACAAATAATAAAACAGTTGTATATTATTAAAATTACATACATACAATTTCTGTTCGATCTAACGAAATAATAATTATATTATAGAGTACATCTATATTACGATTACCAACACGCTAAAAAGCACATGTACCTACGTCGAATTCTAAAAAGTAAGTTGCGTAGGCAGCTATTATTTGTGATTTAAAATAACTAATACCCCATTCTATAATTTCATAATTTTGTAAGTTTATCCGTTGAATTTATTATTGATGCATTATAATTATAATTCTTACTTCATCATTTTCTACATCGTCAATGTAGATTTAATAATATAATTTGATTTATATAATATATAAATCATAGTAGTATTAATTTATAAATTGTATTCCATTTCTTCTTGTAAACCATTTTCATTTATGTGGAAAGCATATAGCGATAGATTTTTTACATATTGCAGTTAGCATATAATATAATTATCAAATCTGTATACTTTCCACATAAATTTTTATTCGACAGAAATACTATATCGGTTAAAAATTAATAAAACTATTCCAAACTAGTCAAATAAACAAGCTTGTTACATTCTATGATCATTGATAAGAATAATTTTTCATAGTACGTTGAAATTTCGTTCGGAGCGTATGTGACATCAGCGACAAACGTGGATAAAACATGAACTAAGAGCGCGCGATGAGGAGAACGATGCTCACAATGCACCATTATGCATCTATTGCATCGATCCATAATCACGTATAAGTTGAACCGTTCTCACGCGTAACCGAACAGTTAGTTAATCGGTAAGCAGAGTTAGCGTGTGACAGAAATTTTTGTATGTAATAAAAATAGTAGTATACTAAGAAAAGCAAAAATAACATATGGGCAAATTATAATTCTCTGAAGATGGATTACTAAAATGGTCTTTGTTAAATGAACAAACTTTATATTTTTTATTTACAATTAAAATTGCACATATAGCTAGAGTTTATTTATGCAGCCATTCGCCCGGTAGAACTTGCGTTACATGATTTAGATATAGATTTTGATATATCACAAGTTCTACCGACCCAGGTCTCACCACTTGGAGGTTGCTGCAACTGGAGACCCATGGGCTAACGGTGACTATTCCACTCTAAAATACGCGTTCCGTTCGTGCTTTCAGAATTTCTAACAATAAAAAACGCAGTCCTCGGTAAGACTCTAAAACGTGAATTATAAAATTATCGAAGGCAACGCCTCGGAGTTCAATATTTAATCGTATTGAAATGTTTAAGTAAAATTATTTTATATTTAATGCGTAAAAAGTAAAAAGAGTTCATTAAATATCTAAATCAACAGTGGAGTAATTGATGTAACGGATGATAATTACTTTTATTAATATACAGTACATTTGTTTTTATTTACAATTATTTAAGTTATTATAGGTTATATTTTCATAAAACAATGATTATGACACAAAATGTCCTTGCGCTCTTTTATAGCGTTTTACTTTTTCTATATCTACAGATGGATATTTCTCTTTCAATGCATCAATATCCATATTTGGGAATCTTCTGAGCAAGATTAAAGCTTGCTGTAAATCGCGGCTAGATAAAGGAAAAAAAAAAAAAATTATTAAGTTGCATATTAGATCATATGATACGAAATATAATAGACATACTTTCTTGCTCTGCGTTTCATATTCCATAACTTTTCTCTATACAATCGCAGAAATTTGCGTACCGCATAACCATGATATCCAAAGAAATGTGTTTTATACCATTTGCTATTCATAAATTGCGGTATAGGGTATTCACGCATACGATAATAAAATCTATAACCTGAAATAAAGAAAACATTGGAAAATTACTTTCAATCGGACGTATACATATAAATGAATAAATAATATGAAATAACATACCAAGAGCATTGTGTACAAATTTCCCTGGACGTTCTCCAGTTTCTCCAGTTTCAAGTAAATGATAAGCTTTATTTCTTTCACGAACTACAGATTCTAAATTTGACATACTCATTTCCACTTTATCTATACGTTCGGGATTTGGAAAAATCTTATATTTTCTTTTGCACGCTTCTTCCATCGTTAAGAGCATATTACGTTCCTTTAATAACACAAACCTGTAATATCTTGAATTACATTTGGTACTTATTTATCTAAGCTTGATAGTCGAAAGAATAAATTTACCATAACTTGTGAAGATCTTCGTTACTTTTTAATCTCAATTCATCCATTTTCCATGAACGTCCAACTTTTACTTCATCTTTGCCCCAATTAACTGTATCATCGAAGAACTCCATTAAATCATATTTTGTTGATGAAACATGCAAAAGTGCACATGGTTGTATAGGTAATCTATGCAATTAGAAAATATAACGATCAGAAAAGTTTATTGTGGACGTTATAATGGGAATTATGATTAAACGAATGAAACACTATCGATTTTATATAAACCTTCGAAGAAACCTAGTATTAGAAACTAAATTAGTATTGCCGGTTAATGACAAGTTTGTAATAAGTTTCGTCACATTGTTCACCGATCTTGAAATTTGTACGGCTTTCGTTAAAGATGCCATTTTTCATCAAAATTCTAAACTAATCGTTCATCGGGGAAGACATTACTCCGTATTGATTTAGTAAACTATTGAAACAGTTGGTGGCGCCACTGTAGGACCAATCACAAATCGTTTCCGATGTACCGTTGTTCAGCCAATCACAAAGCGTTTCCGAAGTACCATTGTCCAGCCAATCAGAAATCGTTTCCGAAGTACCGTTGTCCAGCCAATCAGAAATCGTTTCCGAAGTACCGTTGTCCAGCCAATCACGACGTCACTCATTCACTTGTTTTTCAAGTTAGACGCAACAGTTGCAAGTGAGTAATTTATTATTAATTATATATTTATTATACTTCTATTTTTTTACTTTTATATTTTGCACATTTAACGAAGAACGTTATTAATTTATATGAAATAATTTGCGCCCGTTAAATAATCGTACATAAACGTTTAAACGATCGTTCGTGCGTACATGTTTTAACCCCCCCACACGTTTACCCGAATTTTCGATTTTACGAATAATTTTATGGGAAAAAGGCAGTAGAATATCTGATGAAATTAAATATCATAATAATTATAATATTTATTATCACAAACTATTAGTTAAATCGTACAATAATGTAAGAAAACTAATAAGGATTCTTTTATAAATTGCTTTTTTCTTCGTGCGCGATTGATTAAAACATCCAAGGCGTTAGTTCGTAATGCGATTCAGAGATACAACTTTCGTTTTATTTTCTAATAAAATATCGGCCCATTTAAAAGATCTCTAATCTGTTATATTCGCATAAAGATATCGTGTTTAGTCACGAACAAAACGAATACCCATATTCATAATCAAATTGATCATTGGGTATTCCTTTCTACAATTATAAACATTCATATATTTAAAATACGTAATGCGTTCTTGCGTTCAAATATACTTAAGAAAATATCATAGAGATTATTATCCTCGTCGATAAATTGGTCAGAAAAATCGATAAAAGGCACCTTTCGACAGTGAATTCGCTTAAAATTAGATAAAAATTATATATTGCTTTAAGAAACTATTATATATATATACAAACGTGACCTAATAATATTATCGGATATAGATATAAATTTTTCCTTTTTTTGCATTTTTTTATTATCATCTTTTTCTCTCTTTATTCTTTTTTTTTTTTTTTGTTATTTTCCCATTTTCATGATCATTTAAAAGTGAAGGTGCTCTCGTTTATATAAAACTTCTTCGAAAATATACTCTTATCTATACATACGCATATACTATGTGCGTATATCGAGTATGTATATTCCTAGAGAAATGAAGAAACTACAATCAAAGAATAAGCTGTTGCATCTTGTCTTTATCGTATTCTTCAAAGATTTTGGAATGTACCTAGGCAGAAAATACGGATTAGAAAGTAAACGATTGGATGTATTTACTTCTTTGCATTGTCTCACAATCAATAAGACTGTAGTTTCGACATTACTACATGAAAAACTGATCGTTTGAGAGTGGTCGTCTTCGATTTGACTTTTCTTCGACTAAGAAAATCACATACTTAAAAACAATATTATTGTAATTGATCTAACGATTAAAAAAAAAAAAAAACGAATTCTTAAACAATAACAAGATATACCACATGCTGCTAAAATCACATAAACGCTGGACAACACTCGGGCCGAGTTGCCCGTCCTTCCCTTCGTCCTCTCCGATTCTTACATTTGACCGTAACGGTTAACAAATATATATATATATATATATATATATATATATATATATATATATCAAACGCTTTCGTAAATGGTCTTCTTACGCGATAATAAAAAGAACGCCATCGGTTTTATGATGTACGCGACGATGTAATTCGCAAGACGTTTGACCTTTTAATAATATATATTAAGCTTACGTCGTAGTTCATTCGACCGTAGAGAAGATATCTCGAAAGGCATTATTGTTTACAACTTGCCAATGTAACAAACGAAATGCGTATCGTCCTCCGGATCATCGTTCGTTAGTCCAACAAATACGTGCGTCTCGCTCGACGACCTTCGTTAATTCATTGATCCTCGATTTGTTTATAAGTAATTCATATATGTTTTCATTCATCGATGTCGTCTCTTGTAGGAACGATAAGACCTTGAGTGTCGTTGTTCTTCCTCTCGAGACTACATCGCGTTTTGTTTACGAGTGCGATACGATAGATAAGACGTATTTAACTTCGTGTTATTGAAAAATTTCGTTAAAAAATAAAAAAAAAGAGGACACCTTCGTCATCGTCCGAGCGAACGTCCTATGCTAGTCGCGTAAACGTTTATCTTGCGTATGGACCTTCGTCGCCGTGGCTCGTGTTAACGGTATACATGTAGTAGGAAGTTTCCGACAGTTCCGTATTCCTCGATTCTTTGTTGACTTTGTTCTCGTATCTTGCCCAAGTGCGATCACATATGGATCGTTGCCGCGGTGTAACGTGCCTCGCCTCTTCGCCAGCTCCACTGGCTCGGACGATACTGAAAGATAAAAAGGTACGTGTGGGTCGGGTTCGATCGTAAATCTTTTTCCGCGTTTGCCGGATGCGTCGCGATTAAAAGAAGAAAAAAAAGAGAGAAACGAACAAAACAAAAAACGATGCGATAACTATCGCCCCACTCTTTGTAATTATAAATAGAACACAATCGATCGTCGTCGAGTACGTACCCTGATTAACATCTGTCCAGATGCACTGTGAGGATTACGATATGCGTACGCGACCCATCCTCCTAGACCGGCGATTAAAGTGACGACAAGGAGGATCCCGATTATACCCGACACGCTCATATTCATATTGTCTCGAGCTGCAAAAGACATTCTCTATCTTTAATACGGTCCATTAAATTCGACGATTAGGAAGATCATTTATTACTTGGATTAAAGAAAAATTATAACGATCTAATTAATCGTGTAATCTAAACTCACGATGTTCCAGAGGACTGCTTCCAGGACTTTTCTTCTTCACTACGGATGTACTCACGAGCGCGTCTTCCTCCGTATGAACGTGTCGATCGTGCTCGTGTCCCTCATCCTGTTCCTTGTAAATCGTCGTAGACGGGGGACATTTGTCCACTTCCTTAATATGTCTGAGGTCGCAACCTTTCAACAGCCAATCCTGCCGTGATCTAAACGTACCGGTACTACACTGATTCAATTCGGAACACCATTTGCAGTCGAACTCTGTTAACTTCGTCAAGCAATCCGTGCAATTATCCATTTCCAAGCAAGTAGGTAACGCACGCAAATAAATGACAGTCCAATTTTTGATGTCTTGTCTGTTGAAATTGACGCGATGATACTCGTAGATAGTTTTCCGACGAACAACTGCGAGAAGGAACGACAATTAAATTAAGTTATATTTCAGATTCGGTTTTACGATCATTGATTTAACAAATTTTCTATTTGAAAATAAGGAGGAAAAACAGAATGAACGAGAGAGGAGGAGGACGGCGCGCGGACCACGTTCCAATAATCTCATAGGACGTTTTTAGAACTGGCGAGCGGCCAGCCTTTATGCGTTAGGTTAAAATTAAACGACACCAGGTGTAGATTGAGACCATGTGCTCGAGTTAGTCTGCGACATGTCTAGAGCGGCCGACGAAAGAACGACGAAAGCTTTTGTTTGCGAGAATAGGAAAGAAAGAAAGAACAAAAATGAGACTTACAGAAGACCGTCCTGTCCATGATGTAGGCATCACTGAGCCCAACTTTGACGGGATGCGTAGTGTCTTCTATTTGTTCTACTATGAAAGGAATAACGGAATACACGAAGACGATGTCACCGTTCTGATGCAGAGTTACCTGGAAAGTGAATGAACCGTCGGCGTGCTTCTCCTGTAGATGAACCTTTTCCCATTCGACCGTAAATGACGTACCTAGAGATACGAAAAATGTTCGATAAATGTAATATGAAAAATGATAGGTAAGATCGTTATAAGAGCGTGAACCTATTTTTTTATTATTATCGACGATCGAATTTTGCTCACCATTATCGGCGTACTTAACGAAACTCTCGTTGGAAAGTCTCGTGTCGAAATTGGCCATAAGTGGTGCAATGTATTGAGTGGCGGCTAGCCAACTATGTACGTACTCTCCCGTATATAAAAACCCACCCGTTGCGATGGTGATGTTACGGACCTTGTGACCGTAAAATGGAAAGTCGAATTTCAATTTGACGGTCTAAACAAAAATTATACGAATACGATTATTATTTGTTAACGCCAATTGTTATATTTCCAGAAATAGGAAAGATAATAGTCTTACTGCCGCACGTCGGTGACTTTTGCTAAGCAAATGATTAACGCGAAGATCAGGATGATTGTCCATGTCAACCCAATAACCCTTGGCAACTGACTCATTGACGATGAACGTGCTGTTGTAATACTGATGCGCGTCCGTCTCGGTCTTCGTGATGTTGTTCTGCGCGAGCGATTTATTGAACGCATTCATGTCGGAGAACTTGGTGATGGATATCCCGCCTATGTCGGTATCAGATTGCTCCTTCTCATTGCCATTGTCCTTCCCGGTTGTAGCCTCTGAAACCTCGCTCTTTTTACTTTGATTGTTGACGGCTTCGGTAACGTAACCTCCGGAAGCACTTTCGTTTAATTCCTGTTCCTCGGCAGTTTCACCTGACATTGTTGGTTGCTGCGAAACGCTTCCAGTAACCTGACAAAAGCGATTTTTCGACGATTAACGAACTTGTAAAGGTTGGCAACCGATACCAGTAAAACGAATGTAATTCCTTGTAACACGAAATTACGAATATTATTTTCTTTCTAGGAAAAAGTAACTTGGAAGATTCCGGGATCCATACGTACCGGATTCATCGGCTGAGATACAAGGACAGAGTTTCTCTTCGACGTTACTTCAGACTTTTGAGTAGAAACCTCCACGCTTGGTGTGGTGCTAGAAGCTGCGTCGTGTTTTTCCGATGCTCCACTAATCGTCGAATAAGAGACATCATCTGATTGTGAGTTGGATGTAGCATTTACAGGCTTCTGTTGTTGTTGCTGCTGCTGCTGTTGCTGTTGCTGTTGCTGTTGCTGCTGCTGCTGCTGCTGCTGCTGTTGCTCCTGTTGTTGTTGTTTTAGGTTTTGCTGAAGCGTCGATGATGGTTGAATTATCTGATGATTTATAGAAGTTTGCTCCGACCCTTGCTGTTGTGGCTGCTGCTCCTGTTGTTGTGGGAGTATTGATTGTTGTTGTTGCTGCTGCTGCTGCTGTTGTTGTTGTTGTTGTTGTTGGTTCTTGTCTTCAGCCTGTTCAGCCTGAGGCTCTCTATCAGAATTTATCGTTTCTTTAATTTTAGTCATTCGGCGTTCTCTGACGAGCAGCTCTTCTTCTTTAGGAACG
The DNA here is from genome assembly GCA_911387935.1 of Dolichovespula saxonica. Taxonomy (NCBI): domain Eukaryota; kingdom Metazoa; phylum Arthropoda; class Insecta; order Hymenoptera; family Vespidae; genus Dolichovespula; species Dolichovespula saxonica. The sequence continues at coordinate 438,754 of OU427015.1, forward strand.
AAGGATAAATATGGTAAACCGTAGTCGACCGATGATCTCGCGTTTGACGCGATTCCACAATAGCTATAGTATTCGTGATCTGTAAAAGATTAAAAACAATCGAATGAATTATAGATATACAAATGTTAACGAATGTATGACGCGTAAAAAGAAAATCAATCGATCATCGGAAGTGAAGACGATAATAGCGTAGAAAATCTAGAGTTGGGATCAGGCCGAAGAGAATCTAATTGATGGATTAGACAGTCCTAACATTCAATTCGTATTCCGTTCGCGTGCCTGTATTAGGCACGACCAATTCGGTGTTATTAATTCGTATGCTGAGGACGAGTTAACGGGTAAGGGCAATTTATTCTTCGTCGATGAATCACGTCGAATGGTCGCATATACGTGCTTGTTTATGTCGGACCTGTATAGTCGCACTTTTGGCGCGTCATCGAATTCCCTTGATTTTCAATAATAAATCAAGCTCGTTTAATTTATTATTTATTATTTCGTAATGTTTTAATTATGTTGCAGGTTATTTATTTTTGTTTTTGAAGTAACGCGACGTATAGTATATCGGCATGCAAGCAGGCTGGTAAGCAGGGCAAACGATCGACCGGATAAGGCAATGATTGGCGTTGCAACGAATCACCATGATGGTGGTTGGTAGCTGACGTCGAGAATAAAATATACGAAGCCAATGTCTTTTCTTATCATTACGTATATCTTACAACCGTCAACAACATCTTGTTTCGAGATAAATATACGAGAAACGTTGGATCAAGCAAGAAGGAAAATTTCTTTTCCGGATTTTTTGTTTGTTTTTTCTTTTTTCTTTTGTTTATTTCTACATGGAAGATAAAAGAGAATTCGTTAGCGAGCCCATCGAGGTATGTGCACGACGTAGGAGTGAAAACCCATGACGTGCACGCGCGCTTCTATCGGTAATTATAATAATTTTCTCAACGTGATTCACGATTAAAAACTTGTTGACCGTTAATAGTCGAAGGAAGTAATATAGAATCGTTTTGAATATGATGACGTTAACGCGTCAATGTTTTATGTGCAACATATTATTAAATATTACATACAGTGTGATAATCCGATAATTATTAACGTTAGAGACTAATTCGTTGAATAATATCGAAGAAATTATTTTTACGTAGTTTCGGAGATTTTTTCTTTCTTTTTTAATAGACGAATTGTAATGTTTTTTATTCTCTTTAGACTCCAACAGGAAGATAGAATAAGAATGAGAAGGAATTTTGACACGTATACGCAGCCTTGAGCTATCGAGAGAGAGAGAGAGAGAGAGAGAGAGAGAGAGAGAGAGAGAGAGAGAGAGAGAGAGAGAAGATGTCTGCAACGTCTTTGTCTCTCGATGCTAATGGAAATTACATGCCACAACGATATTTCCCTTGCAAATACGAAGATTAGTCGATACTTGTCAAGGACGAATACTGGAAACCATTCTCGCGATTATGAACATTCCATTTGGTAAATTATTCCTAATCATTCGGACAACGACACGATCTTTATCGTTACATATTACGATGATTTAATGCTATCGCGTTATTAACCGTTTTGTTCTAGAATCGGAGAATAATGAATCGATAACGAATAACGATAGCTTATTTGCGAAGAAATGAACGATTTAAACTATCCCGCGCCTTATTTTACCTTGAAACAACTCGAACGATAAAGTAGGTTCCTTTTTGCATCGTGCCATTAATTACAAGATATTATTATATAAAAACAAGCTATACGCAGATTAAGTGACAGAACTAAAACGAATCGTATCACGTTCTTTTTTTCTTTTTTTTTTTTTTTTATTATCTTCTGGGGAAAAGTAAAAAAAAAAAAAGTGAACAGAAAATGAACGACGTCCTCGGGGAATAACTTCTTTTTACATATTCGGTATCCGCAACGACCTCGTTCTATATACTTTTAAGGAAGTTCCATTGGCGAGACTGTCCTTTGGATTAATTTATGCACGAATTTAATCGTACATTAGCGAGTACAGTTCTTCAATAATAATTTTGAGGAGAGAGAGAGAGAGAGAGAGAGAGAGTATTTTATATTGTAACGTCAAGAGTTTATCGGTAAAAAACGCAGTTAAAGTATAATATATAACGATTAATTACGAATATTGTAAATTAATCGCAATTTATTACGTAACAATTAGATAATGAATAATTATTCATTATCACTCGTCGATATAGAAAGTGGTTTTTGTTTTAGTTATAAAATATATGTATTACTGAATCGTCATGAAAGCTTTTTAATGTTGAGGATACACCTACGCATCTTCTTCCTCTCTCTCTCTCTCTCTCTGTCTCTCTTTTCTATTCCTCATTGAACGCCAACTGACAGGAAATGGTGTGGCAATGTCAATGTTACTCGCATAATTAGTATTAGAATACGCTCGTGTAGACACGAACTATATCAATCTTTTTATGTTTGAACCTTTACGATAAATCGCGTAAAAGTGATCTTAATGATACAGATATGATTAGAAAAACTTAACGAAAGCATATAGTCGAATTGTGATCGTTAGTTTCTCTGGTAATAAAAGACGCATTAAACGTGACGTTAATCGTTAATCGATCGGTGGATAGATTAGAAACTAACGTGGATCATTAGAAAACGGATAATTAGAAGGAAATAACTAAGATATTTTCCGTCGATGGTCGAACGAATCGAGTTTAGGAATCCGTTTTAATGCAATCGTTGATGGTATATTATTCTTCGTTGAGTATTACGCAAAAATACGAAATCGTAAATTTTCAATTAGTTTTTGAAAATCGATTTGATGTTATCGTTCGTTGATCGATCCTCTTCGAAGAAAAATCTAATGACGCATATTGTCGCTCAAAACTTGTGATATCCATTCCCGTCATAAAATCTCAATCCCTCGGCGTTACAACCGAGCAATTCTCTCAACGTTCGTATTTTTCAACTACCTCGCGTTATCTTTGATCGCGTGGCAAAGCAAATCATAATTAGCACTCATACGAGAGATCTCATACGCGTTATCTCTTTCTACCTAAGACCACGTATCACGCCATTTGCATTTTTCTCCAATGCGCAAAATTCAACACAGATCCCATTTGCGTTATAAGTTGTATAATATATTTTGTTTTTTAATTATATATATGTATATATACGGCGTTGAGATTAAGATCTTCTTTGATCTCTCTTTTTTTTTTTCTCAGATTCGAGAAGAAATACATAACAACGGCGATAAAAATAAAATGACACCGAGCATCCCTCGTACCTTCTTAATCATTGTAAAATATCTAGAGAATCATGTTCTTCCAAGAGGAAGAATAAAAAAAAAAAAAAAATAGAAGGAAAGACGGAGTTCGTGATTCGCACGAAAGATTCTTTCCCCGTGTCTGGGAGAGGAACGTCGACGGCATAAAGAATCGATTCTTCGGAGTCCAGCGACCCTTTTACTTCGTCTGCGAATTGAAAACGTCGTTGACCATTGAATGCGTCTGAGATGCATTGTATCTCTGTGTATATCGATGAAATGTACAGGGTGTACCATTTAACGTCCCAAAAAAGTATTACGATAATCTAACTTTTATTTATTTTAATTTACAGATAGCGTTTTATAATATTTGAGTAATGCATTTCGTTACCAATGATCGTAAAGAAAAGAAAGAGAGTGAGTGAGTGAATTAATGAAATGAAGAGAAGATAAGATAAGAAGAAGAAGAAGAAGAAGAAGATAATATCGTATAGAATTTACAAGTCGCGTCCACTTCAAGGTTTCTCGAGATCCTGAACGAAGTCGAGATGAGCGTAGGTCGTCGCCGAAGAAACGAAATAAAAATTCCATAAGTGTATAGAGAAGAAGGTGATGAGGGGGAAGTAAAGTAGGAGGAGTAGGCGCCGCTGGGTAATCGACCGATCGAGTTTGACCAGAGTTGATCGTTGAACGACCTTGGAAAGTATCGTCTCTCTTCTCCCAGGTAACTTCATCAAGAAGACTCTCCTTGCATCCTCCTCTCTTTTGTTGGATCCTTCGCACATGAATATACATTCCGAAAAATATAACTATACTATACTACTTTCATTTTATTTTTAAATTTAAATGGTATATGAAAAAGTTATAAGAAAAAAAAAAAAAAAAAGAAAAAGAAAAATAGAGAAAAGATACTCCAGTCTCAATCTTGATCCAATTAGGATATAAAGTTCTTCTCGGTATATATTAGGTAAAGGGATCGTGATCGATTTTTCTCTTATTTTCTAATCAGAAGGCAATAAGAGATATAAGGGAGGACGCGCATAAATCGCATGGGGCCGGGTGTCTCCTCCTCGCAGGTATAAGAATGCGGGTAACTGCATACGAAGCACGGAACCAGTTTTTAAAACGTGACTCACGATTGTCCCGTATCATACGCGACACCCCGTAAAAATAGCATCGGGGAGAACCCGTTCTTAGGGCTTGTCACACAGTTCAACTTGGTTCGACTTTCCTTCGGCGCTTTCTATAAACAAAAATCTTTCACCGTGGCGATTCTAATAAAAAGAAGGAAGCGAGGAAGCACGTTTTTTCATTTTTTCTTTTTATCCAAATCGTTAACCGTTTCTTCTTTATTCTACCAACAAAATTTCTTGCTCGATGAACGTTTACACGTAGATTCCTCTTTACAGATTCGTGTTAGAAAGGCGTGGAAAAATCTCGTTAGTTCCGATAATCGATTTGACTCGATCAAGTTGGAAAGTCTCTCGAGAGAATCAAGCGGAAAAGGAAAGGAAAGGAAAGGAAAGGAAAGGAAAGCTTATTTTGCCTCGGTTAACGTGGCAACATTATTAAAGTCATTATGGCATACTGTGTCGTTGGTTGAACGAGTAAGATACCAGGAGGACGCAGATATTGCATAAACTTCTCTATCGCATCCGGAAGCACGAGCTGAGACGCATCCTGTGTGTTCGTTCGTCCGAGTTCATTCAAGAATTTCTACGTCTTCGTCGTTCGAATCAAAGAAGAAGAAAGGTATGCGTACATATGGATGGGTGCGTCTGTGTGCGTATAGGAAAGCTTATTTTTTCTACGATAAAAATATTAACGAGAAAAAAGCTCTATTGCACATTCAACGTCGTCGAATCTTTCTTTCAAATTTCTACGCAAAAATACAAATAACTTTGTAAAATGATCGGGCCAGCCTATCGTCTGGCTTTTGTAAATCGATTCTTCTTCTTCATCGTCTTCTTCTATATTTACAAAACGATTAACGATACGGATGGATGATGGTTTGAAAAGAAAAAAAAAAAAAAAAAAAAAAAAAAAATAAAGAAAAAAGAAAGAAAAGAAATCGTACGTGTTGGTGCAACAGCTTCGCATAATTATTGCGAGAATAATTAAGTCCCTGCGCCGGAAAGTAACGTCGCACATACATTCTGACCCGATTCTCTTACATTCTCCGAGGTACCATTACACAATTAGAGATAACAACGGATCGTGGGACCGACCGAAGTCGAAACGATGCAGCCAGTTCCGATCGTAAACGTCACTCCGATATTTCATGACCTCTCTTTTTCTCTATCTCTCTCTCTTCTTATTGTTACCTTTGTTCTTCATTCTCTACGAATCGCGACGTTTATCTACCATCGATCTAGAACCAGGATACTGTTAGTACTCTTTAATGAGGGGGGGAAAAAATTAAAAATTTATAGAAATCAATGTACCGTTCTCTTTTTTTTTTTTTTTTCTATAATAATATTCGACAAAAACATATGCGTCATCGTAACTACGTATCGTCGCGTCGCGTCGGTCGGTGATCAATTTTTTGTTGTTGTTTCTAACATTTTCTTTCTAGCATAAGATTAAGAAGTGTCCTTAACAAGTGACACGTCACGAGCTTGCTCGACCCGTTTCGTGGAATTTCGTTTATATTGCCAGATGTCGCGGAGAGATGTAATTTACGACTTAAAATGACAGATAATTGTTATGTATCTCTCTCTCTCTCTCTCTCTCTCTCTCTCTCTCTCTGAACGCAGTAAGAAACAAATCTAAGAAGAGAAGTTTCCTCGAAAATATGTCCTTTCGAGATTCGTAATTTTAATATTTATTTTATATCGCAAGGTTGATATTATTACGTTGGAACGAAAAAAGAGAAAACAAAATTTTGATTGGTCGGTATAAATGATGATTCTTATTGATCGATGAACTTTCGTAACACGGTTGTTTGTTTTGTTTTCTAAATGGTATTTCTAATTATTCCATCGCTATGTATTTCAAAACATTGAAACGTAAATAGAAAGAGAGATAGATAGATACAGAGAGAGAGAGAAAGAGAAAGAGACGGCCAAAGGTTACGTACACAGCTCGAGGGCTCAGTCCTGTAGCGTTCGTCACACGAGCCACTCAAGAATCTTACGTCTGGCGCCAAGCCTGATCATGGAAAATGGTTGGAGAGAAGATGGAGAACGAGGAAAAAAACGAGAAAGGAGAAATAAACGACGTCAAAAAAAGATATGTAATCTCTCTCTCTCTTTTACGTGTTGGGTTCTCGCATAAGCCTCGGACCAAGTAAAAGAAACGAAACGAAGGATTGCGTATAACCAGTATATACGTCTCTATATATATATATATAGAAAGAGAGAGAGAGAAAGATATAAAACCCGTACACCGTTTTATTTTTTTTTTTTTTTATTTAAGAGATGCCGTTTAAAAAGTCTCACAAGTTCGAGGAATCTGTTGGAAAAGACGATAAATAAATAAGACGATCGAGATAGACGGATGGAACGCGAAACATAGTTTTTTTACCTTATTTTATTTTTTTTTTTGGAGACAAAACTCATGTAAATCCTTGTCCTATCCCTTTGTCTCTTTCGTACGCATATGTATATGTACGTAGGCTATTATTAGAACGAAACGCACGTGTCTCACGTTCATTTTGTTATAAAAGGCACGACGAACGCGTTGCAATACGTTGACGTTTACGAACACGATCGCTCCTGTGCATACGAAGAACCATTTAAACGACAATGCGACGATGAAGTACAATTGCGTTCTCGTTCAGGGAGGGGGGATGACGGAGGACCGACAAGTATACCCTTCATAATAATCATTTTCGCTCTTTAAACTAAGCTCAATGATCTTTCGTGCTTACTCGACAGGATACTTTAATAAAATCGCACTGAAATCTTTCTTTCCTTTTCATCGTCGAACGTCGTTGTTTCTTTTTTTTTTTTTTTTTAATCTAAACAAAAAGCGTAATATCAATATCCTAACTTTAATGATATATAACATTGTAAGAATCACATCTTTGGATTATGCGATGAAAATCTTGAACGTGTATATTATTATACACTGTCGAAATACTAACGGCAAAGGGAAGTAACGTTATGTCCGCTTTCCCTTCCGCGATACCGCTTTGGTATGACCCCTGGAGAAATCGCTCCGATTTACAGTACTAAGGACGACTGTTCGCTCAAGTATAAGAAGAAGAAGAAGAAGAAGAAGAAGAAGAAACTTATTATTTTCTTTATTTCATTTCTTTTCCCATTCGATTTCTACGTAACCAACGATGACATGCATTATCAATTCGTGTTCCAATATTAGATTTCGTTAATCTTTTCAAATAGGAAAAGAAATGAAATTTCGTTTGCTCGATGGAGAAAGAACGGATTTATAGAAACGATATTTAAATATTACAACGTATTCATCGAGGTAATTCTCAAATGACCACGAAACTCTTTGGTATTTATTTATATATATATCAAGCGCGTATGTGTGTGCGCAGCGTGTAACAATACTCGACCGAATTACCAAATTAGAATTTTTGTCATGGCTTTGAAAGTAACGCGAAAGTAGCGAGATAATTAATTAGTTTAAACGCGTGAACGATATACAAAACGTAGGTCGAACCGACAGAAGGGTGAAGAGGAGGGAGGGTTCGGTTAGTCTCTCTCTCGAAAGTATTCTTCAAAAGGCACGATCGGTGACGGTGTCCTGAGCTCGTCGATACGCCACAAGGATTTTCAGGCCAGTGAACAGTATAATGACGCGAGCACGAAACCGTGTAGGTACGAAAAAACAAAACAAAAAGAAAGAGGGAAGAGAGAGAGAGAGAGAACTCGAGTAATTTTTCAAAAAGGATTAAATCAGGGAGAAGCGATTATTAACTTATTAATTTATGAAGCAGGTCCAATAATGTGATATTTTTCGAGAATTGAAACAAAAGAAAACAAATTCTGGCAAGCGTAATAAACAGTCATAAGGAATGTTTGACTGATATGTCGTCACGTTTTATTATCTTTTCTCGATTAGAGATTTTCAGGAAAAACGTTGAATTTAAAGAAATCTGTGTTCACCTCTAACGCCGCAATCTTATCACTTTCGGTAAAACTTTCTTGAATGGGTATTAAATTTTATTATAGCATAGGAATAAAATTCCACGATTAATTTAGAGGTCATGTTAAATAGAATTTTGCTTACGAATGAAAATTTTTTTAACTATGACGTTGCTTTGTTAAAAAAGAAAAAGTAATATACATAATTATATAATGTAGATCAGTCAGTCTTTTTTTTGTGTATTCAATTGTGTTAATATTCAATAATTCGGACTTCGAAATGAATTTTTTCATCATTAAACATATCAACTGTTTTTGTCTTCGTAAACATTCGAGATAAATGAAACAGAAGGCAAATTTGTTTTACGACATAAAGTCGCTTTTGTTGTTTCAAGTGAGCATGACTTACTAAGCAATTATGTTATTTGCGTAATGTGTACGATTGTCGAGGATACTTACGCAAATGCAAGGACGTATATATATATTACACACCTATTTTATACGAACGAATGTTTTTCTTTTTTAAAAAGTTTGTTATACGTCTTGTAAACGTTTATTTTTTTTTTGTTTTTTGTTTTTGTATAGTCACTTATTTAATCTCACGAATATTTGTCGATCATTATGAATACATTTTTGTTCAATTTACGCACGATTCAAAAGCGAAAACAATCTTCAATGTATGTACGATGTAAGCAATATTTAATAACATCGTGTGCGTGTAAAATATACATACATATATATATACATATCTTGTCTAATATTGAAATATAAAAACAAAGTGTCAGTTTCATGGAAAAAAACCACGGCAATTTTTTTGAACAAATTTCACTATCGGAGAAAGCGATAACTACAAAGACGATAACCAAGTATTTTCTTTTTTCCTTTCTAACAAAACGATTACAAACATCATTGGACGCGAAACTCGATCGATCATTCGTCATAGTGACATTGCGTCGTTTTAACCACGATATTGACCTACTCGTGAAAGAAGAGATAATTTCCATTTGTTATTCTCTCTCTCTCTCTCTCTCTCTCTCTCTCTCTCTCTCTCTCTCTCTCTCTCTCTCTCTCTCTCTCTCTCTCTCTCTCTCTTTTTTCCAGATACCGTACCAAGAACTATTTAAGAATGCCTTTCACTAAAACAGACGTCTTAACAGAACTTGATAATAACCATAAACAAACGAGCTTCCTCATGCTCGGACTAATCATCACGTCATCATTGCAATAAGATATTTGAATCATCCAAATGAGATTATTCGAGGAATATTCTAATCTGCCACGATGTATCATCATCGACAGTTTAAAAAGAGGAAGATAAAAGAAAAAAAAAAAAAAAAGAAAAAATAACGGAAAAGAAACTTGCAGCTAATCGTAAAAAATAGAAACGGAAGGGCTTGTATTATTGGTCGACGAGCTTCCGGTGTGAAACCCTCTCTCTACACGCAGAGACTATTCTAAGCATTTGCCTGGCCTCCTCCGTTACACCTACGCACGTGTGAGTACATTTTAAACATGCATATGTATATATATATATATATATATATATATATATATATATATATTATATTTTATATATATATACACACATAGATAAGTCCGACGTATATTTTTACAACGCTTTACATGCGTGCTTACGAGCATGTAGCGAGAGAAGCTCGAGTTCATTGAACTCATTGCATTTTCGCGCTTCGACCATAGCTTATGTTTTCTCGTTCGATTCGTCAAATTATATATATATTGTCTATATTAAAGGAATTTTATTATCTCATTTATCATAGATATTTATCGTGGATTAAATCGAGCGTGCGTATTAAACGAAGTAATAGAAATGTTTTTTTCGTTTTCTTTTTTAATTTTAGATTTTACAACCGATAGTATTAGAAGATCGTCGACGTTATACGTGTCCTTGATGGAAACGGCGATAAGAAGAAATCTTTGTTTACGAATCAATGTAAACAGTACCGTCATTGGAAGAAATTCAGCGTTCATTTACGAAGAAGCGTGGCATGTATACAAACGTTAAAGCGTATTGGCTTGCGAGACGCAGAAGAAGTGAGACGCAAGAGAAAGCAATCGGGTATAATCGTTCGTGTAGACCGTTCCGTTCGCATTAGGCAAGCTTAATGACCGTATAAAAGGGTGCCACGTGGGTGTTCGTTATCTTTGCCGAGTTGCTGCACCCTTTTCCTCTTCGAAATTCGTCTCGCTCGTCTTTGTCGCATAAGTCTACCGTACCCGGCTAGCCTCGTTTTAGTTTCGTCTTTTTGTGTCTTTCGTTTTATGTTCCTTATATACTGCGGGTGTGCATATGGTATATACATATATACATATATGAATATATATATATATATATACATACATGCGTTATTTTAAGAACAGAAGCTCGTCTAAACGTTTCCCAAGAGTATTAGAAACGTAACGGTTTATTTCTAAGGTGACAACAAGCGTAAATTAAACGTTCGTCGTATTATAAAAATGAATCATCGATTGAAAGAATTCGTATAAGGAAAAAGAAAACGAAAAAGAAAAGAATGTAAGATTATTTAATCGCGTTATAATTACAATTTCAAAGTGTACTTTCGTTTAGCAAAAAAAGAAAGCCTTCGGAGCGATTTTTATATATCCTATACAATGGAGATATGCGTACACGAATGTAACAGGTATAGGAATTATATATATATAACTTTTATATGTGTGTAAGCACGTAATACAATAGCTATAGATTACAGAGGACGGTAGACGGTTTACGCACAAGGCAGAAGCCAGACACGCGAGTAAAGCTCGAAGGTGTGTGTCGTGTTTACGATTTACATTGAGATAAGAGGATATCGGGTGATATGTTTGTATCTACGAAAGGGTTAGGCCCTTTATCCGCAACGATATAGAATTATTACATACGTTATGTCATCATTTTTTGTCGACCAAGCGACTAGGTTTTTAAAAAACATTATTTTCCTTTCTTTTATCATTTCTTTCGTTGACGTCACTCGTATAATATGATGATACAATAACTGAAAACGTACGAAACAGGTCTGTCATTATTTTCAACCCGACGATATGGCCAATAATTTGCTTCATTCTTCTCACAAACAAAGTAACTAATAATTTGTACATACGTATTCGTACACCACCGTGCACGTCTATTATACGTAAGTAGAAACAAGGAGCATGTTGTGTAGTCATCGAATCAAGCACATTGCGTTTGATCGTTGCGTTTTATTTATTTATTTTTCTTTTTTCTTTTTCACTTTCCTCTCGAGAGAAATGCGCGAAAGACGAGTAGTAGTAAGCTGTGCGAAGGGGAAAATGTGAATTTTTCATTTTTTTTTTTTTGTTTCGAGAAACGTGTAGATCTTGAAACAGTTCCAAGAACATCACAGTGTACGGTTCGCGTAAATTTTCGCGAAAAAAGAATTTTCCTTGAAACCGAACGAATTCTGTTTCAATTTTAAACTGCGCTCCGATAATCTGGATACGTTAGCGTCATGTAACGTAAACGCGCATAGGGCATGTATAACGCGTTGATATATTAGAAACGTACGCAAAACGTTTGGAACGTTGGTCTCGACGAGTGGCCCCACTCGTTGAACTCTTTCGCTCGCTCACTTGGAAGCTCTTCTAACAGTCTCGAATCATAATGATCGCGTTGACGGCAGAAAAAGCACTCGAACATCGACGCTTCTCTCACCATTCCGAAGATCTTAGTCAAGAAGTAGAAGAAGAAAACGAAGAAGAAGTTAGAAGAACCCTTGGCGATATCATTCCTACGCCATATGTGAACGAGAACGTTCACAGAAATGGTGTAAAAAACTAGAGAGAGAGAGAGAGAGAAAGAGAAAAAGAAAAAAATACGGTGTCGAAGTTTCATCTAAATTTTATCTTCTCCTTAACCGTCTCTATGTTTTATAATTTTTCTTTTTCTTTTTTCTATGTACCGTAAACTATCATTCGTCTAATCGCACGTAACAATGTCGAGAATTTTCGAGGATATAGAATTGTATACGTTGTTTTATATAAAAAAAAAAGAGAAAAACGTTCGTGGAAAGGAGAAAAGAAAGGGAAAAAAAGAAAGTATCAAACGCATAACGTAAGAGGAATGTAAAGTCACGTGTATCGTTTGAATAATTTAACGTTTGGACAATGCGTTTGAAAGAAAAAAAAAAAAAAAAGTCTGATGGCTACTATGATTTCTCGTCTGCATCGTAATGTACAAGTGTTACATACGATACGTATAGCATTGATTGGCGATAAAAAAAGAAAAAGAAAAGTAAGGAAAAAAAAGAGAATGAGGACAAAGTAGGTATATCGGAAAAGATTCGCAACGACATAAAATACGGTCAGATAAAAACGGATTCGCTAACATCCAACTATACTCGAGTCGAGTATATGAACGTTAAAGAAACAGTTCAATCGATTCAATGGTCCGTCGTCGATTATAAAAAGCACGTACGTACACGTACGTTCTCTCGTTTTCGAATTTCGAATATCCCGCCATTATCTTTCTTTTCAAAATGGTTGCCGTTCTCTGCGTGCGGTCACGGCCAACAGAATTTTCCTCTCCTTTTTTTTTATTATTATTATTAACAATCGTACGATATTTAGATCTTTGTATCGTAATAAATCGGAATAGATCAGAATTTTTATCAAGAGTGCGAGAACGAGTTATCGTTCATAAATCTAAATTAATCACCCGTTATATTAGCGCCGAGCATCGCAAGTAAGGTACGTAACTTATACAACTAACGACTGCATCGAAGGAATTATATACGGTTGTTCGTGGAACAGGTGGTTAGAGAAGGACAGGGAGAGGAAAACGAGAAAAAGTACGAAAGAAAGAAGGAGAGAGAGAGAGAGAGAGATAAAGATATTCGTGCGTAGTTACGAAGTTGATCTTATAATAATATTTGTTCGCGATGAAGAAATTCGATATAAATCATCGAGATATGAGGACTTTCTTGCGTAGTACCAAAATTGGAATTTTGCTTAATGAGGGAGAAAACAAAATATTGGAATTTATCGATCGGCGTTCGATCTATCGGAGGTTTCCAAAAAGGCGTTTATTATGAAAATTACGGAAAATAACGTAGGACGAAATTATCGAACGAGTTAGGGTCGGTCGGCCCTTGCGTAATTCACGTCGTCAAGCTGTTGCACGCGCGTGTGTGTATATATAATATATATATTTATAATCTTAAACGAGCCGCTTTCATTCTCGAGATAGTAACCTTCTCGCACACGAATCGTATATCGTATCTTTCTCTCTCGTATGTCATTATTTCTTTGTCAAGAAATAACTCGTTAAGAGTTATCGATACACGTTTCGATGCATTTTTCCCTTAACCCTTCTCTCCTTTTTCTTTCCGATTATTCTCGAGATACTTCGATCTATCGATATCATTATCAATTAATATAATCGATCGAACATATTTGCGTATAGGTAACGAATAACCAATCAACGTTAGATCTCGTCATAGCGATCGACCAATTAAAATTCATAGGGAAACGGGTCGGTCTCCGGTTGTCTCGACCAATCAGACGCGTTCGATGCATGCTCAGAAAAAAATCGTCAACTGTGTCCGCCGAAGGTATTCGTTTGTATGTATATATATATATATCTATATATAAATATATATATATATATATATTGCGAGCGCGCGCGTTACTTGTCCGACGACGGTGAGAATAAAAATCATTGGAAGGTTGTTCTCGAGGAGAAATCAAAAAAAAAAAAGAACAAAATGCGCGAAGAAAAATCTCGGAGATGCCGTCGTTGCGGCCGAACGACGACGACGACGACGACGACGACGTGGAGGAAGGAAGGAAGGAAGAAAAAAAGAAAGAATAATGTTGGAAGACGAACGAATAATTCCGAGGGAGATGCGAGGACGATGACGACGATGTTTCTATGGTTTTTTCTTTTCTTTTTTTACGGCGCGAACTTGTAAAAATTTCGGCCGAGTTCCATCGAGCGAACGATGTATGTATCATCGCGTTCTATACGTAAGTACATACGTAAAGATCTTCTTCGAAGCTCACGCGCGCGCGCGCACACGTCTAGGAACGATAGAAACTAAGGTGAATCTATATTATCGGAAGAGGTAGAAGAGTAGTCTCTCTCTCTCTCTTAAACGAGAAGGAGTCGGGGACTCGATGGAATTGCGTAGTAGCTCGCGTAGGAAGAGGCGTTTCTTGCGCTCGTTCAACGGGCTAACTTTTCCCGTTCCCCTCTATGTTCTCTCTGTGGTATATATATATATATATATATATATATATATATATATATATCTTTCTTTCTTTCTTTCTTTTTCGTTCTCTTCGTCTCTTCGTCTCTTCGTCGCGTCAGCAAACTCGCTATCCTCCCCCGACCTCGCGACTGTATCTTCTATCTTTTTCTTTCTTTGAAGCTGCTCGTAGCGGACAACCTTCTTCCTTGCGTTGCGCTTGCCTCTCTCCAACTCCTTTCTCTCCGTCTCATTCGTTCTCTCTTTCTCTCTTTCTCGCTAGCTAGCTAGCTAGCTCGTTCGCTCGGTCGGTCGCACTCTCTCTTTCTCTCTCTCTCTCTCTCTCTCTCTCTCTCTCTCTCTCTCTTTCATGCAAGCACGCACACTCTTTCGTTCTAACTCTCGAAGGATCTTACGCGTTGGCATCCCAAAGGAAAATCGTCTCGCGTGTCTTTCTTATCCTTGCGGAATAGCGAGGAGGAGGAGGAGGACGATGAAAAAGAGTTAGACTCACCAAACTGGCCAATCGCCAGAGACGACGATCCGCAGCATAGTAGAACGACGAGGAACAGGAATACGTAAGGCCATTGTGAGGGAGAAGAAGATGAAGAAGAAGAAGAAGAAGAAGACGAAGAAGACGAAGAAGACGAAGAAGAAGAACCGGTCGCCTCGTAGTCGCCGCCACGTTCCGAGCACCACCGTTCACACGCCATATTTACAACCTCGCTAAAACTCTCCCGCGCCCAAGGAATTTAGAAATCCCCTGTGCGCGGTCTACGTAGCGCACGGTGCCCGTCTACCTCGCGCCTTCGACGAAGAACGCTTAAGGAGAAAGGAGGGAGCAGGAGAAAAAAGAGAGAAATAGAGAGAGAGAGAGAGAGAGAGAGAGGCGGATGCTACGGAAGGAGTCGGAGTGGGAGGAAAAGGAAGAACGAGACAGAGAGACGGGAAGAGACCGAGGGAGGAAGAAAAGTCTTGTAATTTTTTCTTTTTTTTTGACGTTGCAAAAGTAAAAGAAAAGGCACACGGGGGCCTGGCTCTCCTCTTCAATTCCTTTTTCTTTGATTACAGGAAACGTAACTCTCTCTCTCTCTCTCTCTCTCTCTCCCTCTCTCTCTCTCTCTTTTCGTTCCCTTATTTCTTTATCTCCTCGTGGTACGTAATTCGGTCCTATTTATTATCCCAACGGCGACCGACGTCTCACTCTCTTTCGTCGAGTTCGATTGTCCTTGTCGGAGGCGAACGCGTGCACGCGTTACGGCACTTTTACGCGAAAAAAGGCACAAATGCGCGAGGATAGGCGCTGAAAGGGGAAGAAGAAGAAGAAGAGGAGATGGAGGAGCTCGAAGGAACTTTGTCTCGACGCTCTCAAACCGGTACCGGACGAACAACGACAACGAATGCCTGCGGCGGGAACGGCATGTCGGCTCTTACTGCCGGTCGAACGAACGAACGAACGAACGAACGCTCTGCTCGCTCGACTCCTTCGCGAGGGAGCCCTCTCTTTTCCCTCCTCTTTTACCTCCGCCTTTCCCTCCTCCTTTCCTCTCTTCGTTCGTCGTTTCTTACCCTTATTCTCTCGTATCTCTCTTTACCTCCTTGCCCCTTCCATTTTGTTTCCTTCTTATCCGTAAAGAAATTTATCGATTCGAGATAACTCGCAACGCTACCGTCGATAAAGAAGAATTTCGTAAGGTAAAACAGGGTTCGGTCGATAAACCGGAGTTCGGTCGATAAACCGGAGTTCGGTCGATAAACCGGAGTTCGGTCGATAAACCGGAGTTCGGTCGATAAAACCGGAGTTCGATATCAAATATCGATCGATAAAAGTATCTACGTGGATGGGTATGGCGTTCGTTTAAAAGAAAAT
This sequence comes from Dolichovespula saxonica, assembly GCA_911387935.1. Classification (NCBI taxonomy): domain Eukaryota; kingdom Metazoa; phylum Arthropoda; class Insecta; order Hymenoptera; family Vespidae; genus Dolichovespula; species Dolichovespula saxonica. Next base: position 455,140 of record OU427015.1, read on the forward strand.
CGTTTCTAATTATTATTACTATTATTTTTTATAATTAAAGCTTCTGCGTTCGCGGGCGAAGAAATGTTTTCTCGAATTTTTATTGTCCTCCGTTACGTCGATAAAGTAACATTTCTTATTATCGATAAAGAAGGTAGTTTTCGAAATTCGACAAACGTAGAGGGCGCTTATAACCGTCTTCTTCGTCATTCCACGCCGAAAATTTCGAAGGAGCCGTTTTCTACTTTAGGCGACGAATCTTCTGAAAAGGAAATGTCGTAGATGGAGGAATTCATGCGCAAGGATAACGAACTCTCTGGGAAAATGAACGAAGGTGGCGTTAGATCGTCGGTATCGCCGCTGTCGGGTATGAGTTTATCGGTAAGAAGAAGATGCTGATCGAAAACTGCCTGTAAAGAGAAATCACGTGAGATGTCCATTTTTTAACGGTCTTATTTCTTTCTTTCCTTTTTTCAAAATTTTAACGTACCGTAACGTTAACGTTATCCTGATATGTCCTATGACACTGCACGATATCAGCGATCGAAGGAAAATTAAGATACGTGTTCGCCTGTCGCCTTTGTAAGTCCTTTACTCGTAACATATACGATCTATCGGTCGTCCTACGAATATATTCGATCTCGTCGAGAGCGTCGTACGTTGGCGCCAGCAAAGAATCACGAATTCTAGCGTATTCCTCCTTTTCTCGGATCTCCTCGGTATTCTTAGCTGCGACAGTAAATCTATTTTGACGTTCCCGAATGAAAAGACCCCACGAGTGATATCGTTGCGACATTAGAGACATTAGTTGACCATCCATTCCTAATGGCGTAACACCTTGCTGAGCTAAATACTTGCTGATCTCGATCCAAGTTTGTCCAATTTTTAAGCGAAAGTAAAGATTCACGGTAGACATTGTAATCTGACAGGGAAAAGGAGAGAACAAATTTACGATCCTACAACGAAGATAAAAGATTAATTTCTCCTTAATTTACCTTATCTTCGACGGATAAATCATCGATTAGAATCTTGTAATGATCTCTAGCCATCTGATACCTTTCCCCGTATCTATCGATAATTTGACGAAGAGCATAAATCTTAGATCTAGACGAGCCGATCAAGTCGATCATCGCAGGACTAACGTCGTGTCTAAGCCTCTTACAATATGTCTCGAACCATTGTTTGTCACCCAACTGAGGTAATTCAGTGTCTGTGCAAATAAAAAAAATAAAAAAATAAAAAATCGTACGTAGAGAATAGCTCGTTAACGATCGATATTCGAGATCGACCTTCGATCGTGCCATCAAATCGTTTTCTCACGCCGATCTCGCTCTCCTCCTCTCTCCAAATCATTGCCAGCAAGGAAATCAATCCTTTGCTCTTATCGACGCCACGCCAAGTACACAGATAATGACCGCAAAAGATATTCTCACAAATATCCGTTAACAGACCGAGAAATAAACATCTGACCGGGGAAGAAGCGATCTCGATCACGTCGATTATAGTGTAGACCGTGTTCTCGTCAACGAAACTCTTCAAATGTATCGGGCATGGTACTATAGATCCCCAAATATAGGAACCAATCGCTAGCAAGAGACTGTCGTAATTATTTTTCTCTCTCTCTATCTCTTATTTTAATTACGAGAAAGTTCATCGAATTTATCCAATCGATCTTTGCCATACCCTTACCGCTGATCCGTATGAAAATCATCGTCCTTTCGATGATAAATATATCTGTCTAACAATTGTCGAGTGATTTTGACGTTACAGTATCCGTACAACAATCGAAGATTTGCTTCTTCCCTAATTATTACGTCCGCAGCGATGAACAGTATTGTCAGAATTCTTTGACGTTCGATCGTTAATATATCGATGTGTAAAATACGCTCGATTAGATCTGGAAATGGCGTTAGTACATACCTTTCGAGCTTTTATCACGCTATCGAGGATAGTTTGGAATAATTCGACTCACCGAACAGCGAAAGAATCATTTGTCGTTCGCGAATATCTCTCAGCAAGATGGGGTTTTTAGATAGAACGATGGAACATATTGCCTTGGTAGAAACCATTGCAAATTTCGAATCAAATTCGTTCGAGGAACACCATTGTAAAATGGACATCAATCTACAATGTCGTCGTCGTCGTTTCTCGTAATTAATTCGTAAAATTGAGAACAATGTTCGAAGTTACTTTTGGGTTCCATCGTGTTTAACAAATTCGTCAGGTAGTTTTGGCGCGAGTACAACCAAAGTAAATAATGCGTGCTCGAAAAGATGCCAGAATTGTGGTGGACTCCAAACGGACTTTGAATTTATATCGATGAAGCCAAATATAGGCGACAAGACGTTCAGTTCGATCATGATCTAAGGAAATAATTTATTCGTAACTATATCTCGTCAAATCATTATGATCGTAATGGAGAAAATGATCTACGTGGATAAAGGCATTGTACGTTGCAAGATTGGTTACAATTAGTAAAAGTGTTTTCAAGAAAACGAGATTCTCTTTGTTAGGGACAAATTTGATGCTCTTTGACCAGATATTAATTCTACCGGAGAGGCAGTCGATTAATAGGGACAGGACATCGTTGGCTATGCCATTGACGATAATGGTAGGGCATGGAAAAAGTTGAAGTATAAGAAGAACGAGAAATGCCATTTCGTTTCGAAGTTTTGCATTGAATTTGCAATTTTGACTTTTGTATATCTGTTTCTTGAATGCATAACGAAGACCCCTGAAATTGAGACAGAAATATTACTTGCCATATCCTCGTTGGGTGGCTCATCGAAAAAGAATAAAAGGAAGAACGGGAGAATACCACACGGCGCAATGTACCGGAGTACCATGGTCCTTCAAACTAGCTGGTACTTTTTTCGAAGGCAAAATAGATCTCGTCAGGATCCATAAGATATTCATTATCAAAACCATTGTATCATCGGAGTACTCGTCTCCTTCCAAGAGCTCGTCCGGCGGTGGTTTACAAAACACTTGAGTCCCGTAAGCAAGGTCCATTCTAATTAGCAGGGAATTCAGAATACCAGCTTCTAACATTTTGTGACCTGTGTTTGTAAGTGGTCAGTTTGTCGTCGTTTCATAATCGTTGTTATCTTTCACAGACCTAAACTAACTTTTGTACTTGTTTTTTTTTTTTTTTTAATAGTATAGTTTTTAACACACTATAGTTATTTCAATCTTAATCTTTTCAGCTTATACGCTATACTTCGTATAAAAACGCGACGAGGATGAAACGCAAAAGATTTACTTACAACAGAGAGAGGAAATGGACGAAAGGAGGTAAATCAATTCCAAGTTCATCGGGTATTCTTCCGCGGAGGAAGTATTTAATATTTCGGTTACCGTAAAGGACAGATTCGATTTCTCCATGGCAGCGCGACAAATCTCGGACTTCACTGCGGAAGGATGATCAGCTGGCGCAGTTCTGATTAATAATCTACGAAGGGCTTCGTGCACTTTAAGGAGCTCTTCTTTCCTAGCTAAGATCGTTAGTAGATGACCAAAGAATGTAAAATATTGTTCCATTATGTCCGTACAAGTAACGTTCTCGATGAATTTTTCCAATAGAGGTGGTCGATTAGAATACTCCAACATCTGATCGAGATGCGAACGATAGTCTTGTACGTTTTTTGCGTTCGTTGCTAGAAACTCTATTATTTTCATCACCGTTGGTAAGTGTTTTACCATCTAATGGAAGGATAAATGAATAAGGAAAAAATAATACTGATCGTCGAGCGCGCGTATATATAAATCGATAACCAATAAGTCAATCAAATTTCAGGTTGGAAGGATACGTAAGCCCGATCGGAAAGTTGTTCCTGATAATCGTACAACAGTCTAGATATTCGTGATACGTCATCCTTGGTGATCGGATCGGATATAAGTTCGTCCAATTTACGTACAACATAATCCACGTCTATTTCACGACATTTCTCTTTCCCTAATTTCGTACGATCTGGACAATAACATTCGATCGATTTCGCAGAAGGAACTTTCCGTCTTTCGTCCTGATATTTCTTCCTCTCCATCGATAATACGCGACGATTATTAATTACGTCGATCTTTAAGGTAAATATAAAAGTTAAAAATACCGATATCAATGATTGACAACGATGAGAATTAATATCGATTGAATCGACAACGTCTAAAAGTCAAGTAAAAGCTTTCTCATTTCTAACAGCGTTCAAACAAAAGCAAGCCAAGTGCACTCTAGCCGCCATTGAAATCGGCGAAAGGGGAGAGGAAGAGAGAGAAAGAGAGAGAGAAATAACAGGTGGCGCGACGAACGAAAAGAGGAACAAAAACTCTCGTTGCTCTTGAAACGAAGAGCGTAGAGTAGTATATAGTTGCTATATACAACAAAATCGTGCTCTCCTCCTCGTCGTCGTCGTCGTCGTCGTCGTCGTCGTCGCACGGTAGAGACGCATTTGCATTCAGAACGAAGCGCGTACACCTCGCATGAGACGGCGAGGAATTTCAAACGCGCGTCCCGTTCGATCTTCTTTCCTTTCCTCACTCTCTCTCTCTCTCTCTCTCTCTCTCTCTCTATCTTATCTTCACGAACGCGTCATGATTTATTAGTTATTAATTTCAAAGTAGTGGTGCCCTCTCGATCGTCAGGATTAATAATGGCGCGAGTTGTTCCAAAGGGATTCCATCAAATCGATCTCAACGCGAACGTTCTTCCTCGGTAAAGAAGTTAAAAGATCTCGTATTTTTGTGAATCCAACGTTTATAACGTATCATCTAATCGTACGTTAACTTAGTCAGGGCCAATAATCAGTCAACTAAACGTTTAACGTTTAGATCGAGACTATTGATCCACGAGTATGTATTATCGGTCGTAGGAAACAACTGTCTCGATATGGCATTGGGAACATGTGTTTTCTTTTTATTTTTTGCAAAAAAAAAAAAAAAAGAGGAAACAAAGAAAGAAAGAGAGATACCAATTGCGAATTGTTGTAACATCCCCGGTGATATTGACTCGGTTCTTTATTTTTTCAGGATCTTTATGCCACCGCTAGACGGCTCCACCTTCGCTCGCTCCCTGGTTAGTGTAATGGCTCTCTCGATTTGTACGCGATAGTAGAGGTAGAGGCGGGCGGTACGGCTTCGACGGACAACGTTGTCGAGAGCACCTGAGCGACGCGCGCGCGCGCGCGTGTGTGCCTCGTGCGAGAGAGAGACCCGGGGAGACGTTAGTACGATCGCGACGCTGTCGTTGGTACAGCCGGCTAAAGTGAGTGAGTGTTGTTCGTCTCTCCCATTCACTGTGTTTCTTTTTCCCCTTTTCTTTTCCTTTTTTTTCTCTCTCTCTCTTTCTCTCTCTCTCCTCTCCTCTCCCCCCCTTTCCCCTCGAAGGACAATGTGTATCCTCGGGAGCGAGAGTTCATCGTCGTTCATCTCAAACATCGTCCGGTATTAACGCTAAGAAAAGCACAAAGAGTAAATATGAAATATACGTTCGTTCGTTGTCCATTTTAAAAGGTGATAGAAGAAGCGTACGAACAAACAAAAGTAATCGTTGGTGTAACCAAAAAGGAGATCCTCTACTTTTTTTTTTTCTTTCCGTCTACGAAGAGTAGTTTTGGTTAACGAACCGGTTCTGAGTGAACTCGTACACGTGAAAAAGGGGTAGAACGTAGCTTTTCTTTCTCTCTCTCTCTCTCTGGCTCTCTTTCTTTCTCTTTGTAGACATACTAAGTATTCAAATTGATCGATTTTGCACGAGTCCTTGGAGTGAAAGTGTGTCTGGATTTTGAAATCGACACCGATTGGACAAGGTACTCGAAATGTGAGAGATTTAGCAACGGGTGACCTTGATGGGCCGGTGAGTGACCTTTTTCAACGACCCCTCTTACTCCTCCTTCATTCGTTTTCTTCAATACCAATGCGCGTCCTTTCTTCCTCGTCCTTGCACGGTGTTTATGCGCCAAAGAAGAGAAAGACTTACGTAGATGTCTCGATCTTTACGCTCGCACGCGGCCAAGTTATGCCTCTGTTTCCTTCCTTTCAGGATTACCCTGACTTCTTCTTCTTCTTCTTCTTCTTCTTCGAGTTTGTTCTGCGTTCCCACGGGAAGCAGGAGGCGTCTTGCGTGAAGAGGGGAAAGCGAGAGAGAGAGAGAGAGAGAAAGAGAGGGTTCTTAATGATAATATCGTTTTATTACGGCAAGTCCTTTCGATTATGTTTCCTTCGAACAATTTTGAATGATTCATTTCATTTTTTGTTCTAACTCTATGCCCTTATCATAAAGATTTAAGTTGATCGAGAATATTATAATTATCTTGTTATTTTTGTTCGTTCATTTATCGTGCATTACGCAGACATCCCTCTCTCTCTCTCTCTCTCTCTCTCTCTCTCTCTCTCTCTCTCTCTCTCTCTTTTACTCATGTTATTCTTATTCGAGGTCTCTCTCGTCGGAGTAACGACTCCTCGAGTGGTCTCACCACCGACGCTAGCCTCAATTCTTCTACTCTCTCAACATTTTTCTTTTCTTTTTTATCCCTTCGGGGAAAGAAGGCTTAGCAAATTGATAGGCGAGCGTGTTAAAAACAACACGGGAAGATAATTCAACGACTTTAATATCTCTCTTGGTATCGAACGAAAGAAAAGAAAAAAAAAAAATAATTATTTTGTAACAAAAGAGAGAGTACAGACTGTTTGAGTCTGTAGTTGGATCGATCGTAGACCCTTCAAAAGTTCTTTTCATCGGCGTCGTCCATTCACTCTTTCGAAAGATACGAAGAAGTATGCTCGAGCATGGACGTGGAAATTGCGTCGGTCGATACTCTCGCAGGAGCAACCACCCCCCGTTCGTTTATATAAAGGTGGGGGTGAAATCGAGGGCGAAGAAAGTAAGAGAGAAGCCGAGGAAGACCGAGAAATACCGATGAGAAGGGCACCAGACCCTTTTATCTTTCTATCTTTCTTTCTTTCTTTCTTTCTTTCTTTCTATTTTCTTCACCCTCGTCTTGTCCACTCTAATTATTATTTCTAATGGACATTGCTAAGGATCAAAGGTTTCAGAGACGTACGTTCAAACCGTAGACCAATCCACTCTCTAAAGTATATTCTACCTAAACGAAATCCCATCTTGTTTTCTTTGAAATAATTATATTTACGTCGAATATATGATATGGTCATCGAAAAATAATTCTAATCGTCCGATATCATTTGGAAATATTTGATTTGGTTTGGTTTTTCTTTTCTTTTTTTTTTTTTGTTTTTTGTCTTAGACGCTCGTTTTATTTCAACAATTTCGCTGTTGACATCGACGTTGGATTTTTTTACAAATCCAAGCCATTAATTAATAGAAATATATTTTTACCATCTCGGTTTCGATTGGTTAGAAAGAATTGTATATATATAAAGATAGAGGTAGAGAGAGAGAGAGAGAGAGAGAGAGAAAGAGACGAGGAAGACAACTAGGGGTTGACTCGCCACGCGTTCGTTTGCAGCACTGGCGAATCAATATTTGGAGGGTAGGCGTCCCGACGTGCACCGTCGAAGCTACGAGCCGTGAGTCACTCACCCCTGGCAGAGAAAGGGAGAAGAATGACTTCTCTTTTTTTCCCCTACCCTTCTCCCGTCTCCATTCTACTCGAGCTAGATGCGTTCATGAGCGTCACGCGCATACGTTCGAGACTCCAAAGTACATACTCTTTCGTGGTGAAGCGTAAAGCGCTTCAATCTCGACTCAATTGTTCCCTCTCTCTCCCTCTCTCTTTTTTCTCTCTTTCATTCTATTCATTTTTTTTCTCCCTCGTTAAGAGACTTTCATCGATCGGCTAGAGGCTCGTTATTCTTTCTCCGGGGGGAAAATTTATTTAGAAAATTAATTTCTATTCGTTTTCTTTTTTTCATTATTTTTTTTTTTTCTTTTTTCTTTTTCTTTTATACCGTAGTATATTCGTCGCAACAAATTAGATCCGTTAGGACACGCGAGAATGACGCAGAATGAAATCGATGAAAGATATCTCGAATCCTTATCTCTTGTAATCGCGTAGGTGATAAAAATTTGTGTAAGATTTATTATAAAAGGGATTAAAAAGGTAACTGCTTCTCGCGACGAGGTACGATCCTATAAGCGCACTATTTACGACTTATTACGAGATACACGATAAGTATGAACGATCGACGCACACCGAACATGAAGGCTTAGAGGATGAAGTAATCGAATGAAATAAAATAAAAGGACGATATTACACGTTGGTCGGTCCGACGCAACATCCTTCCACGGATGAAAATAAGATTTAAAAAGTTAATTCAACTTTTCCTCAATTCCTTTTTTTTCTCCTCTCTCTCTCTCTCTCTCTCAAGTACGTTCGATTCGATTCGTAATTAACGATTACTAGCATCGATTATAACAAGCGAACGATTTAATTACACCGACGTAACGAATCCTTAATTATTTATACTCGATCGTATTATATTATTCAATATATCGAACCATGGAATTTTCCTTTCCTTCTTTTCGTTTGGCCCAAGGATAAGAAATTCGTTGATTAAGATATTACGAATTTTCGTATTCCCCTCTCCCCCTCCCAGGGTTTTTTAGAGTTGTAACGACGAAACGTTAATTTACGAGCTTCTTTAAAGGCGTCCCTCGCATGCGTACGAGCGCGAAATGTATGCATCTAAGTAAACCCGTTTGAGAATGAGAAAGAAGAGAGGAAAGAAAGAGAGAAGATCTCGAGTCTCTCTCGGTGGGAACAGGTTCCATAAAATTGAACGTTCTTCCGTGAAACCTTTATCCGCGGCAGGCATCTCTTCCATGGTGTACAGTTGCGACTGATACGGTGTACACAGTACGCACACGAGAGTTCCTTTCAAGTTTCCTTTACAACGAGGAGCATCATTGAACCCTTTGGCAAACGTCTTGAATCCTCGTTGGAATCACCTGATAGTAAAACGATCACTCCGGATCTTCTTCATTTATTGGATCATTTATTTCCAATCCAAACGATTCCCTCTCGTTTTTGACCGTCCCTTCGTCTTTATTATTTTTTTTTTTTTTTCTGTTAAAACGATTTTATATCGTTCGCATTGTCGAGGAAACTTAGGAGAATAAGTGTGAAAATGTAAGGGACACGAGTCGGGCCTTTAATTAGTATTGGTAGCGTTGATAAAAGCGTTGGTAGAAAAAATTTCTTCGTTCGATCGTTCGAGTTTTGTGATTTATTTTTTATTACGAACGAAAGATAATTATTTGGATAATTCTATTTATAGGAAAAGATGAAAGATATACATTAGCGTTCAGGAAGCCATTCGATCGCGGCGGAAATCGGTGAAGAAATGAAAGGAGAGGGCAAAAAGAGACGGATAAAAAGAGATTCTTTTAATATCGTCGTTTTAATTCGATTACGGAAGCCTTATTATACTCGGATTTCGATGAAATCCAAAGAGAGTTTATTTCTTCGTAGATCGAGAGACTAGCATTCTATGTGCTCGTTAAAATTTCTCTCTCTCTCTCTCTCTCTCTCTCTCTCTCTCTAGGTATTCAAGTCATATTCAACATATTACATTTTTCTCTTTTTAAATAATGTTTAATATCTCTTTTTTTCTTCTTCCTTTTTTTTTTTACGTTCACCGAGCATAGAATCTCAAGACTTTGAGAGTTTGAAAGTTCAGCTCGAAATACCAACGTCTTTGATAAATTGCAAATCTTTTTTTGCTTGAAGTTAAAACGAGCGTGTTATTAACGCGAACGCTTATGCTCGATCCTAATCTCGTCTAAGAACTTCATTAGAAATAGAAAAAAAAAAAAAATAAATAAAAAGAGAAAAGAACAGAAGGGAACCGTTGATTCGCTAGGGTAACACGAATTTAATGGTCTGATGCGTTTATTTACTCGTTTTCTTCGCCGTTGGACACAACGAGCAATTAACGATAGATAAAAGATTATTCTGAAACCCGTCCTCTTCGCACTGATCTTAATTCTCGTTCATATTCATTTCGATCTTGAACGGAAAGAAAACTTAACGTCTTGTTTCTCAAAATTTTCTCTCTCTTTTTTCCCCTCTTCTTTTTCTTTTTTTTTCTTTTTTTTTTTTTTTTTCATTTCCGCCATAGAAAGTAAATCCTAGGTATAATACACAGGTTTTCATTCTTTTCATCTCTTCCTGTAACTCACCGTTAAGGAAGCTACACAGTCGCTGCACTATCGCGTTCCACCTAACGGTTTATATTGTGGTCGGACAACGATCCTTTTCTTAGAACTTGCAAATTTGCCTAGAAAATACGTTCTCTCTATTTTTCTTTTTTTTTTTTTTAACCGGGAGATACAATCCGCGTGAAAAGGAGATTCGTCAGATGGGTGATATTTTTCGATTTGTAGTGGTGATGATACGACCGACGGGCGATCCTTCGCTCGTCCCAATTGAAACGATCGAATTAGAAATATGATAGAACCAACGGAGATATTACGTTGTTTCTTTTTTTTTTTTTCTTTGATCGTGTTCGCAAAATTGATGCTCGATGTGGAAAAAAATTAAAGAACGTTCGAACGATCGTAAAAAAAAAAAAACAAGATATATCGAAAAATTTCGATCGTATTCGCGTAATCATGTAAATTTTCTTCTCCTCTTGGTAATGTATGGTGCATACACACCTATCTCTTTCGACTTTGACTGTCGCGGCCTTGACGAAGAAGAGGAGAACCACGTACACCGGTTATTGTAATAGCTACGCGCCGTCCCTCGCGTGTTCCAAGCAGATGAACGAACAAAAAGGACGAGGGTGAACATAAAAGAAAAGGAAAAGGAGAAGGAGAAGGCCGACGTCCCGACATTACCCGAAACTTCCCTTCCGGCGAGTCTACGATGGCGTGCACATTATTTTTCTAGTTTCTTTTTTTTTCTCTCTCTTTCTTTCTTTTCCCTTACCAAGAAGCTTTTATACGTTTCTCCCTAATTTAGATCGATCCTTCGTTTATCCTCCAATCGTCCTAATCCACCTGTCTAACGTTTTAGGATATAACAGAAACATTGAAAATATTTCCAACAAAGATTAGAATCATTTCTAATAGAAATTGCAATAATATTCCTTTGGATTATGCGATTACGTATACAAATGTATACGCGTGTGTGTGTGTATATATATATATATATATATACAGACAAAGCTGCATTATTGCGTGACAAGCAAAATCTGTACGGTCTTAGAGAATACCACTGGAGAAAGTAGGAATTATGTTAAAGTCTATTATCAAATCGTTGATCTGTGACAAATGAATTTCTATCTAGGAGTTCCATTTTCCTTTGAAAAAACTCTTTAATAAGAGAATGAACTGTTCCAGTCTGTAAATCACGACGAATCTTCCGTTTTATAATTTGTTTGGAAATAAATTAAGATAGGATCCGTTCTGTGGTATTGGCAACAGATCTCGAGGAACGATGGAGGCGTCGATTAAATTGATAAATTTTGTATTAGTAAAAATTTATTATGGAATCAGATGGATTTAATCGAAAGATGCGATAATACTTATCGGAACGGTCGATTGCTAACAGGATAACGGGTCAGTTAATTCCCAGTGGACGTAGCCATGCGTTCTTAAGAATGAAATTCACAAAGGTACGTGTCAGGTAATTAGCTTTTACGGTCGTTTGAACTAATTCAAAATCGATTGGATGTAGTCGTTCGAGTCCGAGGAAACCATAGTCAATCGAGATAAAGAGAGAGAGAGAGAGAGAGAGAGAGAGAGAGAGAGAGAGAGAGCGAGAGAAAGGGTGACACCTTCGTCTTCGAGTAAAAAAGGGTCAAATTCTCGGTAGGGACCTTTCAAGACTTAGACCAAGGGTCGAATTGTAAGCTTGATGATCATCCTCCAAGTCGTTTCGAGTGACAAGTATATAGTGATTCGTTCTAGTGTTCTCTCCGAGACTCATTTCTAGGGTTTTATCCATATAAAATATAAGCTAAATAATGTATTCCCTTTTTAAAAAAGGAAATGTTTTTTCCTTGATCGTGCGATAAAAGTTTTTTTTTCCTTTTTTCAAAAAACATTATTAACCATCGGTAACATTGGAATTTTCAATAATAATTCAGATTTTTATTATTATTATATATATATATATATTTTATTTTTTCCTCTAATTGCTTTCTCTCGTTCCTTCTCCGCGATAGCTTTTGAAACTCGGATAATTTATTCTTTTCAGGCCCTTTTTCGAGCGAGGTTATAATCTCAGAAAGAAAAAAGAAAAAAGAAAAAAACACGAGGCAAAAGATAGGCTCGTTGCCTGGTCCAGACAACGGCGACTTTCGAAAGGTTCCCTCGAGATAATTGGTAGGACCGGATTCCACGTCGTCTTAAACCTTTCTCGGCTTAATTAATAGTTTCACGGCCAGTAGCGTCAAGATATAGCATTCTTCGAGCTTCTCGTTCGATCAACGAGAACGATCCGTTCGCTATCACGACGAAACTTACAAAAATCACTAATATTAGATCGTTCTGTAAACGTCTGTTACTTAACTCTTACGAGTAAAAAGGATTCATTTTATATTTCTTTTTATCGATATATTTATATATTTATATATATATATATATCGATTATACGGGTATGCGTATCGGGTACACTCGAAAATACGATCCCTATAAATTAGAATCAATTATCGCCTTGTATGTACGTCTCGTCGCCTAAGAGAACGCGAGAGAATCGACACACACACAAACACGGATATGCAGTCTCTGTGGTAGTTCGAAGAGAAACGAGATGAGAGGACGGCCCTTTACGATTCTTCGTCCGTCTCTTTCTCTTTCTCTCTTGGACTCGTCCCTTTTCGTTTTTCTCTCATCTCTCGTTTTCTTCGATCGAGAGCCAAAGAGAGAGAGAGGAGCTCGGTCATGTTAGTCTATCGTCTACCTGTTCTCTCGAGCCGAGAACGTAGGGATTGGTTGGTGCCGGTACATCGGCCATTGGGATTGGCGAGAACCGGATCGGTTATACCCTCAGGGCGAGGTGCACCCAGAACACCAGACGCTGGGGGAGAGCTATCGCGAGCTTCTCTCTCTCTCTCTCTCTCTCTCTCTCTCTCTCTCTCTCTCTTTATCTCTCTCTGGGCACGGTCAACTAGCCGAGTGCGATCTTCTTAGGGGACGTACGAACCGGACAATAAGTTAAAGAAAAGAGGAAAAATAAAAATAAAAGAACCGACTCGAGTGGCTGCTCCTCGCGTCCTGAATTCTCGTTGCTCGCTCTGTTGATTCTTTGATAGAAACTGCGATGATGGTAGATTCTTTCGGATCATTACGGTCTCTCCCAGTTTTTATTTCCTTTCCGATAGAACGGAGAGAATAACTTGATGCGATAAGGAGTAAGCAAATTTCGTTTTGGATCGGATCTCTCGGAGGTTTTATCGTACGTTAAGGGCGTAGGTCGGAATCCGTTCGATGAGAAAATCGTTCGGTACGTTTGATCGATCTTATTATTAATATTCAAGGTTGATTATATTCGCTGTAAGGTTTGATAAAGTACGAGAGCGGCGTTTGCTCGTCGTGGGCCCTGTTCGTTAGGTGCTTTGAAAGGTGCAAAGAACTGTAAAACGGAAACGCGTATTCCCACGTTTTTCCTCGGTAGAACCACGTTCTGGGGCGAGTTAAATACTCTTCGAGGAAAGGAAAAAGATAAAAGGAATTACGGGCACGACGAGAAATTTCTTTCGACGGTTCGGATATTAATTAATTTCACGTGGCTCTCTCTCTCTCTCTCTCTCTCTCTCTCTCTCTCCCCTCGTTTCAGACAAAAGTATACGTGGCTTTGGAATTGGGTGAACGACTTTTCTGGATCTCTCTCTTGTTGCATAGAGACTCGTAACGCGATACCGTAATATCCTGAAACGGGAGAACGCTAGAAAAGAACAAAGACGCACGGTCGACGACTCCCGACGACATTTTTATTTTGTCCTCTTCGAATTTATATTCTTGATAATTTTCAAGAGGGGTGAGGGCGGAAAAAGAGAGAGAGAGAGAGAGTCGCATTTGCCTATCTTCGATCTCGTGCGAATCTCAGGATGCGTCGATTGTTCCGCAAAAGCTGTTGCTCGTAGTTACCCTATTAGGAGTATTAATTAGCAAATTGCAAGCACGTAGGGACGGTTAAAAACTATTGAAACGATGAAGGGATACGATATCCATGCGTGTAAACTCGTGTTATTCCCACGGTATATATACATTTGTGGACTATTTAATTGATCAATTTTAAACATTTTCTTTTATCCTTGAAAAATTCTGTTCGCAAAGTTAGTTCGATAAAAGATGCGAGGAGACTTTCGTCGAAGAAAAATGAAGAAAAATGAAGAAAAATAAATATCGGTTGTTATTGCAGGGATCGAAAGATGGTAGTGCGTTGAACCCGGAAGAAGCAAGAAAAACGTAGGCGAGAATGGGACGACAGACACCTGGATGAAGATAGAAGGTGAAGGCTAGCTTGGTTACAAGTATTAAGAGAGGGTGTAATGGCAAGCTGGAAATGGATACTGGCTATGTGTCTGGCGGCACTATGGACGCTGGCGGAAGGTTACCTCGCTGTACTGTCCTCGAGCACGCCAGTTGGTACAATCGTTTTCGAGGCGGGTGTACCGCAGTTAGGTGGACGCCGTAGGTACGAGGTCTCGAACGAACGAACGGCATGGTTCGCGCGAAAACTCCTCAAGGTTCATCCCCATACCGGGCGCGTCACGTTGGCTAAGCCGCTAAGTTGCGAGGGTCTTCAATATCCACGAATCTTCACGTTCTACGTCGACTCGACCAGCTCGAGATTAGGCAGGCCAACCATAGATTATTATAGTTTGCCGTTAAGGATATTGATAACCGGTTGTGGCGAGGAAAATCGAGATCTTGCTGCCACCAGAGGATGGATGGCAGAGACCTTGGCTTCTTACGCTATGCCAACTACGGAAAGGTAACGTTAGCTTTCTCGTTTCGTTGATCGAATAATTCGATCGTTTGTCAGCGAATCGTCAAATTACGAGAAGAAATTCTCTTCCGTACGATTACTCTGCAGGTTCATCGAAGTCTGTTTGAGAACGTCGCAACTCGTTGCGGCTCTTAGAGACTTCCTACCACAGACCGCACTGAAGGAATGCGAGACCAGATGGGGTGGCGTGGCCGATCCTCGTTTTTTGATCGAAGGGGCAGCCGGGGATTTGGTCTCGGCGTCGGAACAATGCCTGGTGGATCCACTGTGGAAGATCTCCGTGTCAATGAATCTGAGGTGTCAGGCGGAGTCTCGTTTGGCGGACGCGGAGCACCGTTTGAAAATCGTGTTTCATCATCGGCAGCTCGACGATACCGATCTCGGTAGGAGAGTCAGGAGAGAGTTAAAAAATCAATCGCCATATTTCGAGCAACCGTTGTACGTGGCAGCGATCGAAGAAGAAAAAGAGCCGGGCGTTTACGTTACGTCCGTTCGTGCTAGGGATCCCGAAGGAGGAACGGTACGATACTCTATGAGTTCCATCTTGGACGCTCGTTCTCAGACCCTCTTGGTTCTGGACCCGGTCACTGGTAGAGTAAACACGCGTGCCAGATTGGACAGAGAAAGCGTCGATGTACATTACTTCCGAGTATTGGCCGTGGACGACTCATTCCCGCCAAGAACCGGGACTACGACTCTTCAGGTGAACGTATTGGACGCGAACGATCATGCCCCCTGTTTCGAGTGGCCGGAATACGATGCTTCGGTCAGGGAAGGCGTACCGGTCGGTTCTACGGTCGTCACGGTTAAAGCGACCGATCAGGACACCGGCAGAAACGCCGACGTTGAATATTCGATCGTTTCGACGAGCGGCGGCGGCGGCGGCGGCGGCACGACGGTCCACGCCGAGGATACGTCTACCTTCAGAATCGACCCGCGTTCTGGCGTGGTTACCACGAGGATGCCGCTTGACAGAGAAAAGACCGAGATCTACACCGTGATACTTAGCGTTTCCGACCTGGCAACCCCACCGTCGACCCGTAAAACCGCGAACGCCACGTTGATCGTTCGCGTTCTCGACGACAACGACAATTATCCGCAATTCACCGAGCGTACGTTTTCCGTAGCGATACCGGAGGATCTCGATTATACTTCGAATCCGATCGTTGCCAGAATAAGAGCTACCGACGCGGACGCGGGCAATAACGCTGCCGTGAGATACGCGATAATCGGTGGTAACACGCAGAACACCTTCTCGATCGACAACATGAGCGGTGACGTTGCTCTCGTTAAACCATTGGACTACGAATCGATGAGGAGTTACAAGATCGTCATACGCGCACAGGACGGCGGTACACCACCGAGATCGAACACCACTCAGCTCTTGGTCCACGTGAAAGACGTAAATGACAATGCGCCAAGATTTTATACCAGTCATTTTCAAGATGCCGTTGCCGAGAACGTGCCGATCGGTTACTCGGTCCTTAAAGTTCAGGCTTACGATGCCGATGAAGGTGCCAACGCACAGATCAAGTACACCATAGCTTCTCGCGACTTTTCCGGGGCGTCGACGGATAATTTTCCCATCACCGTGAATCCCGACACCGGTTGGATCTATACAACGAAACAGCTCGATCGCGAGGAATGTTCCAGGTAATTATATCGATCTCTTAAGCATGGCTTCGATTCGATTCGATTCGATTCGATCACGATATTTTTCTTAGGGCCGAAAGGAGATTGAATTGAGGTCGACTCTTTGATTCTCGTAGGTATCAATTCACGGTGATCGCCTCGGATTCAGGCGAGGAATCAAAATCGGCGAGCGTCACCGTGATCCTAACGGTTTCCGACGTAAACGACAACGATCCATACTTCGATCCAAAGAATTACGACGCCGTAGTGTCGGAAGACGATCCACCGGGCACTCCCGTAACGTCCGTAACCGCTACGGATCCCGACGAAGACGCGAAGATACACTACGAGATTACTGCCGGGAATACGAGAGGTCGATTCTCGATAGCCTCTCAGAATGGACGCGGCTTGATCACGGTGGCTCAACCTTTGGATTACAAACAGGAAAAGAGATTCGTATTGACGGTGACGGCTTCCGATAGCGGTGGAAGAACCGACACAGCTCTGGTCTACGTCAACGTGTCCGATGCTAACAATTTTTCGCCGGTTTTCGAGAACGCCCCTTACTCGGTTTCGGTGTTTGAGGATGCGCCAGTTGGTACGACCGTTTTAGTGGTCAGTGCAACCGATTCCGACGTCGGTAAAAATGCGCAAGTTACCTACAGCCTTGGAACGGACGGGGACGAACAAGAAGCGGCGGAGTTTACGATAAATCCGCAGACCGGTGCCATCACTACGACCCGAGCGCTCGATCGTGAGAAGGTTCCGGGTTACGTGTTAACGGTGACGGCCAGAGACGGTGGCGTACCACCTCTTTCGGACACGACGGACATCGAGATCTCGGTTACGGACGTCAACGACAATGCACCGACGTTCGAAGCTCCCCAGTATCAAGGCTCCATACCCGAAGATGTTTTGGTTGGCACCAGCGTGCTCAGGGTCTCCGCTACCGACGAGGACATAGATCTCAATGGCAGGGTAAGATATTTGATCTCTCGTGTACCGCGTACGCGGGATAATCGCCTCTTCGAACGTAATATCAATTTTTAATTGACTTTAGGTGAGGTACGCGTTGGAGGATGACGGGGACGGTGCCTTCGCGATAGATCCGACCACAGGTATAGTGAGAACTTCGAAATCGTTGGATCGAGAATCCGTTGCGAGGTACACACTGAAGGCTGTGGCCGCGGATAGAGGTTCGCCATCGTTATCTTCGGTGGTACCGGTTATTGTGAAGATCGAAGACGTTAACGATTCTCCGCCAGCGTTCGAGAACGATAAGATCATACTTTACATGGCCGAGAATTCCCCAGTGGGCTCGACCGTGGGCGAGATTTACGCCCACGATCCCGACGAAGGCCCAAATGCCGTTGTTCAGTATTCCGTTATCGGTGGCGAGGATTCCAACAGTTTCGCCCTGAACGTAAGACCAGGCGGCGACCGTGCAGAACTGGTTACTCTCGAGGAACTCGATTACGAGTCACCGAAGAAGAAATTCGAGTTGGTCGTTCGTGCGGCCTCGCCGCCGTTGCGATCGGACGCTCTGGTGCAAATAATGGTGACGGACGTTAACGACAACGCTCCGGTACTGAAAGATTTTCAAATAATCTTCAACAACTTCAAAGATTTCTTTCCGACCACTCCGATAGGCAAGATACCGGCCGTAGATGCCGACGTTACCGATAAACTGATATACAGCATTCTCGCTGGTAACAATGCCAATCTTATAGATTTGAATAAGACGACGGGCGAGATACGTCTCTCGCCGCAATTGAATACGAACGTACCGCGAGTAGCAACGATGGAGGTATCCGTGACCGATGGCGTCAACGAGGCAAAGGCTACGATGACTCTTTCGGTACGATTGATCACAGACGAGATGCTCTTGAATTCTATAACGGTCAGGCTCGACGATATGACCGTCGAAGCTTTCCTAAGTCCTTTATTGGGATACTTCTTGGACGGGCTCGCCGCCATTATACCGTGTCCAAGGGAGAACATTTTTTTATTTAGCATCCAGGAGGACGCTAACGTGCAAGGGAAGATATTGAACGTTAGTTTCTCCGCTCGTAAGGTCGAACCAGGTACAACCGACGAGTTTTACAGTCCGCAATTTCTTCAAGAACGAGTCTACTTGAATCGTGGAATCCTGGCGAGGCTCGCCACCGTCACGGTATTACCCTTCGACGACAATCTCTGCGTTAGGGAACCTTGTCTCAATTTCGAGGAGTGTTTGACCGTATTGAAGTTCGGTAATGCCTCTGGTTTCGCCAGCAGCGACACCGTACTCTTTCGGCCGATCTATCCGGTGACCACGTTCGCGTGCAAATGCGCAATGGGTTTTACCGGTAGCAGGGAGGCGTACCTGTGCGATACGGAAGTGAATTTGTGTTATTCGAATCCATGTCAGAACGGTGGGACTTGTCGCAGAAGGGAAGGCGGTTATGCGTGTTCCTGCTCGCCCGATTATACGGGAGAGAATTGTCAAATCTCGTTGGACAAGAACGCCTGTGCGCCAGGCGTCTGTAAAGGTGGTTCTCAGTGTACCATCAAGAACACGGGAGGCTTCACTTGCGAGGGATGTCCTGTGAGGGTTCTAGAGAATGTCACCCCATTGTGCGAACTGAAAGCGCGTAGCTTCGGGCCGGCCACCTTCCTTACGTTCGCCTCGTTGAAACAACGCCACAGGCTGCACCTCAGACTGAGGTTTGCCACTGAATCGTCCGACGGTCTATTACTTTACAATGGTCGTTACAACGAAAAACACGATTTCGTGGCCCTGGAGATAATCGAATCTCACGTACAATTTAGTTTTTCGCTCGGGGATGAGGTCACGAGAGCGTCGGCTGAAATTCCTGGAGGTGTATCGGACGGACAATGGCACGAGGTCGAAGTGTCTTACATCAATAAGACGGTGACGATTTCTTTGGACAATTGCGACGTCGCCTTGGCGTTGGAACATGGCGAAAGATTAGGGCCAAAGTGGGCTTGTGCCGGGAGAAGCGAGCAAATACTCGAGGAACGTTGCGGTCTGATAACGGAGACCTGTCATAGATTTTTAGATTTAACGGGACCTTTGCAATTAGGTGGCTTACCTGCCATCCCCTCGAACTTTCCCGTTAGAACGAAGGATTTCGTTGGTTGCATCAGCGATCTTTACATCGATCATGTATTCGTCGATCTGAACTCGTTCGTCGCCGACAACGGTACCAACGCCGGTTGCCCGGAAAAGAATGCATTTTGCTCGTCCGTACCGTGCAAGAACAACGGCGTTTGTCGCGAGGTCTGGGATGGTTTTATTTGCGAGTGTACAGAAAATTTCGCTGGGCCAACTTGCGAGGACGAGATTGGGAAACCATGGAAATTTCATGGCGACGGTTTGTTGAACTTCAATCCACTTTTAAGGCCGATCCAATTGCCGTGGCTGACGGCACTGAGTTTGAGGACTAGAGCGAAACACGCGTTCGTAATGGCAGTACAAATTGGACAGAACAGTTCGGTCCTGTTGGAGATTCGCGATGGAAAACTGGTGGCTTCGTTGGATGGCACGGACATCATACGAACTTGGTGCGACATAGCCGACGGCGAATGGCACAGGCTCGAGGTCGTTTGGCAAAGTGCTCACGTTTCCCTCGACATGGATTATCGGGACAAACCTTTGAGCTCGCCGTTACCCGCTAAATTGCAAGGGCTTTACGTAGGCAGGATTTTAGTCGGTGGCCCGGATCAATCCATAAACACCGAGTTACCATTCTACGACGGGTGCCTGCAGGATCTTAGAATCGGTACGAACCAGAGCGTTTTGCAACGACCGACCGTCCAGGAGAACGTCGAAACTGGCTGCATATCCGAATCCGTATGCAGCATAGACTGTCCGGAGGCATCGATTTGCGTGACGAAATGGCAAGCGAGCGAATGCGTTTGCGCGGCCGGTCGAGTCGGACGGAGCTGCGAGCTCGTTTGCGATTTAAATCCTTGCAACGACACCGGTACTTGCGTCGAGGAAAAGGAATTCCATCGAGGATACAGGTACGTCGATCATTATGTTCATTAACGTTAGCACGGATCTAACAACCTGCGTCGATGATATTCCATCAAACGGATACCGTCGTACGATATTTAATCACTGTCCAAATTTTAGATGCGATTGCAACTCCGCGGAATACTCTGGAGATTATTGCGAGATAAAGGCCGACCAACCTTGTCCAGCCACGTGGTGGGGATCGCCGGTATGCGGACCCTGTCATTGCGACGAGTCCAAGGGCTACGATCCGGCCTGCAACAAAACGACTGGCGAATGCTATTGCAAAGAGAATCATTATCAACCACCGGGGCAAAAGGAATGCATTCCCTGTGGATGTTACGCGATTGGAAGCTTTGGGCCGCGTTGCGACACGGAGACTGGCCAGTGTCGTTGTCGCGTCGGTGTTATCGGTCGGTCTTGTACGGCTTGTCCGAATCCTTACGCGGAAGTGACCTTGCAAGGTTGCGAGGTGATCTACGACGGTTGCCCTAGGTCCTATGCGGAAGGTTTATGGTGGCCCAGGACCAAATTTGGAATGACGGCTATCGAGGATTGTCCTGACACGGCCGAGGGGAAAACTTCGAGATCTTGCGACGACAAACTGGGTGGATGGCAACCGCCCGATCTCTTCAATTGTACGTCGGAGGCTTTCGTCGAACAGAGACATCAGTTGGCTGCCTTGGAGGCTCAAGATCTTATGCTGAATACGTATGTTGCCGTTAAACTGGCCAAGGACGTACACGATGCCGCAAACGTTACGAAAAACATGTACGGCGCCGATTTGCTCGTCGCCGAGTCTCTCTTGATCGCTTTGCTTCGTTACGAGGAGAGCCTGATCGGCCTCAACTTGACTCACAGTCAGGACAAAGATTACGTGGCCAATCTCGCTGGCATAGCGAGCGCAATTCTGCAAACGAAATATCTCGAAAATTGGAGAAGGATCGAATCCCTCAACGGTGACAGTCCCGACAAGATTTTGAACGCAATGGCCAGATACCTGAACACGTTGACCGCGTCTCAGCACGATACCTTTACCAGCCCGTTTGAGGTTGTTGATCGTAATATAGTACTGGGATTGGACGTGGTTACTTCGGAGAGTCTCTTCGGTTTCGAGGCTGCGGAATACAAGGAGGATCCTTCGATGTCAACCGCGAGACCGTCGGAAGCTGATCGAAAGGTCGTTTTGCCCGATACATCGGCTTTTCTAAGCTCGACCGCGCACTTCGGACCATCGATTAGTTTTCCAAAGTACAACAATTACATGGCCGATCCAAAGAGATTCGATACGCGTTCGAAGATACAAGTACCTCTGAGCATATTGGGCATCAAACCATTGGCCCAAGGGGAATTGAACGTGAAAAATAGTTTGACCAATCGTAAGGCCGTACTTAGTTACGTGCAGTATAAAGAATTAGGTTCGCTTTTGCCTCAACGTTTCGACGATTCGGTGGCCGTTAGATGGGGCGTCGAGGTGTCGGTAGGGTCGCCCGTTATGACCGTATCGGTTTTGGTACCGTCGAAAAATGGTTACGAATCGATGACAGGAATTCCGTTGCAATCACCGGTACAAGTGAGATTGTGGCTCAGTGAGAACGACGATTTTAAGACGCGGACCAATCCGCAATGCGTTCATTGGAATACAGCGAAAGGGTAAGAACGATTGATTCCATTGTCCGTAATGATTCGTATAAACGTTAACAGCTCCCCATTATTTGATATATCTTTGGATTCTCGTTACGCAGAACCGGAGGAGAATGGAGTCGAATGGGATGCACGACCGAAGTCGAGGACAACGGTTTGTCCTATGGTACGATCGTCAATTGTTCCTGTCTACAGTTGTCGACATTCGCCGTTTTAACGGACGTATTGGACCTCGAATACGTGCCTGAACCCTCCCTTTTGGAGGATGTTACCAGTTACAGTGCTTTCATGCTCGCCCTACCGCTTCTACTCTCAGCCCTGTTGATTTTAGCTTTGATACGCGGCACGGGAACGAATTCTAACAGCATACACAAAAATCTTGTTCTATGCGTATTTCTCGGTGAAACGTTGTACCTGATAGCGCTCAAAGCAAGAAGCCCATTGGTTACCAACGAATTTCCCTGCAAATTGACGGCCATTGGTTTGCATTATGCATGGTTGAGTACCTTCGCTTGGACCTTGGTCGATTCCATTCATCTCTATCGAATGCTCACCGAAATGAGGGACGTCAATCACGGACAGATGAGATTTTATTACACTATGGGCTATGGGATGCCCGCAGTCATCGTTGGCCTGACGATTGGCGTAAGAGCCGATCAGTATGGAAATTTCTATTTGTAAGTTGAATCCTTTACTCGATAAAATTTTGTTTTCTCTTTGATCAAACATCGCATGAACATCGTTTGTCAAATCGATTTGCAGTTGTTGGCTGTCGATTTACGAAACAGTGATCTGGTCTTTGATAGGGCCAGTTTGCGTGGCAATTTTCGTCAACTTTTGTATTCTCGTGATGTCCATAAGAGCGGCGTTCACATTGAAGGAACACATTATGGGTTTCGGTAATCTGAGAACGTTGCTATGGTTATCCGTTGCGTCATTGCCCTTGCTCGGTTCCACGTGGACTTTGGCGGTCTTGAACGCATCGGAAACGTCACCGACTCTGTCGTATTTGCTCAGCGTTACCATTGTCGTTCATGCCGCGTTCAGTCTGATCGGTTATTGTTTCATCAATGGCAGAGTTAGAAGGAACTTGTACCTGAGTCTTTTGAGATGCGTTGGGAAAAAGGCACCTTTATTGGAAGGTAGCGTGGGTAATGGAAGCAGCAGTCAAAATGTTAATGGTCATTCGGTGAGTACATATTACGTTAATTCGTTAACGTCCTTAATCGCGTCGACGTTTTCTTTTTTTTTTTTCTTTTTTTTTTTTTTTTTCTTGTTTTTATCTACAACCATGAGACGATTCACAGAGATCGGCATTGGCGTACTCGTCGACGTACAGTGGAGCCGAATCGGTATGCAGAAGAGTTCACGTGGGTGTATCGACGAGCAGTACGACCTCGCGAAGTACAAATAAAACTGGTTCTAGCCCTTATCGTAGCGACACACACTTGAGGCACACGTCAACGTCAACCAGCAATTACAACAGCGATCGAGATCCCTACATGTCGTCCAGGAGTCAACGGTCGATCGTACATCCTCGACAAGGTACGTAAATTCTCATCGATGGTTCGTTTTACGAGGATCGATTAGTTTTGTACGATAAACGATAAATCGATGGACGCAGAGTCGAGCGAGTCGAGAAATCAACGGAGAGATTCGGAATCCGATTCCGACGGTTCGCAAGCCGAAGGTGGTGGTAGAAGTTTGGATCTCGCGAGTTCCCACAGTTCCGACGAGGACGACGTTACCTCGAGGTCTCACAGGAACATGGGCGTCTCGGCACAACAACCAGTAGCCCATAGCTACCTTCCGAACATACACAGTAATCCTGCCGAACACCTCAACATACTTTGTTCGAACGCCGAACTATTTCCAAATATAAAACCGATTTATGCGCCTAGATGGAGTTCGCAACTACCAGAAGCCTATCTATCATCCAACGGTAAAGAATCTTTTCAAATATCGATCCTATCCGACTATCGAGAAACCAACGTAAAAGTTTTAACGATTTAATTCTCGTTTCGTTCAGTGATGGACGTACGAGGAAGTCAATGGTCAGGCGGTACAATGTCGGACAACGAGATGGCCTCGAACAAAACGTCGAGTCCAAACCCGTTACCCTATCCCGAGATGAATTCACCGCAGAAGAGCCAATTGGAGGAGAATTATTCCGAGGGAGAGGAGAAGATACATCACGTCGGTGAAAAATATCTCTTCCCTTACACAGCCGAAGAGGATCACACGATATCACCTACGCCTTACATGCTCTCGATGTCGACGCGTATTCTTGCCTCGAGTATGAGCCATCATTCTCAAAACTCGAATCACGAGAACATGAGCGGCTCCGAGAGGTACGGTAGCCTTAAGAGAGGTCAAAGCTTGCACGGATCCCAGCACGACAATATGAGCGGCTCCGAAAGGTATGGGAGTTTAAAGAGGGGCAAGATCACACCTACCGTCTTGGAGGATGCACCGGAATTCATTCTACCTATGAGCGGTAGGATATTGTCGAGCTCGTTGACGCACGATCTTCAACACAGCAACGAATTGGCGGCTCTGAGACAGCAGCAGCAACAACAGCAATACGAGCAAACGATCACTGAGACTGAGTGAGTACAAATCCATTATTACGATTGTTATCGAACGATGGAAACATCGCGTTTCTCGAGGTGATATGTGTTTCTGTGTGTGTGTGTGTGTGTGTGTGTGTGTGTTCTTTTTTTTTTTTTTTCTAATCTAACAAGGGGAGAATCAGAAGTTGAAACGATCTAAATTCTAATCATTCGAACTCCAATGCTTCGATATAAACGTCATTTAAGTATTTTCAAGTTCGCATATACTTCTGACACTCCCAATATCGACTAATGATCGATCTCTCTTCATTGTCCTCTCGTTTCTCCATTCCGATATTTTTCTCACAAAAGATATGGTGCTGGAATTGGTATTGATCTAATCGTCTAATCTTTTCTATCGATCCATGCTTGCCCTGGAAAATAAAACGATCAGCGAGGAGGTAAGCATGCATCTCCCTAAAAAAATAATCCTTAACGAGTCTCGTTAATGACTCGCGAAAAATCCTATTCGAGTAATATGAGTTCTCTTTTTTTTTTTTTTTTAGAAAAAAAAAAGAAAAGAACGAAAAAAAAATATCGTATAATCGATTAACAACTTTGTTGTGTTACAGGAAGGATACTAACGCGGAAACGTCCGTATGATCGTCGCGACGTGTCGCATACAAAAAGATATCGTACAAATTAAAAGAGTTAGCGATTAGGATCGAGGTGGCTACAATCGATTATTTCTATCGCTCGAATAACTTTGGAAGTCGTTGGAAGGGGGAATTCGAACGATTGAAATCTAGAATCGTAAGCCACGATTTTATATCGATAAGTTTTAAAAAGAAGAGGCCATGACTGTACTTATAAACTTAGCCATATTTTAATTAGCACGTATGTGTGAGTGCCTGTTGATATAAACTATATATATATATATATATATTTAGTACATAAACACACACACACACACACAAACACACACACACACACACACACACACAAACACACACACACACACACACATATATATATATATAGTATACGCTTGTTATTTCAATTCGAGTGATTTAGAGCTCCGACTTTGCGAGCACTTGCATCCAGCGTCCGTAAATGAAAAAATCATAGAAAGTAATATAAGGAAAGAATGAAGGAAGAAATAAATAAATAAATAAAAAAGGAGAAAAAAATGAAAGGATGATAATCGATAAATCGGACGCTCGATGATAAACTGATCTCTAGCTCATCTTATCATTAATGTACTTAGTATCATCCCCCGTCGTAATTTAATTTCTCCATTGAATATTCGTGCAATGTATACATTTTACTTCCTCTCTCTCTCCCTCTCTCTCTCTCTCTCTCTCTCTCTCTCTCTCTCTCTTTCTCTCAGTCTCTACAATTAGATTCTATTATATATCTTTTAAGTATTTACAGTCCTCTTTTCTACATGCCATGAGAGATAAACGTAAGTCGAACGATCGCATCGTTAAATGCGTCGCGTTTTTCGTACTTTTGTATATATTTATATGGAAAGAAAAAGAAATAGTATGTGGAAAAGAATATATAATTTATATACCCTCGTCTATGACGAATCCCTTTGCCTTTTACGTTATGGCGATATTGTCTCTTAAAATGAAAAGAAAAAAAAAAAAAAAAGAAAGAAAGAAAGAAAGAAAAAAAAGTACATTCGCGATATGCTCGAATATCCATACTAAGTCGATGATCGTTATTGATAAAAATGACTTTTTATTCCTTATTGAAAATATAAATAAATTACAAAATATAGCTAGGTTAATACTCGGAAGAACGTTGTCTTTAACATAAAGTCAATGCACCGTGTTCTCCTCTGCCCGATTATACATATATCGTTCTTGGCTTGGTAAATACTATTTAAGTTTTTTTATTTTTGTATTAACCCGTTTTTTTCCCCTCCCTCCCTCCCACCCTTCCTCCCTCTTTTTTTCTCTTTGATCTCTTGGCATGGCACAGATATTATAGTTGATTAAAAATAATCGTTATATAAATAACGGCCCGATCGATAGATATTGGGGCACTTTAATAACACGGTGCATTTGCTAAGGTACGTTATACGCAGGTGGGTATAATTCCATTTCGAGTTACGCCATAGAAGATTTCATTTGGATTACATTAGACAATAGAATCGTCTTAATGCTATCCGCATATGTATGTATATTTCGAGTTTCGTGCAAATGATTTGCCAAACAAATCCACCAATCTTCTCTTTCGATCTTTTCCCCTCCCCTTTTCCCATTCTCCTTTCGTTACTTTTATTTTTATTTTTCTTTTTCTTTTTATTTACTTTTTTTTTCTTTTTGTCTTTTATACTTTTTATTATTTTTTTCTCTTTTTATTTTATTATTGTTCCTCTTATCGTTATATCATCGCCAATTATAGAATCATTAGAATGACGTTGTAATCGTACTTAATCTTAACAACAACGAACTATCCAAGATATCGGATTTGCCGGACTATGGCACTTACACATTATTATTATTATTATTATTATTATTATTATTATTTGAATTATTATTATTATTATTATTATTATTATTATTATTATTATTATTATTATTATTATTAATATTAATAATATTATTATTATGACTAATCGCTAAGGACTAGGAGATACGTCATTGCTACACGGTACTCTCCGTGTCCGATGCTACGGACAATGTTTGCATTTTTGGTACAGAATAGTTCTCCGTATGTCCATGATAACCACCAGATCGACTCCTTTCCAAGGTCGATGGCGCGGATGGGATATCTTGATGTGCTTTCGGAGGAATCGGTGGAGGGCTTACCTATAATTATCAGAGACACAAAGAGATCAATGAAAATGTTATAACAAAAAAATCGCGAACGATTGAAATTCAAACTCATATAAAATTTAATTATACCGTCGTTACCTCCTGTGCGGATAGGGAATTCGATCCCTGGAATGTACCACTGGGGAAACTACCCGTAGAAACATTGAGAGAATTTATCATAGACGGTGGGGAGATGTTCATTATGTCGTTACACCTTGTGCGCGGTTCGCAGTCCTCGTAACTTAGATTATTTAGATTGGTTAGGTGAGACTGAAAGTCCAACAGACTGGCCGTTGATATGCCACTGTCACGTAGATCATTCGGCTCGTTTTGTGTTTCCGAATCGTCGTCCGTACTCCACTCGGTGTTACGTTTGTACGCCAATCTTTTTGGGGGTGCAGGAGGTACAACGGTATTCGTATTATTGTCTCTCTTATCGGGAGCTGAAATACGAATTCGATTGTATTAGTATTATTTTGTCGTTCTATTCCTCTTCTTCTTCTTCATCTTCTTCTTCTTCTAAAAATATAGTCGTTTCCTTTGTCAAGGAAAATCCACTCACTGCAGCCTCTAGGTGGTAACGGGGGTGCTGGTTCTGGGCCAGGCTCGCTCCAAGAACTTCTCAAGCCAGTTTGATCGACCCCGTCTGTCGGTGTTGGCAAGGAGTGCCTCAGTGGTAACTTTGGGCTCAACGGTTTGCTCAGAGTTCTTTGATGAGTAGGCCTGGGCGGTGTTGTGCCATAACCTACGGACCTTGGCCTAACTTCTCGTTGCGGAATGGGCGGCGGTGCACCATCGACTCTGGAATAAAATCTTTCGTCTTCCGGTAGGCCATCGCTATCGGCATGGGACATTCTCGAACCTACGTTTTCCAAAGTCGCCGGCCTTTGTTTCTCGCTGATAGGTAAGGGTGGCAATGGCGAACTGAAAATATCAAGAGTCTAATGTAAATAGGAAAGTAAAGAAGATATAAAATCGACGAATAAAAAGAGGATTTTGTCAGTGAAAAATATCATCTTTATCACCCGAAACTTTATATATATTTTATTTACAAAAAAGTGTTAGTGGTGTGTGTGTGTGTGTGTGTGTGTGAGAAAGAGAGAGAGAGAGAGAGAGAGATATGTATGTAACGATCGAGATTACTTGACTATGCTATCCTGATGAATCGTTCGTTGTCTGGCAAGTGGCCCAAGACCTTGCTTCAGTTGGGTGAATCGTTCGATCAGTCTTTTGTGTAAAGGTTGAACGCCGGTTGGTGCTATTTGACCATGCAAAACCAATCCAGACTCTAGGACGCTCATTTGATCGAGTATTAAATTTTTCAATCGATTCACGTGCGGCACCATGTCAGGATTTTGCCTGGCGAACTCGGTGGTCAAGAACGCTTCCTGATACTTCGTTATTCCACCCATAACGTTCGCGTCGATTATACCTTGTAGCCTCATACTGAAAGGATTGATGTTCCTGTGAGGCTCGGCCGTGTATTGTGCGACGAGTCTTCTCAGTTCCCTTTCGACGGATTGCATCGTTTCGCAGGCATACTGGACAGGCGCCAAGAGTTCCGATCTTCTCTCGATCACTTCGAACCACCTCAATATACCCGGCAGCCTCGCTTCGGTGGTTAATGTCGTTCTCTCGATCCAAAGCGATTTGAATTCATTTTCACGATCAACGGGACCTCGATGAAGTGGCCGATCGAATGTAAATCTTCGCACGTCGTTCACCAGATAAAATGCTACGACGCGTTCCGGTATCTCTGCTCCGCTACACGCCAAACTACCTTCTTCCGGTATCGGCTTAACGTTACATATCTGTATATCTGAAAACGTAATGGATTTAAATATCGAGATCGTCCTTTAATAACGTCGATGATAAGAAGTAATTTTGAAATCTTACATTGGCCCTCGGACGTTAAAATACTCTCGTCGGGTGGTGAATTTTTCATCAATATTTGTGCGCTTGGGAATTCGGTTTGCAATCTTTGAGTGAACGCCCCTATTCTCTCGTATTCCAGGCCACGATAAATGAATAATTTATTCTGGTAAGTGAATCCGAATGTTAGATTTTAATTTATTACGGGGGCTCTAATAGCATCACCGGCGCTTTTATTCGTTTAGAAACTTACCCTTACGAAAAGTGGAAAGCTCAAACCGTAAAAGCCAACTCTGAAGTATTCTGGTTCCGGTCTGAGTTGAGTCAAGATATTGTCCAAAAATTTAGCTTGTAGTTTCAACACGTGACTTAGTTTGGCGTAATCGTAGAGCCTGGTTTCGTACAAGACGGCCAATTCCTTGCAAAGCGGTATACCCTTTTCCCAACATTTACCACGGTCCAAGTAATCAATGATCTTGTGATAAAGGACTTCTTTCCTTTGCCATTCCGGTTGCTGTGGATGGGCATGATCGGATGGCAAAACGTTCGAGCCCCATCCTAATTGATCGGCATAAAGCTTCATCGTGAATCCAGCTTCCGTGTAATTTTCAGCGGCCAGATGAAGATCGTGCAATTTGTAGATGTAACGGAGATACATCTCCTTACGATTGAACTCGTTCTTGTAAAAGTTCTGCAAATAGTACACCAATATCCCCATGTTGCATCGAAGCGTGACAACGAGACGATCGAAAGCCGTCGAAATACTGCAGGTCGTACGTTACGATAATATTATTTTTCCGTTGAAATGCGAGAGATAAGTGCTAAGTATCAATCTAAAATTGTACAACGTTGTGCGAGCCATGTGCGAGCTTCGTTAATTACCAGCAGATGGAAACTTTTACGTATATCTGTTAACGTTGTCTAATACGATTAACACGTAAACCATCATCGTAGGAGAATTAAACCGAACGATGATAATAATAATAATAATAATAATAATAATAATAATAATAATTGGTCGATGCCGCGTCGTTGCAATACATCGTCGAGAGATAAACTCACCAATAAATTCACGGTACATGACATACGTTTGTCACGATTTTCATCGCCCTGAATAACGCTACGATAATCCAAAAGTCTTTCCAATAAGCGAGTGATCGACGTTATGAATGCCGTTCCGCTGTCCTTCCAAGTTGGATCCTCCGACTGAACTCTATCCAACAATCTGTGACAATAACGAGATGATAAAGAACGACGTTAAATGAAAGAGAGATTTGTTTGCATCGGAGGCGACTTACACGGCGCTAAGATGTTCCCTAATGCAGCATGAAAGTATAATTAGAAAAGGCGCGATTATCGAGTACACGTTGGAAAAGGGGAAAAAATAAACGGGACGTGTCAGTCGATTTATAAATTGTTAAGGAAGTGGATATAATCCAATACTTACATGGTATTGAACAATTGTCTGTATTCGTCGTCGCCCTTATTCTCGCTGATTAGTATATCCAATTTGTCTATAAGTTCCGACTCGACGGATTTAAAGCTACCGCGTGCGCGTTGTTCGCACTCCATCATGTCGAAGAAGATATGTAAAGTCGCCTTTCTCAATTCGCTTTCAGGAACTAGGGTAACCTCGAGGAACGGCCCGACCATTCCAGGAATAAATTCGAGCTTACGATCGCCCAAATTCGACCACATCGACAATATCTGAAAGCCCATAAGCACCCTCATGTCGCCGTACTTCTCAACGATCTTCTCGCGTTTAACTTCGGAGAATTGTTCCAATTGAAGGGAGGGTTGCGTTAGATAGGCCACGGCCAAATTGAAATACGTCGACCAAAGTTGCGAGTCGAAACTGCTGTGAAGAAAACGAAAGGCCAGTGGTTGGGCGAGCTCTTGCAATGATTTCAGTATGACGTTGTTAGCCTGCATCCTGATGACCAACCAATCGGGTGGAAATACTTCTTGCTTAACGAGATCGCGTAGGACCAAGAATACTCTCACGAGAAAATCCTTGAGTGGTTTACGTTCGGAACCATGAGACAGTTCCTCCCATAAACGTGAATAATGATACTCGTCCAGCAGTTGAAGTAGCCCTATCAAACAGGCGACCAAACACCCCAGTACCGGGCCATTTGCATTGATCACTATAAGTATAGTTTGTACCAATACGTCGAGGATGGATAGGCAGAGCGTTTCGACGTCATGATGTATGCAGTTGTTAACCTTGTTCGTGTCTCTGCCCCTCTTGTGAAGAAAACTGAGTATCTCGCCGAGAATGTCGGTGCAAGTGCGAAGTTCCTCTCGCCTGGCCAAATGAATCCTAAGATGTCTACAGATCGTTACCAACAAGAGATTTCTACTTTCGTCGTCTTCGCGAAACAAACTCGAGGTCGTTAAGTTCTTTATCGCGATTAATTTGGCTTGGGTCAATTGTAACGGTGGTTCTCGCGGTACCGAGTCCAACATGGTGCACGTTAACTTGGCAACTTCCAGGACAGGTAATACGGCTACCAATTGCTCGAATACAGCCGCGATCGATAGTAACAGTGCTATTTGGGAAAGTAAAACCATGTCGTACGGTATACCCAACATCTTGTTCAACGCGGAGAAAACACAGTACAGATCTCTTTTGAAACTGTCCTCGTATTGGCCGGCCGTGGCACGAGCGAAGAGCAATCGGCTTTGTATAATAAATTTAAAGATATATTCTAGAGATCTGAAACATTTCATTATCGGTTCCTGCTTCTCAGCAGCCGTAACCCAATCGGCGCAGTGTTGCACGCTACTTAAAAGACCTTTGTAGACCAAAGCCGCGGCAAAGTGTCCGGAGATGTATGCGTCCATAACTGGCTTGAAGTGTTCGAACTTTGAATCCTCGAGTAAACTGAATATTGAGACGAGTACTTGAAAGACCAATCCTGAGTGTGCCGTTGAATTACCATCCTCTGTATGAAACATTGAAAACAATGCATCCAATATATCCTGAAGGAACTTTACTAATTCCTCGCCGTCCAGCCTGAGCACTCGTCCCAAAGCTTCGGATATGTGTTCGGGATGAGCTTTCCATTGAAGGAGACTCAACAAATCGACGTTTTGAGTTAGCTTCGTACTGCAGAGCAGAGTGTGCACGAATACGGCTTCTTTGGGTGATCTGCTGAAAGGTGACGCACCTGAAAACAAAATTCATCGATCAGAAAAATATATATATATATATATATTTTTTTTTTTCTTCTTCTTCTTCTTCTTCTTCTTCTTCCATGAAATATCGTGAAAATATTTCAATCGACTTTTCTCAACTCGAGGTCCGTATAAATCATAAGGTTCACCTGTAGCGCTTGGTTCTCGAGCGCAGCTCGGCAAAGATAGGTAGCTAAGTGAATCTAATTTCGCTCGTTCTTCGCACTTGTAGATGTACAGTTCGTGAGAGCCATCTTGAAGCGTAGCACCGCCAGGTTCCATTAAACGTACAAAAGCGAAGGCAAAAAGTTTCTTATCGTTTTTCTCCCGAGCTGAAACATGAAGTTTAAGTTGATAGAACACGAGTAACTTGGATAAGATTAACGGTCTCGAAGGTATTCGGGGTACGAACTATTCAAACTTTTCGTCTATGATCTTAAAAGAAAACTCACTCGAACAATGACGAAATTCAAAGCGTACGTGACTTCCGTAGAACTTGTCAATGGGTATAGCTAATCTAACAGTTTCCGCCCATGACGGACTATTGTGATGGTATATAACTAAACTTTGATATTCAGAACTACCATCCGTTCCTGCTGCGCCAAACAAACAACCTTCCAATGGTTGTCCTTCGGCATCCAAGACTAGGATGGTAACCTAACGAACAAATAGGAGAATTTATTATAGGATCGGGATACGCAAAACGCGTCGTCGTCGTCGTCGTCGTCGTCGTCGTCGTCGTCGTAGACGTGTAAACGCTTACCTCGATATTCTTGCCGGTCGACTTTCCACCGCGCTCAAACTCGCCGCGCTCGAGCTTCAAATACAAATCGTTTCTAACGTCGCCGGGCATTATTACGTCGGAGAAACCAAGCTTCTTCGTGAGGCTAATGTTCTTGAAGAGTAATGGATTTTCTTCTCGCACCTGAGATAATTCCCCGTGAAGTACTCTAAGGGATACTATTATGCCATAATTTGGTTGCCCGGGAAGCGGAGTGCACTTGTTGTTACGAATAATTTGCTCGTGCAATTGATGAAACTCTTTCTCTTCACCTTGGTATACCTGGTCGAATAGTACAAGTACGATAAACCCAAGTAATTATGATCAACTTTCCAACCGGTAGAGTCGATTATATCGAATTGTCGTTCGATTAATTGTTCGTGAAAGGATTAACGAGCCAAGCCGGTTTACCTTAAAGGGCAATTCAAGCTCCTCCGCGTGATCTTGAGTAGCATCGGCTAAGGAAAGTACCGCGACCCCATGAGGTCTCCTGTAAACGGCACTTCCTGCCTTATTTTTTCCAGAATCGGAATACAACATTCTGCCGCAGCGCATAACGTGCGCTACCATGTAGAGATCGCGGCTCAAATCGGCATTACCGAGATCCGTGAAGATCGTACAATTGCTGTGTAATTTTTCAATGTAATTCGAGAAGCCTTCCTTCGATATTCTCACCAAGAAACGCTCGCTCAAATATTGTCCCCTTTTTGCATCGTAAAGTGAAAAATAAATCTCGGTGTCCTCGCCAACCGAGTGACCAAAGTCCCGCATGCAGAAATAGAGATGATGCGTCAAAACTTTCTTGTGCTCTTTGCGCTTCAATGTGCCCCTCGCCGATGCCCCTTGCGAGTTTTCGGCACTCTGAACGTGCTGTGAAAATGTTCGTCGGCCGTTCGTCAATTATAATCGAAAACCTTTTTTTTTTTTTTCCGATTGGACATTTGTTCTTGTAAATATTAAATATAACGGGCGGACAAACGACAACGCTAGAATTTTGATCGGAGAGTTAGAAAGAATATTCGTCATTTTATAAATAATTACCACGTGGTAGAGTTCGACGACGGACATGGTATCCGGATCCACCATATGTGCACCTTGACGGGGTACCAGGTCCAAGCCGAGTTTTCTGAAACGAACGGAACGAGTCGATAATCAATTAAAAACTCTCATAAATATTATTATCGCTATCGCTAATAAGTTCGACGATAACGAAAAGGAATATTTATTCAGCTGAATTGAAATCGTAAAGGCATTTCATAAAATTATAAAACTAGACTGACGAGATGTATGTATGTATGTATGTATGTACGTCAGAAGTTGCGTCATATTTTGGGCTTACGCCTTTGGAAGAATCCGAAGGTAGTCTTCCTCTGACCCAGGTCGACCGCATGCCGTAGGGACCTACGTGTTCGAGAACACGATGGGTCGGGTCCATCAGGCCCGTATCACTAGGGTTCTCACGTGGGCTTTCTCTAATGCAGGAATATAACTCGGAACGATTGACGTTCGATTCGCGTCATAATTTAATCGTCCGCGGGGATTTAACCGCAAACTTTTATAACGTTTGGATTCGTCCGATCTCATGAAAAAAAAAAGGAAAAGAAAAAACAGAAAAAATAAATTGAAAAGACGAAAGACGATAATTTTATCTAGAGGATATGTTAACGCGCGTACGTGTGTATATATATATATATACACACACACACAAACATTTTAATATCTATATTACACTCTCCCTTCGATGTGGGTGTTAACGTAATAACGTGGAAAGATTGGATTAAAGTTATCTACGTAGTAGTAGTAGTGGTAGTAAGTAATACGACCCTGAGGGTCCCGAAAGATTCCCCTCCAGGGCAAGCTTGATGGAATGCAGGTGAGCAAGCAGACTTCGATGCATGGAGACAGGTTCAGGGAACGTGTACAACGTCGTTGGGACCTATGGCCCGTTCCAAAGATATTGGATATATTCGAGAGAGGAAAGGACCCATGAACCTGCTTGCAAAATTACTTTCGACGCTTACCGCCACGTTTAATATCTCTCTCTCTCTCTCTCTTTCATTCTATTACATTATCTCGTAAGTTATTCCGTACGATTTTCATTTTACACAAAATTAATACTTAGTTCGTTTAACTAACAAACGATGGATAAACGAATGAACGATTTCAGATTATGACTCGTTAAATATCACGTTCAATGGAAATCCCAATCCTGGGATTCCGGGAGCAGTCCTATGGTCCTGGTGGTCGATAACGCGAGGAAATTGTCCCGCGATACAATTTCCTTTTCTATTTCCGAATCGATTTGCAATGACAGTTTGGCTAAAAGAAAAAAAAAAAAAAAAATAGAAAAGAAACATTTTGATCGACGGTACGTATGTTACGGACGTAGTAGTCGTGTGCCATCCAATACGTCGCCACCGGAAATATCTGCAGTATACCATACTAAAATGAAAATATGCGTACGTTAATCGCCACGATCTCGGTACAACCGAAAGAAAATAATCCTACCTACCCACCAACCTTATCTATATATATATATTTAATGTAATATCTACAATGGATTTACGCCGTGGTTTATACGGGTTACTCGTACGACTAGCATATATAAACCGTTGTAATCGCATGGTCGTGCCAGAGCAAAAAGGTAGTAGTAGTGGTAATAGATGTCAGGGCCAAATCTCAAAGGCCCCCCACGATCTCAATTAGACCAAATCGCGAACGATTAAGCGCGATTACTCTCGCGAACTCTTTCAATTTTTACCATTCGCAGTCTGTAAACGTAGTGATAGTTAGTACCGTTCCTGTTATTAACGTACTATTCGCTCGCACGAGATATATGCCAGCGTTATTTTTCATAAAAATATAACTCTACGTACGAATGATTCGATTAATTTCTATTAAATCGTATGACAATACGAAATATTCGTAAGCATAACGAATAAAAATGATCTTTCTTATGAACTTTCGAAATGATTATCGTTGAATCGATTTTTAGAGTCATCATACCGTATACACCTGTGCGAGATATTACGCATAATTAATATTCTTGGAAGCGTTGCTTTCAAAAACGGACGGCGTTTCGAAATCCAACGGATTCTTCGAGAAATATCGACCCACGGAGTCGATCAAGATCCCGATTCGATCCTTTTACGGTGTCACGTTTGCGAGGGTGATGGATATACCGTAATGATCATAAGATTTTCTTCGATAACACCGTGCAAAGGGTAAGCATGAAAAACAAAATATATATATATATATATATAATTTTATTAACGTAGAAGCTTCTAAAATGTTGATAGAGGGAGAGAGAGAAAAAGAATCAATGACAACCGTTCGTTCAAGATCGGTACTCGTAAAGCGTACGAACGTCGTTTAGATTTCTTGTAGCCTTTCTTGCTCGCTTTTACGACGAGCATTTTCCACTCGGTACGGCCCTGGCGGGGGTGAGGGAGGGGAGGGGAGGGGTTCTCCGTTGCTATACTGTGCTACACGCTGACGCAAAAAAGAAAGGAAAAAGTTGTGGGTGAACGGTGGATCTCAACGCTGTTACGCAGACGAGGAGAGTATCCTGCGTACACTACAGCGTTACTTCTCAACGAAGAAAGGAAAAGGGAGAGAGAGAGAGAGAGAGAGAGAGAGAGAGAGAGAGAGAGAGAGAGAGAGAGAGAGAGAGAATAGGGAGAGAACAGGGCAGTGCACGCGAGACGGAGCCGCAGGTCACGCTAATTAGAAATAATAATAATTATCTCGACGTAGATAATAAATGTTGGCCGTTCATCCATCCGAGGTCGTATTGTAACAAGGAAGGAAGATAAATTCGAAGAAGGGACGATAATTGAACTATTCCGTTTTGGGGGTAGAAGAGGACCAAAGAAGAAGAAGAAAAAGAAGAAGAGACTCTTTCGTCCGTACGAATCAACGTAATTATCTCGCGATATGCGCGCGCCAATAAAAAAAAAAAAAAGAAGAAGAAGAATCTCAGGATCAGAGTCCCCTATCGTTTTATTAATTATTAAAACCACCATGGAGGTTTATGAAACGTACGAAAACGGTCGTCGAACGACTAACGAACGTCTCGGATTCTTCGGTACGTTAGAAATCTCGTCATACTCTACTCTCGCGTTGAGAAGTCAGGCGTCGTAAAAAAAAAAAATAAAAAAAAAATAATAAAAATGAAAGAAAAGAGAAAGAGAGAATATATCGGAACGCAGCCTTTAAAGAGGTAAAGCGAGCCCTCCTCTTACGGGGGGAACAGGTTCTCGGCATGGATACCGCGTGTATTCACCGAGCTGAAAACCTTGGCCAACCGAGCAAACGGACCGAAGAAAGAGAAGGAGTCCCCGTGTGTGCATCTCTTTTCCCTTCGTAGATATATATATATATATATATATATATATATATATGTATGTATATATGTATGGTATATATATTCGTAGGACGCTGTCGTGAGTGCGGTCTTTCCGCATAGGGAAAGGGGGGAGGGTCATACGATACAACGCGGGATGAGACTTCGAAACCAGAGAGACTCTCTCTCTCTCTCTCTCTATCTCTTATAATAATGGCAACTTCAAAATTTTTGCCGACTACACGGTTTACTCTCTCGAAAAAAACAAATAAATAAATAACGCGATAGCCCCGTAAAACAATTTCATTTGATTTGCAACGATAACGCGAACGTCGACGATCGAAACGACTTCTTTCGATCGGTGGTCAACGTCGGTCGTTTTTATTTTTCTTAGGAAAAAAAAAAAAAAAAATAAAAAACGAAGAGACCAAGCGCTCGTTTACATTTTTGTTTTTTTTTTTGTTCGCGTTACTTCGCAACGAGGAATTATATCGTACGAAGTCCTGTGTACCACTGTACGCGTATATATTTTTATATACTCGTATGCAACAATACGCGCATAAATGTGATTGCGATATTACGATACAAATGTAATAGTGATAATAGAAATAATAATGATAATGATAATAATGGTAAATAATAATAGAAATTGTTTGATACTTGTTAAAAGTACACATGTGGATTGTAAAAAGAGATAGAGATAGAAAGAGAGAGGAGGGGCTAACGTACGCACCTGGGTTGGGATTAGCGTTCGTCCCTGCTCGACGCGTGGGGGCGCGACAACAAGATGGCGGGTGGTGGGGCCCGAGGAAACCCTTCGACGCGGTCAGTCGCACTTCGGGCCCCGTTCGCGGCAGACGTGTTGTGTCGTTACTCTCATAACATTTCCGTACGTACGGCAAATTCTCAAAGAAATATATTATTTTATCATTCTCGAGGAAGACAACAGAGCATATCCCGGTATTAACTTCGTTAGGAGAGAGAGAGAAAGAAGAGATACACATACATACATATATATATATATATATATGTATATGTATATATAACAAAAGAAACGCGCTAGAAAAAAAAAAGAACTCGTCACATTTTCATCTCGTTTGATTGTTCTCTTCCTCTCTTTCTCTCTCCCCATTTACTCTTTTTGCATGTACAATATTATCTATTTCTCTCTTTGTCCGTTCGTGTATATACACGAGAGTATAACACGATGAAGCTTAACGAGAGATAAGCGTTACAATATCGGAGGTGAAAATTTGTAAAAGAAAGAGGTGTGACATCGTATTCGGTGGGTGCTCGTTCTAACAAAAAAAAAAAAAAAAAAGAAAAGAAAAGAAAAAGAAAAAAACAAAAAAGAAAGAAAGAAAGAAATACTTTTTAACGAACGAACGAACGAAAGGAAGAAAGAAGAGAGTAGCTGCTATTCGTCCGGTGAGTTTGAAAAGATACCAGTGACGTAGGAGAGAGAGAGGGAGAAAGGGAAAGAGAGAGAGAGAGAGGGAGAGAGAGAGACAGAGAAAGAGAGAGAGAGAGAGAGAGGGAAAAGACCAGGATAAGGCCAATAAGAGAACGTTCTCGGTTCTACTTTCAAAAGGTCGTACGAAGAAGGAAAAGAAAAAGGAAGAGAGAGAACGAGAAAAGGACGAACCTTTTCCTCGGGATCCTACGGATAATCCAGGTTGTCTCTGTCTCGGCTCATTCAAAATAAAGGTATTTTTTTCATTCTAACGTTCGTCGGGTTTCATGAAATAATCGTTTTTACGAGAAAGAAGACAAATTAGTTTCTTTTCACGATGGTGTACGTGACCGAGATAGAAATCAAAAGTCCTTTGTCTATAGGAAAGAGTTTTTAATTGTGAAATTTAACGAAGTCTCTCTCTCTCTCTCTCTCTCTCTCTCTCGCACATACTCTGAATCAGCTAATCGCATTGTGGTTTGGATAAAATCGTTTGAGTCAGATTTTTTTTTTGTTATTTTAATTTACATTTGTGGGCTTTTATACGATTCCTCGAAATAATTCGACTGTGACAAACTTTCACCGATACCACCATAATTATTATAAACCGCGGACAGAATTCCTTAATTTCTTTTAAAAGAGGAAACGTGTGTACATACGTATAAATAAATATGCGTATACAGGAAAGTGTGTTAATCTTTAACCGCAATCTTTATGCTCGTTTCGAAGATATTAAACGCTAAAGAAATAAATTAATGCACCACGATATTATAAAGCCTGTTTAAACGTTTAAACTTTATAGCTCTTTCTACGATCAGTATTTTGTTTTATTTTCTTTTGTTTTGTTTTGTTCCTTCTGTCGCGCGTGTGCGTGCGTGTGTGTGTGTGTGTTTTTTTGTCTTTTTTTTTTTTTTTAGAAAATGCATAGTTACGCGCTCGTAGAAGGGGAACGCAATGTGACCTTCGAAGAGACGCAGATCGAAACGACGACCGTTGTCTCTTATAATATTTCTTTCTTCTCTTATCGTCGACTATTATTATTCACGTGTTACATATGTAAATTTCAATGAGATTCATCACGTCGTTTGTACCATATAAGAATAATGTACGTATATACTATGTACCGTGTATATTTGGTTGATAGTTATCGTTAATTACATATTGCTGACAAGTTAGATTTTTAATTGTACACGTGGTCGATCACATTTCGATCGGTCAACGTAGGAGAAATTATTCGGATTAATATTATTAATATACATTTTTTTTTTTTCTATATATATATATATATATCATCATTGAATGAATCTATTTTAATCCTCGATTCAAAGAAAATGTTTATATAATAGTCGCATAATCGATTCGACTTTGATCGTAAAGCTAAAACGATCTTTATCGTTGATTAAGTTCTAACGATAGCTTCTTGGATTCCATCCATGCCGCAGGCTAATTAAATCGAGTCGAACATCGAGGAAGGTGGCATTTAAGGGGCAGTAAATTTTAAAACTCGGGAGAACTGCGCGTTATCGTTTGAATGCCCTTTTATTAATTTCTAACTACAATAATTAGAAAAATATACGAACGTAAAATATTTAATACGCGTATACGATTGTTAGCGAAAAAAAAATATTCGAATCGTACGAATTCGTTTAGTTTATAATTTTTATACGTAATGATTAATAGAAAAAAAAAAAAAAAAAATACGTAGAACCATCGTTGCGAAGATCAGCATTTTCGAAAGATACCGAAACTCTTAAAAGTTTAGATAAAAGTTTGATAAAAAGGAATGAGGATTTGAGGATACCAGTCGAGTCGTCGTATTTTCCTCTCTTCATTCTTTTTTATCTCCCTTTTCTCGGTCGTTATATACTACGCCCTTTTCCTGATAAATTGTAGAACCTACGGAGCATGGGTCTTTTTTTACGCGTCCCCTATAACGAGTAACATCTATTTCGTTTTCTTTTTCTTTTTCTTTTTCTTTTTCTTTTTTTTGTTTCTTCTTCTTTCGTAGATAATATTTCATCGATTTCTCGTCGAAGAATGAAAATATTTATGTTGCAAGGTGATCTAAAAAGCGAAGGACAGAGTAAATATAATTAATATATTCTACTTAGATAGCGAGATTATAAAATTAATAGTAATAAAATCGGAGACTACTCGTTTGTAAGAAATTCTTCGAAAACGATATGACGAAGAAATCTTATTATATATGTCTTGTACTGTTCGTAGTAGATTGGATCAAGATTCAAAGATATCACATCGGGATGATCTTAGTATTCAACTGGAATTCTCTCTCTCTCTCTCTCTCTCTCTCTCACTCTCTCTCTCTCTCTCTCTCTCTCTGTCTCTCCCCTTCTCTCGTAGTAACGATGGACGTTAGTATTAACGGTAGTTTCATGCGACACAAGTTCGGAGCTTTGAAACTCGTCGTTGAAGTTCTTTGACCTCGCTTGCTTGCCTGCAAGCAACGAACGAGAAAGAGAGAGAGAGAGAGAGAGAGAGAGAGAGAGAGAGAGAGAGAGCTCTTAACCTCGTTCAAGAAGTCATCATTTTACAAGGAGCCTCCAACGAGAGAAATATATCATCGTTTTCTATGCCATAATTTCTGTATCTCATATAACTATACATTCGCTAGTAGCATAAGCGCAATCATAAACGTACTCTGCTTACGTTACCACTGCCATGGGAGAAACAGATTACGTTCGTTTCTATCAACAATTCTCAATGGCGATAATATTACGCGGAGTTTTATAACTTGCTTCATATTATTTCGTCTCTGTACTTTGTTTACTATTACATCGTGATCTAATTTCTTTTTTCTCTCTCTCTCTCTCTCTCTTTCTCTCTCTTTTTTATCAACTTATTCAATGAATTATCAATTCGTTATTCGATTCATCCATTTTACCATAGTTTGTCAGCTACGTTTTATTATTTGATCTTTTCTTTTTTTTTTCTTTTTATTAATCGTACTTTTTTACGTACGACGCGTGAGACACACGTATATATCTCGCCTCTTTCCGATTATTGTTTCTCCATATTTGAACGATTGAAAACCATGAAAACCCA
This sequence comes from Dolichovespula saxonica, assembly GCA_911387935.1. Taxonomy (NCBI): domain Eukaryota; kingdom Metazoa; phylum Arthropoda; class Insecta; order Hymenoptera; family Vespidae; genus Dolichovespula; species Dolichovespula saxonica. The sequence continues at coordinate 497,420 of OU427015.1, forward strand.
CTCTTACTGACATCGCTCTTATAGGCTTGGAGAGAGAGAGAGAGAGAGAGTTTACTCGGAGAATGCGAAATACAGGAGAACAAAGAGGCTATGGGAAAGCACCTCCTCCTCCTCCTCCTTCTCCTCCTCTCTTAGCATCTTGAGAGGGGCGACTTTTATTGGCGCGATACACTCGATATCGAGCCGCGGTAGTACCGCATTGGATTACTAAAAGTAGGCGTTGAATGTCCTTTTGTCTCTCTCCGAGAGTTTCGTGAATTACCCTCTCTCTCTCTCTCTCTCTCTGTGACAAATCGATAGATGGCGAAAGAAAGGGACACGGGGACCCGAAGAAAGGATCAAAAAACAACTTGAGCGTTAGAGGAACGTGAGAAAGTTGAAGAAAATTATAAAAGTAATCCACGCGATTTTAATTCGAGAAATAATAAATTAAAAAAGAAAGTAAAAGGAAGAAATTGATTTCCCATAAAATCACGTATTTCGTTCTTTTCTCTTTAATAAATAAATCAAATGATATATATTAAAATACTGTTATATATTTACATCTGCAATCATAAAGATAATAATTCGTTCTCGAAATACGGACAAAGAAAGGATAAGAAACGCGCGTTTGCACTTTTCTTTCGTGATTGAGAAGTAAAAGGAGGAGGAGGAGGAGGAGCGTTTGACCTTAATAGATATACGTACACATAGATAGAGAGACGAACGTACGCATATATGTGTGTGCATCGTGCCTATCGCCCGGGGATGTGATTTTTTTTTTCTTTTCCTTTTTTTGGTTTTATGCGATTAAAATTATGCGCTGGAATTCCGGAAGTAGATTAAAAAAATATATATATAATATCGATTCAAGTCCTCGACACGGGTTTTGTGAATCATTCGTTATTATTATTATCATTATATAGATAATATGAATGTTAAATCGTTCCGAATAATACCGGTACACCTACGAGAACTCCGAGATAATATTCCCGACAAGATGGCGGACCGATCGATCGAACTCAATATCACTTTCGAACGATCGAAAGATCTTTATAACAATGATCGAATTTAATAGGTATATATATATATATATATATACACTTCCTTTATTTTATACATACCAACGGATTTATTTCCAAACGATAGAAAATATTTAGCGAGTAAATGAAAAAATAAAAAAAGAAAAGAAAATAATTCGATCTCGTCTATCGGTGTACAACGATAACAACGAACGCATCGACTTTTCAATATCAATAGAAAAAAATATTCTTCTCACGCAAGAAAAGAGAGGCATTCACGGTCACGTATTTTACAACGTATTGTAATACACGGTACGCTCGTCACGACTCGCTCGTACCTTTCCTTCTCTTTCCATTATATCTCCCCTTAGAACCTTTTTCTCTTTTCTCTTCGAATACGCTCGTTTCGAAGCGAGACGAGGGTCATTCGTAGGCGGACAAGAAGACGGGCAACGTGATTCGCCAAACGTAAAGAGAATATGTATACGTATATTCCGTTTCCGGAATATTTATTACATTCGAGAGTAGTTAATAGCCGGTGTTTCATTAATTTCATTTCGTTACATTTCTTTTAACGTTTTCTTTACTTCCATCCATAAATTTCAGTTAGAAAATAATTCGTGATAAGTAATCGCAATGTTTAATTGCAGTTGGAAATAAGTTTGAAATGTCTTCTATTACATAATATATATTATCAGGCGGAAGAAAACCGGGAAGAACTTTAAAAGATTTCATTATATTTCATCTCTTTTATCCATGAACTTTGAACCGTCGTACTCTTGCATGATATTAAATATTATTGAAGTTCATTAATCATTTCTCTTGATTACTTTTAAAGTTCTATACTCTCTTTCTTCTACAAACTCGATTCCGATAGATTCGATCGATTATTACTTCTTTTTTTATATATACATATATAGGATACTAAGGATCTTTTTATATTTTAAAGATATCGATGAAATTATAGCAGAATCGAAAGTTATCCGTGTCGACGTTTTATCCGGCCTCCAAAGACGAATTATTCATGCGCGAAGATAAAAGAGAGAGGGGGAAAAAGTACTGAGGATATTTCGAAAGACGTAGTCAACGAAGTCTCGAGAATTATAAAGAAAAAAGAATACCTCGTGTGATGTAAGAAGCGTTCAAGTGCAGAAAGATTATAATACTATTATTATGGAAAATTATTTTCTCTTTTAATACAAAAATTCTTTTGTAATATTTTCCATTGGATTCCTCTTTTTAACTTTGTCCACCGTTTCTTCGTATTAAAAATAATAGTACAAAATTGTAAATCCACCTAAAATAGACTGACCTTTTTTTCTTAACGTTATTAATTTTATTCAAAAAAGAAAAATAAAATAATAAATAGAATAAAAATAAAAATTTGTAGTTGAAATGTATTTGTTAGAACAAAAAAAAAAAGGAAGAAAATCACGTCGAATATCTTACTCGCGTACATATACGTAGGTATAAACAAATAAGCATATAGAACGAAAGATCACGTCATCGTAAGCAAAGCAATGTTTACAAATTAGTCCTTCGAATAAGGACATAAACTTCTTATGTATATAATTATCGCGAGAGTCTCTAAACGTTCTCTCAGTCTAAACTCGACAGCGAATGGAGCTTAATGTATGTTCTCCCCGCGAACAATTATACATACATTCGCGACTAATTAAAAAATACGGTGAAAGAAAAAAAAATACAAACAAACAGGTTCCGATACATACTAAGTGTAACAAATATACGAGCACGTGTGGTATAATCATTACCAATCAATAACAACCTGTCGCAACGCTAATAACGTTACTTCATTAACGCGTGCCGAGTTGAAATATACTTTGTGGTCGAGAATTCATTTACAAATATCGTGATAAATTACAAACCAATGAATCAATTAGTAAATTCGTTTGTTACGATCTCTTTCTCTCTTTCTCTTTTTTTTTAATTGTCTATCGAAAGATTATAATAATCGTATTCATTGATAAACGTTCTTCAAACGTTTATTAACATTTTCTGTGATAATATTATCGTATTATTGTTATTGAAATAAGACCGATGGTGGTCGATCGTTACAAGTCGTTTTCTTTCAGACCCCGTTCGTTTCTCTTACCGAGCTTCGTCGTCGCGTTTATTGATATTTCCATTAGGAAGGACCTCACGAGCAGGAGGTAAAGTTTATAAATGATTTTATCTCTCTTATTCTTCGAAAGCGAAGGCATTTTCAAGAGGATCTCGAGGAAGTGTTTATATATAAGATGTGTATATATGTATGATAAGAAGTGTATATATATATATATATATATATATATATATATATATATATATATATATATACGTATTGTAAACAAACTTTGGATTGAATTTCGAGATATGTGCATAATTTCAAGAGGGTTCGTCGACGAAGTAAACCTCGTCGAAATTATCTCATCCGTCAGCAAGTAATGTAAATTGTTATATATCTCGTACCGGAATTAGTAAAATTATATCTGCGTCATTTCGCGGGGTTTTCTTTTCTTCTTTTCTTTATAAAAAAATTTCGAAACGAACTAATAGAAATTCGATAATCGTGTCGTGTAAGAAGAAGAAGAAGAAGAAGAGGAGGAGGAGGAGGAGGAGGCTTGGTCGACGTTCTTCAACGTTTCACGTATATACGTATATTACATATTATCTACACGTACGTTCGTGTGTGTGTTTGCGTGTGTGTGTGTGTACGATGTATATTAAAGCTAACTGTAAATCCACGTGCCATCTCATTAGCGTCGGACGCCGATGGACTCGCCCTTTTACTTCGAACGTGGAAAATCCTCCTGGCGCGAACGTCGACGAAACTACCTACGTGTCAAAAGTTTTCTTGTCTCTCATCGCTGCGTCTAATAACGTGACTCGAAGTCATAACGCAGAAGAAACTTTTCACATTAAAAGGAACAAACGTTCATCTATCATTCACTATCGTATCGTCATCTCCTTTTTATTTATTTATTTTTTTTTTTTTTTATTTTTCTTAACGCAATAATCATTTCGAAGAACGCTCGCAAAGGATTATTGATTAATGAATCAGTCGTTTAAATCCGTCCGCTCGTTAAATCAAATCGAAAGATGAAAAAGAATGGGCCCGTAGTAGAAGCAATGCAACTGAAGGATCCCATTGCAGAGAGACCATGTTGTTCTCGTTTAGCGACGACGTTCGATGGTGTATATATGTGACTTGCACCTGGCGATTATGGCCAGTGATGGCGAACAACATAGAATGTGGGAACACGAGGATATTCTCTCTCATTCTCTTTCCCTTCGTACGCGTTAGATGCTATAATAACCGTCTCTCGCTTTGTTAAGTAAAAGCTTCGTATAAATCAGCGTGTTTACTCGACCGCGAAACTAATTCGTGTTGGTCCTCGTTATACCTTAATTTAATGCAAATGAATGTCTCCTCTTCTCTCTCACGTTTCTACCAAGCAAATGTAAATCGGAACGCGCGCGGGTGTGCGTACGTACGTAAACATATTTTTTTCCTTTTTTTTTTAATATAAAAAGTAAATAATTATTCGCCAAAGATTTTACGGTCTTACGGTATATTTAATCGACTCGATGATCTAGGAAATATTTCGTCAAGGATTCGTAATTAATTTAATGTTTCCTATCCGAAAGGAATCACATTATTTTGTTCTTTCGGGGGAGGAGGAAGAGCCCGTAGAACGATATAAAAGGTAAGATGAAGAAATAAATGTACTCGGAGAACAGAGAAGATAATCACGAAACCCGTTTTCAGTATCCGTAATTCGATTCGATTAATTCGTACGATCGACTCTCTCTCTCTCTCTTTCTTTTTCTCTCTCTCTTTGCAGCGAGATTGCAAAGAGAAAAGCCTCTCGACATCGAAAACCACCATCACCACTACCACCACTACCGGAGGAAGTTATGGTGTGGTTTCGCAGGAGTTAACATTTAATCTCTTTCTCCAGTTTCTCTCTCTCTCTCCCTCTCTCTCTCTGCCTTTTTCTATCTGTCGGTCTAGCTATATGTTAGAACTTCGAATTTAATATCCCAGACGAAATCTCACATTTAATATAGAACGTGTACACTCGGATGATTATTATTGGAAGGTCCCTCCTATTATTGGATATTGGCTTATAAAATCCTACCTTTTCGATTTTAATCATGTTTTCTCTCTCTCTTTTCTCTCTCAAAGGTGAAGAAGAGAAAGTACTTTTTTTGTTCTGCACATATGTATAACTTACATTCATAAATTATTTCCAAATATTTATATACGAGCCGTTCTAAAGCCAAATCGATTAATTCTCTTCACCTTTCGAATGTTATTAAAATTTATTTGTCGTATCAGTCAATGGAGCCATCACTTTTTTTTTATACTCCTGATAAATTTCCCGTAATCTTCCGTCATTCGATACACCGTTAAATGGCAAAATTAATTTTGCCGTCGAATAATAATAAAATAAATTATTATTTTATTTTATTTCAGCAACGATCGTTCCAAGACTTATTCCGCCTTAATCGGTTTTGTACGTAGTTGAACGAGAGCTACGGTTATTTTATTTACACGCGTTTCGAAATGTTCATTCGAATTTATATTTTTAAAGAGAATTTTAAAAAGCGATTTACACTTATTCCGTCATACTTTTCTCTCAAATTTTCGTTTTATGAAATTTTAATCGATTGTGGCATGTGAACAGGGACTCGTATAATACGTACACATGTGTATACATACATGGTCAATCGTATATGCGTTAAAAAAGTTTATGCTCGATTCGAACGTGTGTGGGTATTACTTTTGACATTTGTTGTTGTAAAAATGTTCAATCGGTCATTGTTAAAGAAGTTAAATAAGAAAAGAGAATTTCAGAGCTAGAAAGAGAGAGAGAAAGGGAGTGTGTCTAAGAGTGGGAGACAATGTGTATGAGTGGGAGACAATGTCGGAGAGAAATGGAAGGAGGACAAAGAGTGGGGAGAGTGTATCAGCCTCCCTCATCTCCTCGTCATTCTCGTATATAGTCGGTGTCCTCTTGGTTTATCCTCCTCCCTTTCCCTCTCCCTCTCCTCTCCTCTTTCTCTCTCTCTCTTTCCTCTTGGTCTCTCTAGAGACAAGACCAACTGGTTTAACTCGTCTGTTCGTTAACCGGCAGCCTTTCGGGGAATCGTATAGGAGGAGTCGCGAAACGAGCGACAACCAATTCGAAGGACGACGAAACATCGGGAGAGTTGAAAGATAGCGAGAGAGAAAGAGAGAGAGAATCATCTAACGGGTGGATATTATTTGTCAACTCCTTCTTCTTCTTCTGTTTTTTTTTTTGTTTTTAATCTAAATGTTAAAAGTTTTCTCATCGTTGTTTAAACGAAAGTCACACGATGGAATCCTCGGAGCGAAATATACGAAATGTTATATCTGCGAGTGGATCGATCGACATTAAAAAAAAAAAAAAAAATAAAGAAAGAAAGAACGAATATATCTACTACAACAAGGGGGATGATACGTCTTTTGCTGAACAGGAAATAGCGGACAGTTTTGATCCGCCGTTGGAACTTATCGAAATCCGATGCATAATAGACGAAAAAAGAAGTTGATATGATACTCGCGGGTAGATAGGGCGATATTATAAAACGTGTTCCGAGAAAAGAAAGATATATATATATATATATATATATATATATATATATATATATATATATAATTTATATATATCAAGCGAGGCGATGACACAACCGTCGCTAGTTAGAAGCCTCGGTAGATCAGTTGAAATTATCCGCCATAAGCGTGCTGCAACTGCGACAGTGGATCCGAGAATGGGTTTGAAATTTCATACGTTCGTTCGTTCGTTCCGTCGCGTTGCAGTCTTCCGTACAGGAAACTTCAGAGACGCGTGTGTTTATTAATACGTAAAGAGAATGAAACGTTGAATGATTCTTGCAAGTTTTTTCTAATTTTCTTTTCTCTCTCTTTTCAACCGATTCCACGAAAAGAAGAAAAAAAAAAAAAGAAAATAGAAAGAGATCGACACCTGCTGAATCGCCGATATCGGATGATCGAATGACTCGGACCTTGTTCTATATATAATGTTTATAAATGAAATGATTGAAGTTGGATCACCCCGTACACTTTGAAAAATCAGTATAAATAAATAAATAAAAATATATACATATATATAATATATATTTGTCGCGAAAAAGCAAAACTAAATCCAGGAAAAATAAATTACAGTGAACGATAGCGCATTGTGCCGTGAGGAAACCGCTCGTACATCACGCGGAACAAATTGGTATCCGTGTTGTTAACACTTGGTGTATTGCCTGACAGAGAGAAAGAGAAAGAGAGAGGATGTCGTGTGGAAGAAGTGTGTCGTCGACTAGAAAAAAAAAAAAAAAAAAAAGAAAAAAACATAGAGAGAAAATAGAGTGGAGAGGAGAAGGAGAAAAAAAAGAGAAACATAATTTATTACCCGTAATAAACAAAACAAAAAAAATATATATACATATACACACATGTATACAAATAAAAATGATAGAACGATTGGCACGATTATCGCAGTAATGGTATATAATAGGATAGGATATTAAAATATTATTGGGGATTTTTAATGGATTATACAAGGATATGTGATATTCGCGTCTAACTGAAGTACGATTATGCGTTCACAATTTTTAACCCTCTAACTAAACGCTTAATCTCTGTAAAAAATATATATAAAAAAAAATGAGAGAGAGATAGAGGGATAGACGCTGCATCTCTCGTCGAGAGAGAGAGAGAGAGAGAGAGAAAAGAACTTGGAGATTGACCCCGTCGTTGCAGTGGCACGCGTCCCGCCTGTTTTCAATTGATTAAGTAATAAAATTCTAACGACGTATAACTCGGTCGCTCACTTCTCTCTTTCTCTCTCTCTCTCTCTCTCTGACGTTTTAAGACCATATACGTGAATAATAATTTTCGTTCGATTACAACGCGAGTTAAAATCAACGAAAATGTTTTTATCGATCTATTCTTCGTAGATTATTATATAACAAAAATGTACGATGACGATTATCGAATTAAAAGTAAAAGAAAAAAAGGACAGAACGATCTCTTAAATTTAATTAGAAAATATCGACCGGATCGTTCGGGTTTTTTTTCTTTCTTTTCTTTTTTTGATTTTTATTTTTGTCGATAAGATCGATCGTCGTATCGAGAACACACAATTTCAATTGTGTGCATAATGGAAAGAAAGAGAGAGACACGAGTAATGTAACTATTATCGGATAAAGTCAATGGCGAATGCGTTAACGCATAGGAATTCGTTAAATTCTCTTTTGTTTCAGCATTCTTTCGCGATTCATTGTCCCCGTGAGCTTGATTAACGTTGGGATTCTCGGAAAAGACATGTTATTACGTGCATACTTATGTGACTCAGTGTCAGGATCACGATCGCGGGACTCCTCAAAAAAAAAAAAAATTACCACGCGATTATTATTGTCGAATCTAACCGAGCTGAAAGGAAAAAAAATAATTTCATTCAAAATTTGTTACGCTGATAATAGCGGGATAAAAGGGTTTCTATGCGAGAGAGACAGACTAGTCGTTAAAATCTTTCTTTATTACGGTAGCAAAAAGCTTTTTCCTCTCACTCTCACTCTCTCTCTCACACACACACACACACAAGCACACACGCACACGTGTTCTCCGACATAAGCGGCCATTTTTCTTTCTTTCCTTCTTTTCTTTTATTCGAGTTCGTCCTACCTACCACGGAAATTTGTAGAATGGAACCGAGCCATTCTCTCTATCGTGTTCTCTCTCTCTCGTCTCCTTTTGTTTCGCCGATGAGAACAATTTGCGAGCTGAAGAGGCCCCTCTATGTGTGTATGTGTGCGTGTGTATATATATATATATATATATATATATAATATATATCCATATATATCTATATATGTACTCGTCCACGACAGTCTTCTATATCGATCCCCCGTTGCATCTGCCATTTCCGGCCATGGAAGGTTAACGTTGGGGCAGTACTCTCGACGAAATCGTCATATGGATCTTGACAACTCGGCAAATTCTTTTTCTTTTATCTTTATTTTTCCACATTTTTTGTTTTTCTTCATCGAAATATTTGTCGATAATTTTTCCGTCGAAGGTTCTAACCCGTGTGTGGGTCGATCAATGCGGGGAAAAGAAAAAAAAAAAAAGAGAGAGTCTATCGAGTAATCGAGTCAATGCAGAGGGGAGTCTACTGCGAGATGATAGAGTCGAGTCAACGACGATCACGATCTCCCCTCGATCATTGACGAAATTTCGTCGTAGACGAGCTCGATTTATATCGCAAACTGTTCTGCACGACAATTCTCGTTTGTATCGTTCGAACGTTTTTTCTTTTTTTTCTTTTTTTTTTTTATATATATATATTTGTATCAAAATGTTCTAATGTTTCTTTTATTTATTTATTTTTTTTAGACTGCCAATAAAGGGAAAGAAAAAGAATGGCGGTGTTCGGTTTGGTCTCGGCAGTGGCCGGATTTGTTAAGGTGCGATATCTCATCGATCGAGCCATCATCGACAACATAATATTCAGAGCTCATTATAGAATCACTTCTGCGATTCTTTTCGCCTGTTGCATCATCGTTACTGCCAATAACTTGATAGGTACGTCTCATAACGATATATATGTATAAATATATATATATATATTTATATAATAATATCGAAACGATCGATTCTTTTTTTTTCGTTTCTACGTCGATCGAAATAAAAATTTATGATTGTACGACGGTAGGTAGCGCCTCCGTGTTTATTATTATTATTATTTATTTTTTTTTTGTTTTGATATCGATACTCAACGAACGAATAATTCTTCGATCGGTCGAGATACATCTTTGAAAACATCTTTGACGTTTGTCCCCACATGTCTACTGGAAGTTTAAAAATAGAAACTTTAACGAGACACGAGTTTCGAAAGGTCAAACGTCGTGTCCGCTTGCTGCTGCTGCTCGGCCTGCTGCTACGTTCATCGTATCTCGCGATGATTAGTATCAAAGACGTGTGTTCTCCTCTCTTCTTCATTTTCCCTCGACGTCAAAGCTATCATGTGTCCGAGGACGTGAGCCTATTTATCGGGGCATCAATTGCGCTCTCTCTTTCTCTCTCTTTCTCTCTCTTTCTCTCTCTCTCTCTCTGTATTCGTATCTCGAACGTAATCGTTCGTAAATTTACGCGATTTAGATACGACCGACTAAACGTTCCTCCGTCTCTTTTATGCGTCGATCGTTGTTTTAGGGGATCCTATAAATTGCATAGCGGACAATGCGGTGCCAACTCACGTGATAAATACTTATTGCTGGATAACGTATACCTTCACGTTACCTACGAACAACATGAAACAAATTGGAACCCAGGTAGCTCATCCCGGCCTGGGTGGTGATTACAACGAGGAGAAACGATATCACTCGTATTATCAATGGGTACCCTTCATGTTATTCTTCCAAGGTATATTATTTTACGTGCCGCACTGGATGTGGAAGCAGTGGGAGGAAGGCAAGGTCAGAATGATATCCGACGGTATGAGGGGTGCGATAGTCGATAGCAAGTCGGAACGCGAGGCCAGGACAAACAAATTGGTCGAATACATCCTAGATACTTTGCATTTGCACAACAGTTACGCCGCAGGTTATTTCTTCTGCGAGGCACTTAATTTCGTAAACGTTGTGAGTATACAATTCCGCGTCGGTAAAACGAAAACAAAAACAAAAACAAAAAGAAGAAGAAGAAACGACGACGATTTTGTCGTTAAAATCGACCCATCATTTTCTTTTTTTCCAGGTTGGTAATATGTTCTTCATCGACACATTCCTTGGAGGAGCATTTTTGACTTACGGCACGGAAGTCATAACCTTTAGCAACATGAACCAAGAACAACGTAGCGATCCGATGGTCGAGAGATTTCCAAGAGTGACCAAATGTACATTCCATAAATTTGGTGCTTCCGGCACGATACAGAAGCTCGACGCTTTATGCGTCCTCGCATTGAATATTCTCAACGAGAAGATCTACATCTTCCTGTGGTTTTGGTTCATTATACTGGCCGTTATGTCGGGCCTAGCCGTTCTTTATAGCATGGCGATCGTTCTATTACCTAGCACGCGCGAAACCATTCTCAGGAAACGATTCAAATTCGGTTCGGCTTCGGACGTCAGTGCGCTCATCAGAAAGACTCAAGTTAGTTTAATTCCTATCAGCACGTATATATATTAAAATATATGAAAATATTATTGTCCTTTCGAACGATCTTGTATTTTATTTTTCAACGTTTTATTATAGGTCGGTGACTTCCTCCTGTTACATCTGCTAGGTCAGAACATAAACACGATGTTGTTTACCGATGTACTGAAGGAACTCTGCCGTCGGTTCCACATCGGTTCGGGAAGCAGTGCATCGCCAACGTCCGTTCCATCGGCACCGAGCACACTCGAGATGTCACCAATCTATCCGGAGATCGAGAAATACGCCAAGGACACGGAGATCTAAATCTCTAGCATATATACGTTTGCTATAATCCATACGAATTCCTTCCATCCATCCATCCATCCTTCCCTTCCCTTCCCTTCCCTTCCCCCTATTTCAATTTCCTTATTGTGATAATACCGTCGGTGCCTTTAATGAGACACCACGTTCAAAGTTTTCGTGCTACGATATGATTTGTATTTTAATTTTGCTTATATTTCTATATATCTATGTATATATATATATATACACACACGTATATATATATAAATTTTTTTTTTGTAAGAAAAAGAAAAGAAATTCTTTAATTATCTCAATCATCGAAGCACGAGTACGAGCTAAGAATAGATTTATATTATTAAGATTTATATTTTTAATCCCGAAGTTCGAATTATTTAGATTCTGATTAAGGAAGTTAAATATATTCGTTCTTATCGATTCATTCCTTTTTAATAATCAAATCGAAAGATGATATACGATATATATATATATATATATTTTCAGATATATTTTCTTATCGAATAGACGACAATAAATAAACAGCGAGAACAGTTAGAAGAAATGTAAAATTACTCTAAAGAATATGGCAATTAATCGAAGAGAACCCAACGCTCGTTATTTCCGCTTTCTCATCCGGGAGGATGCATTTCTGCAAGAATTTAATTAGCCATCGGAATATTCTATGTATACGTGTTTGTTTATGCGTGTGTATATACACGTACACATATTGTAACAGGTGATAAGAATTTTTTGTTCTGCGTTTCGCAAGATGAAGAAAAAAAAAAAAGAGACGAATCCTAAAGATTTTTTTCTTTTTTTTTACACATATATATGCTTAAGCAACGAAGCAAACACAACGTTAGAATTTAACGTAAATTTTATGATCCATTTGTTCTCTTTCATTTCGTTTTCTCGCTTTCTTTCATTCCCCTCTTTTCTTTTTATATATATATATATATAAGTATACGTATTAAAAGTGTCGATTTATTCGTAATTGGTGCAATGACTGGTAGCAAGGTAAAAAAAAAAGAACAAACGAACGAACAAATAAATAAATAAATAAGATAAAAAGCGAAAGCTTAGTATAGAAGTTCGTTGTGAGAGTTTGTCGAAGGGAGGATCTTTATAGCTTGCTCGTTAACGAGTTGAAATTATTTTTCTCCTGCGTTTTTTAGGATCAAAGCAGGGTGGAGCCGTTGATCGTAATCCTCGAGTTTCATATAAACGAGTGTAATAATATTAATTCTTTTTTTTTTTCTATTAAACAAATATATATATATATATATATATATATATATATATATATATATTACTGAAGCTGCCAATAATAATGATACATTTATTATATACAGTATATATATATATATATATATAGTATATACATGTACGTATAGATGTTTTATTCCCACCTTAGTATATAAGAGAAACGAGCGAGAAGAATAATTGCATCATAACTGTTTAAACGATGTGCCTTTTATAGAATTAAATATAATGTTTAATACGTTTAAGTATGATTAAATTAAGTTAGAGGATTATTATAATTGCGCTCTGCTACTGTTGATTGGTAAGAGATGATGATAAGCGAAATTCATATCCGAATTATATTGGAATTCTTCGATGAGAATTCTGTCATGTATTCGTCCAGTTCTTTTAATTTTCTTTTTTTTTTTTCTCTCTTTCCTTTTTTTTATACGAAAGCGATAAAAGAAAATAATAAAAGGAAAATACCTATATACGAAACGTATTGGACGCAATGTACATAATATAATATTTCCGTAATATGTATTAGTATATAATTATTTTTGTGTATGCTCGTTCGATCATACTCTTAAACAGGGTGACCCAGTTATTATTATCCATTTGTTTCGAAATTGACTTCTATTAATATCATTCTTTAAGAATTAATTAATAAATAAAGTCATATGAAACGATAATAGTTGTACCGATCCATCCTGTAGAAGGTATGTGTAAAACGAACGTACATACACACACACACACACACACATATATATTTATATTTAAATAATTTTCAGGTACGTATATGTAGAAATACATATATTAATTCCCCATACGAAAGAGAATATTTATAAACGTTTTTTTCTCTCTTTTTTTCTTTTTTTTTCAAATCGTAAATTTCGTGCAAGTCAACGAAGTACGCGATTTCATTCATAGTGCCTGTGAATTGTTTGTTTGTTTATGTTTTTAATCCGACTTACCGATTTCCCCAGTCGACCTTGTTGATAATCCGTAGTTTGAGTTCTCGAGTTTGGTCGGTGGTTAGGGTGCCGGCCAAAAGTTGTCGCCGCCATTCTAACAGCTCTCTCATCACTTTCCGCAGCGTGTTAAACTTGTACGTTTCTCGTTCCTAAAAATGGCGAGGGGATACGATGATTCTTTTTCGTACGTGAGGTTGAAGAAGGATTAAAGCGAAAGAGAACTTTCGATCGATGGAATAATGACCGATAATTAAAGTTCCAGTCATCTCGATTGATCGATGTGACGCGTAATTATGCGAAATATGTTCCGTCATATAATAGGACGATCTATCCTAACGCTTAGTTTGCATTATCGTGTAATCAAATTTGTGCGTATGTGTGTGTGTGTGTGTGTGCGTTTATTCGAGAGAGGTATCATCGGACGAAAAAGAAAAAAAAGAAAATGAAATTAAAAGAAGATCGATCCAGGTAACACGTATATACATAAGTAATATGCGTATATACATAATATATGCATATATACGTGTTTGTATATATGTACTTACCACGTAAAGCCTTTTCCAAATACCATCCCATTCTCTAAGGACGAGGGTAACTTCCCGAACGACCGGATCCTCCAAAGGGATAACCGACTCAAAGAGACCCTCATTGTCGATTTTACATGGTTTCAGGTGTACGTAGGAACTAGGAAATATTCCTTTCACTGCACGATTCTTTGTGGAAAATCCTCTGTACCAACCTGAAAAAGTCGGACGTCTCGATGATAGTAATACATATTAAGTGTCTTTCATTGTTTGCAAATTTTTCGATACTGCTTGTAGTTTTCTTTTCTTATTTTTTGGGGAAGGGTGGAGAATAGTTTAATATGGGATAACACATTTCTATGGACTTCGGTCGATAGGATGAATTTTGAATTACTATTATTATTGTTATTATTATTATTATTATTATTACAGCATTGTGTTACCTGCGCATTCTTCCAAAATCTGTACAGTTTCTCCAATTTCAAGGGGAAGTCCATAACGTGTCTCTCCTCGCCAATTGTAGACAGCTGAAAATAGAACGATAGAAAAAAGATAATAGTCCATCGTTAATTGCATATATAATTGATAGGAGAAATATTTGTAGTATTTAGTTCGTATATATATATATAATGTATATAGGAACGTAGAAATGGACGATTATGTAGATTTCAATGTTCTTTTATCGTTGATTTGTCCTTGAATCTGAACCATTCACGAGTCGAGTCTACCCTTAATCGAGATCAAGGGCTCCGTAAAAGGCAGCCTCGAGCGAAAAAAAAAACAGAGAGAAAGCGAGAGAGAGAGAGAGAGACTGGCAAACGTTAAAGTTCACTTATTTATTAACTAGTAATAGTGAGGCGGGACGGACTTTGCCGTGCTGCTCTTCGTGGAGATCTTTTATTTATAAAGAAAATTGCGGGTAAGGCACAAAGGATCAATTCAATTGCTATCGAAAGATCTTAACTCCTTGAACGTTTAATATTATATGTGGACCGTTTATTTTGAAAGTGATGCGAGTCCATTTGTTTTTCTTTTTTTTATTGTTTCGAGAAAATTAAAGGTCAGCGTATCGATCGCTACGCAATTTCTCTTTCGTTGGCCAATATTAAATTGAACAAAGATATTAAATATTGAGTAGTTACAAATAAATTGTTTGCGCTACATTAATCACAAATTATGTGCTCATTTTTTGAAAAAAAAAAAAAAAGAGATAGACACCACTTTTAAAATAAACGGTCGATATAGAGATACTTTATAATTAATCGAATATATTTTTCAAAGAAGATAAACACACACACACACACACACACACACATATGTATATATGTACTCGTAATACCAGACAAAAGAAAAGAAAAAGTAATTAGATAGAAACTTCAAGTGGAACGAGATTCGTCTCGATTATTTTTGACATGCAATTTTTAATGAAAACTCGATAAAGAGAATATATATATGTATATGATCGATACGTTAAGATCGAGAAGAGGAATGACCTATCGGATCATAGTGCGTTTCGTACGAATTAGTACACGTCCATTCCTGGAATCGATAAGCGAGTCTTGGGGCACCGGATACGCGTGACGATGCACGTATGACGAGCCAACTTCCGGTCCTTCGCTGGAGAAACGTACGCGAGATGAATCTCGATGAGTAGTCTGTCCATCTCTCTCTCTCTCTCTCTCGCTCTTCTTTCTACTCCTACGGAAGAGAGAGAGAGAGAGAGAGAGAGAGAAAACGATACGTACACACGCACGTAGAAGCGAAAATAAGTACATATATATGTACATTCATAAGCATAAGTAGGTATAAGTTGAAAGGCGTCACGTGTTAGGTTTTTCTGTGTTTGTGATGTTCGAATGTAACACTAAGTTTCATTTACTCGCCCACCAACATGTGCCAATGAACGAGCAATTGTGTTGGACATCCCACAGAACGATTTTTTCGACGTCTCTTTACAACAGCTCTATTAATTTTTTCTTTTTTCTTTCTTTCTTTCTTTCTATTTTTTTTTTTTTTTTTTATTATTATTATTCCTCGGTACAATCTTTCATCGTCGTAAAAGTATACACGAAGCACCGCAAAAATATTCGTAAGAGATAGAGACGATTGGATGTAAAAACTTGCTATTGTTTTTTTTCTGTTCTTTTTTCTTTTTCGTTTATCTTAAAAACAATCACGATCGTTATTGACTTTCCCTTTGAGTAACAAATTTTGAACGAGCACGGTCCTCGAATGACGTTCGAATATTATTTCTGCGAGATCGGTTGTAGAAACGTGCGACAATAATTTCGCAATAAGATCGTTCAAAGTAATGCTTAGCTAATACATTTATAATATTGCTTTGTGAAGTGCATTAAAATTCTCTTTTTAACATTCTTTTTCTTTTTTTTCGTCGATCGTTAACAAAAATGCTGTCCGTGTACGCACTTATAAAAGGTAAAATGTAATAGTTTTAATTATTTTCGACGATCACCGAAGGTAAAATTGTCCATTAACGATAATCGTATTACAAAAAGTGTTTTCTCTCACTTTCTCTACGTGTGTGTGTGTGTCTCTCTCTCTCTCTCTCTCTCTCTCTCTTTCCCTATTTCCGTCTCATTGTAATATAAATTCCATTAGCGAGAAAAATAATGAAATCGACAAGGATCCTACTATCGAATCGCTCGCAATAAATTCGAGATTGAGTGGTAAACTCGAGCGAGACGAAAAATCGATCGTGTTAAACGTAGATGAAATATAAAAGTGATAAATAAACGACGCAACGGTTATGAAAGAATACGTCGAAATTGAACGTGACACATTTAATTCGAAGCAATTTTGCACTTGTGTTGTGACACGTTCGTCGAGTATATAGAAGATAAAACACATTGGAATTAATTTAAAAGAGAGAGAGAGAAAAATATTTATATATATATATATATTTAATTTGTCGTTTTCTCTTAAAAATAATCAATCGTAATAAATTATACCGCTTTTTTCTACCACTACATAATTCAATCGTTGGAAAATAATTATAATGAAAATTAGATGAATATTTTTTTTAGGATATGAAATCGTGTATAGGGTAGTATCGATCCTCTCGAGCGAATAAAACGGAAGGTAGAAGAATTGTCCAGGGGATAAATTTTTCCCCTGACATGAAAAAAGAAAGGGACTGGTGGTAGGGGGGAAGATTTGGCAGGAAAGTAAGTCCCTTCCTACCGATCGTGCGAGCTTCCATCTGCTCGTCTTTTCTTTTCAAGAAAAGGAATCAATAATGTCGCGCTCTCCTATCAATTTGTTAGAAATATATATATATATATATATATATATATATATATATATATATATATATGTACACATCTGTACTCGTAACGTATATACACTTTACAGAGTAACGAGAGTGATTCGTACGTTAATGATAGCAATAAAAATTTCACTGCTTCTCTCGCTTTATAGTTCGACGTATCCAAAGAGCAAATATGACGAAACGAATTTATTTACTTATTTATTTATTTATCGAAGAACAATAGGATTGCGATAATTGAAAGGGGAAGAGAAAGAAAGAAAGAAAGAAAATGTATTTCTTCCTAATCTTTTAAATATCGTTTATCTTTCTCTCTCTCTCTCTCTCTCTCTCTCTCTCTCTCTCTCTCTCTCTCTCTCTCTCTCTCTCTCTCTCTCTCTCTCTCTCTCTCTCTCTCTCTCTCTTTTGCGAGGTGCTTGGTTTTTTCTTTCTTTCTTTCCTTTGTAACGGGACACCCCGTATACCTTGCGGGAACACGTTCGAATAATTTTCCAAACCGAAGGAGGAGGACCCCATGAAACGCTTTCGTCGCGAGCACGAAAGAGCTATTCCCTCCCCCTCCTCTCCCCTAGCCACCCGTAGCTTTTCCCTCGTTTTCTCTCCGTTCCTGAGTTTTCCCGGGGAATTAAATCGATAACTCCCTTTCTCCTATATAAAACATTCGCAACGGGGGACCCATAGTCTCCTCGTGGCAGGCGCAGAAGGTATTCTCTCCTTCCGTCTTTCTCTATCTCTCGTTACCCCTATATACATACAATACATACAATACATACGTACGTATATGTATGTATATACGTAGATAAATAGGGTATACAGGGTGTGCTACGAAATAAAAAAGATTATGAATAGATCCTGTCCGCTCAAAAAAAAAAAAAAAAAAAGAAATACTGTTCACCTTCCATTTTAATCAATCGTTCGATTAACTTCTGTCACTCGGGTCACATCGACGATTATTCCGTATCGATCGTAAATTAAACAAAATGATGACAATAATAATAATAACAATAACAATGGGTTTAAATAGAATTCAAATATAAATGGATCGTGCGCGACCGTTGTTAGAAGAAAATCGAAAGAATTAAATACAGGACGATATTTCGAATGGAATCGAATGATTTTTCTAATGTACGTGTTACGTTACTGATCTCAATCGTATGGGACACCTTGTATATGTACTACACAGCATCTCTTTGTATTTCTCTCTCTTTCACTCTCACTCTCTCCAACTCACGTGGATTCACACGTGTCGAGATACTTGGTTGTTGGTGTAGGAGCCACGGCGAGCTTTACGACGACAAGGAGAGAGGGGTTGTTCTAATGCCTTCTGGCACGTAGAGGGATCCAGGCATGACGGAAAAGTCTCGGATGAAACGAGCGGACGTAAACAATGACATCTGAAATCATTAACGTCCATCCGTGGATGAAGAGACTTCTGCCTGGCTTCCTCTCGCCTCCTCTTTTTCTTTTTTACTTTCTTTTTTTTTTTATTATTATCTCTTCCTTTTCCTCTCTCTCTCTCTCTCTCTGTACGCGTGTATCTTTCCCTTTACCTTTTCCTTTTTTTATCATTTTTTATTATCATAAACACTCGAGCACTCGAAACTAATGAAATACCATTGAATCATTTCCAACGGTGAAAAATATTTTTGAAATTAATTTATTTTTATGGATTCGCAATAACATCGTTTCTTTCTTTCTTTTTCCTTCCTCCTTCCTTTTTCATTATTTATGTTATTCGTTCGAGAAGGGAGGGAGGGAGGGGGCGGGGGAGACCCACGAAAGTGGTTTTAATCGTGGTCGTACTCTCTTTTTTAACTAACAATGCGTTACTTTAATCTTATCTAGCCGGGATTTATCTCACTCGCATTGCGTATCTAAATTATCGTTTTATCGGAGTACGAAAGAGATAGGATAGAGAGAGAAAGAGAGAAAGAGAGAGAGAGAGAGAGATCGAGAGACGATGAGATAGTTTTTTAATTAGATTTCGAATCGACTATTCGATCTATCGACTCTCTTCGATTTATCATCGACTTTCAATCGCATTAAAGCAAGTATATATCGAAACGATATTGGTTATCGTCTCTACTTTCCTATTTCGACGACATTATTTATCATTATTGTTCGTTATATTCCGTGATCGTTCCTTTTTTTGATTTTTTTATTTATCGATTTATATATTAATGCCAAAGTACGAATCGATGTTTCATTATATTCGCGTTTTATTTCCGAGGCACGTCGAATACCAATCGAAAATTTATATCCCCGGGAGGAATGTGTTCTCTTTTGGAGAGGGCGGGGCGGGGGGGGGGGAGAAAAAAAAAGAAAAAGTTTCATAATCGAACGATGAGAACGTAGAACGAAAGGACGAGGAAGCAAGTAAAATACTACGTGCCAATATTCGCCCACGTACTCTCACTATATTTTTCCTCTTTGGCTTTGGTCCATAAGTAGAATCGTTTAAATTTTTAACGGACTTACTTATCCCTGTGCCTTTGTATTAATATATTTCAATGCGATTCGTTTAAAGATTTAAAAAAAAAAAAAAGGAATATTTCATAAATCAAAAAAAAAAAAAAAATCATGGAAAACACGTTTAAATACTTATCCCGAGCTTTTTTATTTTCTCTGACCTTTCATCTCTTTTTCTTTCAATTCATTTTTCTTTCTTTTTTTTCTTTTTTATCTTCTTCTTCTTCTTCGAGTAAATCTCTCCTCTCGCATCGTGAATTTCTATTTGAAAGAAAAGAATCGAGAGCAAACACTCGCAAGTTTTAAAAGACCTAATCTACTCGAGTATAACAACGAGGAAAGAGAGAATAGGTGGGAGATAGAGGGATAGACCTTCCTACGATGGTAAATCCATTCTTTTCAAGATTTTCTTCAACGATAACCTCACCTTGGATACAGATACGAGATTTCGGAGATTATCCTCGACCTGGCGAACACGAGATTCGTGATCTCTCGAAAACTTCCTCTCTATGATTTTATCTTAGTTTAAATCATTTTACTGTACGTACAAAGTATCTTTTCTCTCTCTCTCTCTCTCTCTTTCTTTTCTTTTTTAATATCGTACGAATACACATTTCGTTTCTTTTTATATTCGTTCGCACGAGTGAAATAAAACGAGTACAGGGTCGAACAAATTTGTTCCTATTAAAAGGCAATTCGCGTTAATTAAAAGTTGATGCTTAATCTCTTAACACCTTTTGAAATAACTTTTCATATTTGATAGTGATCGTAATTGTGTGAAAATATAGATTATAATGTCTCAAGCGTATTTCTTACATTTAATTTTTTAATAAAGGAACGTTCGGAATTATTAAAAAAAAAAAAAAAATAAGAAGAAAAAAATTCCTTTGCGTAATCGTTAATTCGTTCCTTTTTCTTTTTCTTTTTCTTCGTTCGAGTTGACGGGAAAGAAAAAAAAAAAGAGAAAACAAAACAAAAAAGGAAAACGATGATTGTCACGTTCGTTGATAGAGAACGAACGTAAGTTTACGATGCAAAAATTCTTTACGTAGTTTGGTTGACGCAACAGATTGCATTACATCGCATCAATAGTTACTGTTTTCTACGATAATAATCCGTACGAAGCATAATAAGTTATTTTTTCTTTTTTTTTTTTTTTTTTGCCAAACACTCGAGGAGCCCCGTAGAGAGATATATACCGTTAAATCTCTTGCACAATGGTCGAAAGGGAAAGAAACGCGGAGGTGGAAAGAGGTAATGAAACGAAAGAAAACTCGAAAACAATGGGGAACGACGAACGAGGATAACTAAAGTGTACAATGCACGACAGCGAAAAATGAGAGATGCACGTGACAGTTGACTTCGTTGAGAATGAATGCACGAAATTTAAACGAGTCAAAAGAATTCGTTGGAAACTTTTTAATACCCGTAAAAAAGGAAAATGAATGAATGAATAAATTTTGTCGAAAATCGTGTATGTACGTTTGAATTTCGTGAATTTTATATAATTCATCTTGGCGTAATTGACGCGTCGTACACGTAAGTTCGAGGATTTTGAGACTAATGAACGAAAGGGTAACGGACTCTTCGATTAGGAAACTTTTTTATCGCGTTAAAACGTCGTTGCAGGGTAAAAAGTCGATCACGATACCAGCATGGATAAAATTTTTATATCTGAAAAACGATTGACCTTTCGACCTGTCCTCACTAAAACTTTTATACGCGGTATAGCCTGTGCTCTACGTACGAATGATTTTTTTGAACACCCTTTATGCATATATATATATATATGTTTAATAGATATATCGTAACTATGTAAAATACTATAATCCAGAGGTTCTATAACGCGTCATCTGCAATGGTGATACCAGAATGGAAGTGGAAAAGAAAGAAGTTGCGAGGGCATGACCGCTCGGATAATGTCGTAGATTGATAGATTGAAAGATTGTGCTTTAATCGTGTTGCGGGTATAGCTCTATGGCTATGGCGACGTATTTTATGGTGTAGCAACGTCTTTAAAATTCGCCTGATTCCCCATACTCGCCGATTCCTACCGCGTATCGCGTATTAAATTATATACAATTTTTATATACAAATTTTATGGGGGCGTGATCCTAATTAATTAATAACGAACGGTCGGCAAAATTTTCAATAAAATTATTCTTGTTTGCCTATTGTTGTGTGTATATATATATATATATATATATATATATATATATATATATATATACCTTTTGTTGGCTTTGGTAGCGTTAAAACAATTCTATGTAATTTTAGGGAAATTAATGATACATGTATTTACGTATAAAATCAACACTCGATCAAAAGCAACGGACACGACGCTCGCGAAAAGAGCGAAGTTACATCGCACTCGGTCTGGAACTCCGATCATTAATTAAAGCATCGTATATATATATATATATATATATATATATATATATATATATATATATATATATATATATACACACACACACACACACACACACATACATCGGGACAGTACGCGAAACAGAGAACGAAGAATTGCGCGTCACGATTCGAACGAATAGTTTGGGCGAATGCAATCTTTTCTTTTTTTTTCTTCTTTTCGTTTTCTTTTTTTAGGGGTTGAAAGATCGAAGCGCTTCGATTCTCTCATTCCTGTCTCATTCTATCTTTAGATAATGTCGAGAGGAATAGGATCATCTAAAAGAGAGAAAGAGAAAGACGGATAGAAAGTATTTTGTCTTCTTCTTTGTTTGTTTTTTGAATCTTTTATACGAAAAACGATTCGGTATTTTTACTCGAACTTTATGTATAAATTTTGGAAAATTTAATTCGTCATTTCTTACGTCGAAATGAACGATCTCTTCGTTTTTCGAAGATCGTTTTGTTTGATTGACAATCGATTGATCGATCGTTTCGGCGTATCCGATTAAAAGTTTAAATTTTGAAAAATTTCTGCCTAGGAAATAATTTTGATATCGTTATTCGATAAGGTGCATTCGATGGAGTACCGAACAAATCAAAAATAAAATTTAAACGAACGAGACTCCTTCTTTTGGCAACTTCCGTCGTCG
The DNA here is from genome assembly GCA_911387935.1 of Dolichovespula saxonica. NCBI lineage: Eukaryota > Metazoa > Arthropoda > Insecta > Hymenoptera > Vespidae > Dolichovespula > Dolichovespula saxonica. The sequence goes on from OU427015.1 coordinate 520,458, forward strand.
GGAATGACGCTCCGCATTGCGAGCCCGCAAACAAACAAACAAACAAACAAACATACGTACGTACGTACGTACGTACACACGTATATCTTAACTTTTATAGAGGACACCTGCATATATCTTACGTACAATTAATTTTCTTTTACATACGCACGATATACGTAGCGTTTAGTTTCAAAACGAGCAGATGGATGCTTTCGATTTGTCTCGTGGGGTGAAGGGGCGGGAGCAGATAGAAAACTCTCGTGCGTCTTATTTTTTTAATGAAAAAAAAAAAAAAACAAATAAAAACGGAGGAAGATAAGATGGTTAAATGAGTAAATAAAAAATAAAAATAAAAATAAAAAAAATAGTTCACGGCCATCGCGTTCGTTAATGCGTCTCTCAGACGGCGCGAAATCGCAAAGCTAATTGCAAGTTAGCGTATCCTTCTATCTCTCTCTCTCTCTCTCTCTCTCTCTTTCTCTATTTATTTTTTCGTTTTCTCTCTCTCTCTCTCTCTCTCCCATTTGCCTTATCAAACGCGCTCCTTACGCTACTCGTGTGGACGATCAATGCATGAATGGACCCACACGTAGGAGGCGCACGTACCCGCACACTACCCCACAAATGCACAGAAATGACACACACACACACACACACACACACACGCACACGCACACGCAACACCACGCACGCACGCACGACACACACATATATATAGGTAGGTAAGCACGCACACACGGATTAGTAGCAGGCAACAGGATCATACGAAACGATCTCTCGCTCGATTCTCTGTCGTCGTTGTATTATAAAGTATACCCAGTGACGAAAAAATACAATATATTTTTGATAACTTTACCGATCCATCCTTCTCATTTCTAAATTTTTCCTGTCATTTATTTGTTTTCTTTCTTTTTTATTTTATTTTCTTCTTCTTAGCGAAAGAGGTACGAAGAAGCGTAGTGTATTTGTCTTTTTTTCCTATTTTTGTTCTTTTTTTTTTTTAGACACGTGTATATCGTTTCTCCTTCGTAAAAGTTTTGTTGGATTTTAAAGAAGAACGATCGAGAATATATACATATATATATATATATATATACATATATATATATGTATACGTATATATATATATATATATATATTCATACAGAGAACAAAAAAGAAAGGATAAAAAGAGATTTTGACAGATCCGTTCGAGGTCGATGCCGGACGATGTATAATCTATCTCTCTCTCTCTCTCTCTCTATCTATTTATCCATCTATTTATCTATCTTTATCTATCTCTGTTATAAGAGAAGGATATCCTTTCGTTATCCCTTTTCTGTCATGCTCGAACGTAAACTCACCGACGCCATACTTGGTAGTTTTCGTCGTCGTCCACATCTCGTTAAGTAAATTTTCACGAACTCGGCTACATGCCCTGCCAGGCGGCCCTACGGAGCACACTACTCCTCCTAGTATCACGAAAAATTCGAAAACACAAACATTGGGTGTGTTGCCGCACGAGTGCTCTACACTCACGGGGTATTCTCTCTCTGGCGCCCGAAGCGACGTTGCCGTGATACGAAGCGCGAGCACACTACCGACACTTACTTCCATCGGCAACGTCGTTCGATCCCTAAGTCACGTGGTACGCCAGACACGTACCTATCCAACCCGGTGCCCCACGCTCTCTCATTTCTCCTATTTATTCTTCCACCTTATTTTTCGCCTACCCCCTTTCCCAAACGAAATATCGTTCGCTTTTAATTCTCCCGATTTAAAAAAAACCCTTTCTCCTCGATAATAATGATACGGATAATTTATCAAAGGCCGATACCTGCAACGAACATTATCATCCATTAACCTTTCCTTTTTGATCTTATTTCTCTTATATTGTTTTCCTTGTGCCATTCGAACTTCGTAGAGTATCTTTTAGAATATCGATGGATAGGAATCTTATTGTCCTTGAGACGACGACGATCAATAATTATTGGTATTGGATCTTTCGGAACCGTGGATACGATAATACCATAATTTAGGAATTATGACTACGTACCTGATAGAGGAAAATCTTCTGGCGTACATCTGCGCCCATAAATGGCGGGCAGTCAAAGTTCCCTCTCCCAATGAATTAATTTTTACGATTTGTTAAATCCTTAAACGTTCACCATAGTTGGTTTCAAAGTATCTCGAACGTGTATAATCTCGATGCGATATCTCGTTAAGGACAAATTTCGAGTTCGAAATCGTTCACGGATAGTTATAAAAATAACAGACTGTAATCCCATTTGTTCAGTCTCATCTTCTATTTTGTTCAATGAACATATTATTTGCTGTAACGAGCAAATAAAATTTCATATATATATATTAATATATATTAATATATTGATATAATTGAAGAGGGTCTCCAGAAGCAGCTACCTCCATGCGGTGAGACCTGGGCAATCGATATTATTTTCGATACGATCAATATCGCGATTTGTACAAATTGACGGATTACTTTTTTTTTTTACAAACTTCAACGACGATTACGGGATTTCGTAAATATACTTTGCCTTCGTGTATGTACCTTATATTATTTACATGATATATATATATATTACATCGAAAATAATATCGAGCGAATGGCTGCTTAAAGTAGGGTTAAATTCAGGTGGTTTCATTTAAGAACGAAAAGAATTCAATGATCACGATAGAGATTCAATAATTAATAATAATGCAAAATGATCAAGGATATAATTGTTGTTAATTAAATATATTTGTTTATAATTAATCATCGAGCATATAAGTATTCGTGTCGCTTCGTAATTAATTATGTTCTTTGGTTTCTTTTTTTTGTTTGCTTTTTTTTTTTTTTAATGTTAAAAAAACATCGTAGGAAAAATGCTTCGTAATCGAAAAAGAAACGAAAAACTTCGTCGAACTTTCGAGGGAATTGAAAAAGCGTAGTGTACGTAGAAACGTATAGAAGTCTCTGTATAGGTGTATGTATATATATGCTCCTCATTCAACAGGTGAACTTCATTGTTATGTCGTAGATGGTGTTTGTAGAGACATTACTAAATCAATCCAGAAATCGTTTGCCGTTGGAATTACATCGTCGTTATCTAAATTTTCAAACAAATTAGAGAGGGTTGCATCGTTTGGACAATACATTCGTTGTACGACAATTACAATAAAAATTGTAATAATTGTTTTATTTAATTACATAATATCTCAATTATCGTATCAACGCGAATTAATATCCCCACTCGTCACTTTGAGTTTTCATATTTATTTGAAATGTACATATGTTCGTTTCTTTTTTTCCTCTTTCGTTTTTTTTTTTTTTTTTTTCAGTTAAATACAGAGAGACGCGTACAATAATCTACTACTGCTTGGATATCGTATACTTCCAGAAATAAATATCGATTCGTAAAATGAAAGTAAGACAGACAGAGACAAAGACAGAAAGAAAGAGAGAAAGAGAAAGAGAAAGAGAAAAAAACCTAATATCAAAGTTATCTTAAAATAAATTCTTAAAATTTTTGTTTATTTACAATTATAACCCTTACGTAAATAAGCGATGACAAGTAATACTCATTGCGTACGGTGGTACACAAGTATTAGTAGTACGTAGACTAGATCGAAGCTACGACGTGATCAAATTCATTCCTATAGCGAGGTTTTTAAATGTACTTTAGAAATTAATTGGTTTTCCAAATGCAGCGGCCAAGTGGGCTTCTCTAAGTGCTTCCGAACATGTCTGAGTAGAAGGAAAAGGATATTAATCATTAATTCTTACTCGTACTTAATCGATCGTTCGAAGACGTTATATATCGCATGTAAAAAAAATGTATTTAAAAAATTGTATTATACTCACAGGATGTGCGTGACAACATCTAGCGAGGTCCTCGGCACTCGCACCATATTCCATTGCAAGGACAGCTTCGTTAATGAGTTCTCCACCAACGGGTCCTATTATATGGACTCCAAGAATTTTATCAGTTTTGGTATCGGCCAAGCATTTAACGAAACCTTCCGCCTCGAGATTCGTTTTCGCACGTGAATTCGCTAAGAACGGGAACTTGCCGACCTTGTAATCGATTCCCTCCTTCTTCAAATCCTCTTCGGTTTTTCCAACCCATCCTACTTCGGGATGAGTATATATAACGCTAGGTACACAATTGTAATCGATGTGTACGGCTCCTGTTTATAAGAAGGTCAACGTTAATTAGATCGGAACGTATATTGGATTATTTTTGTTTTAAGTTGTATACGAAGATTATAGTTATGTAATACCTCCCGCTATGCCTTCTACGGTAATTACTCCTTCGTCTTCGGCCTTGTGCGCTAACATCGGACCGTGAATACAATCTCCGATAGCGTAGATCCTTCGTATATATCAGATTATTATTATTTTTATTATTTATCTTCGACAAACGATCTATTGTTAGGGATTAAGAGTCCATTTACTTACGAAGGTACAACTGTTTGAAATCTATTGTTAACAGGAATCCTTCCCTTTTCATCCCTTTCGATACCTAAGTCCTCTAAACCTAAATTCGTTGTGAACGGCCTTCTACCGACGCATACCAACAAAACTTCACATCCTAACTCCTCCTTCTTAGTGGGATCCTTTACATTTTCCACCGAAACTATTACTTCGTTTCCTTGTTTCTTGGCAGCGGTTACTTTGGTTCCTAATTTAAACGTTATACCCTGCTTAGCCAGTACCTTTTGTAAAGTTTGACTGACCTCGCCGTCTATTCCTAAACCTCCGATGGTAGGTGTAAATTCAACTGCGGTTACTTGGGAGCCTAACCTGGTGATAAAGATTTCTGATAATAACGTATTGGTCGTTAGAAATAAATAGAAACGTACCTTTGCCACACAGAACCTAATTCCAAACCGATGACTCCTGCGCCGATGACTATTAATCTCTTTGGAACTTCGGTCAAAGACAACGCACCCGTAGAAGAGATGATTTGTTTTTCGTCTATCTCGATACCTGGGAACGGGGTTACTTCGCTACCGGTAGCTATTACGATATTTTTGGCATTAACGGTGGTTCCGACCGATCCATCCGGCTGAAGAACGGTGACTTGATTTTTACCAGTAATTTTTCCATGACCCTTAACCCATTCGACTTTATTCTTTTTAAATAACCCAGCTATACCGCCGGTCAACGCCGCCACTACGTTTCTTTTTTGTTCCATCAGTTTTTCCAAGTCCAGCTGTACATTTTGCACTGTAAAGAAAAAATAAAAAAAAAAAAAAAAAGATTCGTACCACGTGTAATCGTTATTAGGATGCGGGACAAGTTTAGAGTACTTACCCAGTACGCCACGCTTTTGTAAATCTCCACTATGCGCCATATGATAATAATAAGAATTATTTAAAAGGGACTTGGACGGGATACATCCGATATTTAAACAAGTACCACCCAACGTTGGATTTTTCTCGATGCAGGCAGTTTTCATACCCAATTGCGCGGATTTGATCGCAGCCACGTATCCTCCAGGACCAGAACCTATAACAACTACGTCGACGTCTATCGCACTGGCGTATCTTCTCTGCTGGGCTGCCGTCAAGCCAGGTAAAATGCGCTTCGCGCATGTTGGCTAAAATCAAACGTCGGAGATAAACTCGTATAGTAGTTGATAATTCAAGACATTTGTGGGATCGATCAATGACATAATCGATGAAATAAAACTCTCATGAATTGTAATGATTTTTATTGGAACTCGTAGCCTCGTATCGTAAGACCTTAGGATTCTTACGTCACTTATGGTAGAAAGTGAACGAAATCGTAGAAACTTTCTTATTAACGACACAGAAAGTTTCTATGGTCGAGTTGCCCTTCAGGATATTACGAAATAGTATTCTATAATGAACGTCTTACGACGAGACGAGTCGAAATAATGAAAAAATTCCTTTTTAAACGATAGAATAGACATTTGGCTTACCTTGATGGAAGTGGTCACTAAATTCCAAAAGCTGGCTTGCATGATACCTTTTATAATATACCTTAAACTAGAATACAGGGGTCAAAAAAAGATCACCGAAGTCCTCAATAGTGCAAACTGAAGGCTGCCGGTTATCACAATATATATATATGTGTGTGTGTATTATGCGATAACTCGATATATTCATGCAATAAGACGTTAAAATGTCCTGGTTAGATGGCACCAGTTTTATCTTTCGACGGTTTAATAGGCTTTCTCGGTCGACAATGCAGTTTGGATCGATGCAATTTTATGCAAATGATTGAAATGAAAGTTCAGAAAAATCCTTAGGAAAATGGATACCAAATCGATCGAATATGATGCTTCGAACGTGGATCGTAATTTAAATATATATATATATATATATATATATATTAATTTATAGACGATAATTAATAAACGGAATTGTAGTTCGGTATATATTAATCAAGAACGAATTATTCGTTTTATCGAAAGCCGAAGGAACGAATTCGATCGTTGAAATATTAATTATCGAAGAACGAATTTCAAACTTTGGCGCCATCTTGTTCAAAAATAAATCGAACCAATGGGAAAGCTCGCGATTCTCCGTCCCTCCTTTTCTATCGTCTTTCGTAACGAAAATTCGAACGTCGAGCGGGAAAACGAAAATTTCGAGGCTGACATCTTGCGGGGTGAGGATTCAAGAACGTCTTGCGCGACGAAAAGTCTCGCGAATCGATTTACACGTTGAGTTTTAACTGCATACACACACACACACATAATATACATGTTATATATATATATATATATATATATATATCATATATGTAGAGAGAAAATTGTCAGAGTAGAGAAACGTCGTGTGTCGCGTCTAGGAGCCTAAGCGACGGCCCTTAGGGTCTGTACAATTTTTTTATGTGCAAAGGGTGGCGACAAAAGAGAACGTACAACGAATAAGGGAGAGAAAAAGAGACAGACAGAGAGAGAGAGAGAGAGAGAGAGTGAGAGAGAAAGAGGGAGAGAGATAGAATAAGTAGAGCCACGTGATAAAGGAAGAAGAGGGAGAGACGTTAAGGGGAAAGGGCTTGGAGGGAGAAGGACAACAGATGTCCTACTGTATGACGCACGGGGATATTTAGCCTTCGCGAGGATAGTCGTTGCCTTGTTCCTGCACGTTGCGGAAGTATAGTGGTTCAGAAAAAAAGAGGTTAATCTCTCTCTCTCTCTCTCTCTCTCTCTCTCTTTCTTTCTTTCTCTTCCTCTATCTATCTCTCTCTTTCTCTCTTTCTTTTGCTCTCTCTCTCTCTCTTTTATCACGCTTGCCAAAACAAGGATTTATTTTCGAAAGGACTCCGCTCCAAATTACAAGTATGTATTTTCCTTTCGAATTTATCGAAAGCAATTAATCGATCGCGTAATTAATAAGAAATCGATGATCGTGTTCGATATCAATTATCGAAGTATCCGAACGAGTTCCGTCGATTATTTTTTCGTCGCGTTTTTGTCTTCTTTTTTCATTATTATTTGCAATCACGATTGCAATTATGATTATGTATATATATATATATATATATATATATATATATATATATAATATATACGCGCGCGCGCGCATGTACAGTATAATCGTTAATTTGGTAGTATCGTTTCGAAACGAATAAGGGTACGATGTATTCGAAATAATAAATCACCACGTATTAGGATAAATATAATCAACGGACGATGTGCGAAATATCGAAGGTCCAACGGAGGATCTTTCGCGATCAGGATCCACCGCGAATACGCGAGAAGACGAAGGATAATAGTCGTTTTTTAAAAAACGAGCCGGAGTTTTCCAAATCGACGCCTAATTCGCCCACGGCATTGCAACAAAGGGCATCGACGACGACGACGACGACGACGTCAAGTTTGGAAAAGTGTTTGAGCGAGCCAGAATTCTCAGAGAAGGAATCGAAGATTGAGGATCGTTCGGGAATGAGGACGAAAGAGTCGGCTTCCTTTTCGTCGTTATCTTTGAAAATTGACGTCAATGAGAAACGAAAGGAATCCACCTCATCGTCTTTCGTATCGACGAACGTTCACGATTTCGTCGTCGAACTCACTGCGAAAGTGCCTTCGTCCACGTCCTCGTCCTTTTGCGATAAAAAGGTAAGAGGTAAAAATCTTTGATTCTCTTATAATCATAATATTAATAATTTGCTAATTATATGCCCGCTGCGTCACGTAATTAATACATACCTGCGTCGTCGCAGGAGTGACGCGCGATCACGTGACCACCGCGCGTGATTCGAATTATTAACGAATAGTAAATAATATTTGACACGGATAAAGACGATAACCACGATGCTCCGATTTCGATCGTTTCCCCCTTATCTCCAACTTCGATCGATTGCTCGCAAATATTACGACGTTTTCCCGTAAGCCGTATATCAAATATCTTTCGAAATCTCAAATAATATTTTTCGCGTTTATAGAGAGAGAGAGACACGCGCCGCGTAAGTTATTTACGTAATTTCTTTCGAATATATCATTATTCAATGAACCGAATCGAAAGTAATATTAAAATACGCGTTTGCAACGCGTTTATTGTTAACGATCGGCCACGTACGACGAATTATAATTAAATATGCGTAGTCGTGAATGTCGAAATGGAGAAAGGCGAGGTTATGGTATACCCGACGTAATGAGATTTAATATAAATGGAATTTATTTAATATCGCGGAGGCTTTTTCCGAAGGACGTGTCCAAAACAAATTCCACGAGGTACGAAGCGTACGAATATGATTTATATATATATATCGTGGAACGTACGAGTACGAAGATTACGCATCCGTGAAAAGTTAAAAAAAGAAAAAAATGTCACGTTGCGTCCCGGCGAAGAAACAGTAAAGTCACTCGGGCGGAATAAACCTTGAATAAGATATCATCGACATCGAGAAGAGAGCCTTTGACAGGTTTTATTTTGTTACAATATAATATACGTAAATCGTTAGATTTAATTTCGACGATACGATGCAATATCTTTCGTTCTTTCTTTTCTCTAATCGCGTTAGCATTGAACACGACGATCCCGTACCATTCAATTATTTCGTGTTCCCGTTCGTACTCAACAGAATTATATTAATATTTTATCTACCCGCGCGCGTACACGTATACGTAGGATACGAGTATAAACGGATATATGGCGCAATCTTGAATATCGTGAAAACGCGATTCGATCAGCGCGCGCGTAAGGTTAACCTTACGGGGAAACGAAGAAATGTATTTACTTTTGACCGCAAGAACCAGTTTCCATCGTTAATGAAGTTTCAACTGGTGGTGTCAGGTTTAAAGAGTTCGCACGTACCCGAGTATTATATTGTAGGTACCTACTTAGCGGTGGTGTCATTAGTGGAACGACAGGAATAGAAAATAATAATTTATTGGAAAATTATATCCAACGCTGTTAACACCTTTCTTCAATCTCTATGATTATTATTAATTCGATAATGGCATCGTCCTCGTCGTAGTCATCGTCGTAATCATCGTCGTAGGTCTTAGTCGTTGATCGATCGTATTGCAGGAAAGGCGAATGATGTTTTGTTAAGGATACGACAGATGTTCAGTTCTTAAAATTCCTGGAAAAGGGAGATGATGCATCCAATAGCGTGCAAGGTGATCGTACCACGCGACATGCAGAGGGCCCCGAGATGAATTAGGTTCGGACCTGGAAGATGCGGGCCTGTTGCAGGTTCCTTTCCACGGATGCCTTCCTTTGTGCGGAATTTGGATTAAGGGGCTTTCATAATAACAATCATTTTTCGCGTTATCGTATATCCAAAGGATTTATCCTATCGTCTAAAGCTATACGACACGCCGTCGTCGTTTTCCATATCGTTCTACATAAAATAGGACAAGTAGATACCTCCTTTATCGACCGCCAGATCAATGATTGTCTTAATCATTTATTTTCTAATTATTTTCTTTTCTTTTTGTTTACTTTTTCCCAGTTAACATTATCTCCCATCTCTTTATGGATTTGTCGTGGAACGTTATAAATCTAATGTAGATCTAGTCAATCTAAAAGGTTCAACAACTCCAATGACTTCCTGAAGATTTCCATGTTGTACCGTTTTATTTTACGTTCGAGCCACATACGAACGCGAATAGCTTTAAGCGGAAATTCGCTTGCTAATACCACGTACATACGTTTATACATAGATTTTATATATATATATATATATATATATATATATATATATATATATATATATATACACACACACACATATATATGTAACAACATGAGGGCATTGACCGCCTATGTTAACATTCGATCGGAATCGCGCTATTTTTGGTAGAAACAATTTCTCAGTCCCGTAACTGTATTCCTCAAGATTGAGAGACGTTTTCGATGAATATTTTATCGAGTCTCTCATCAATTGCACCGACCATCTCAAATTCATTCGAATTCATCGAAATGGCTGAAGAAAAAATTGACCTAACTCAACGTTTATTACGAAATAACGATGAAGTATCTTCGTTGTTAAACGTATTTTTTTACGTTGATTAATTTTACGGTAGAACTCGGTAGTCAAAAAGAAAAGAAGAAAAAAATAATTACGATTCTTATCCTCCTCTCCGTTGATCAATTTCAATAGTAGCGTTCGAACGATATTTACCACACAAAAAAATATATACGCAATTCTTTTCTTTTTTTTTTCGTCAATCTCTCATTGAGATCAATTTTAACGTCGTGTTTTCGTCGTTGGAAGAGCCCCGTGAAGTCTTCTCGAATTCTTTTTCTAGTTCGTACGATCGTACGAGAGAGGCGTGAAAACATTTAGTAGGCTGGCGTTCGGTGTGAAGGCAGCCTAATTAAGGCTGGAGCCAACAGCGTGGTCTCGAGGTGCAGCTTGCCGTGGCGGAGCTTCAGTTCGGTGTTTACGCTCGTACTTTAAACATTTTTCTTAACTCCCTTTAGCTCCGTAAACGTACATAACGCACCAGGTGTTGTCTTTTTTCTTTCCTCCTCCCCTGCCATTTCTTTTCTTTCTTTCTCTCTCTCTCTCTCTCTCTCTCTTTTTCGTACGTTTATCGATTTTTTTTTGCAACATTATCAATTGAAAATCAGTGGTGACAATTTTCATTAGTGATATACCATCAATCGAGTTTAGTTAGAATCGAACGACGAAGTTCTCCTTTTTTTGTTTTTGTTTTTTGAACATAACGACGTTAATAAACATAAATATTTGTGCCAACGAACAATTGGAATCTCCTGCGAGTGATCTACGTCCGACTTCTAGTACGTATTTCTATGTATTTATATATATAAATATATTTTTCTTTTTTTCAATTAATAATCAGATTTAATTACTGATCAAATTTAGATTAATGTCGAAACTATTTTATCGTTTACGTTGGAAGAAATAGCAGGATGTGAAAATTACGGTATATAACGTTATTATTTAATATTAATGAACGAGATTAATTGTTAATACAAGCTTCATCGTACTAGAAAAATTAGAATGCGAAAGTTCAAGCTAACTGTCCCTGTTAATTTTAATTTTAATTTTTTTTTAATTAAAACGTACACGACTTACATGAGTTTTTCCATATCTGAATAATCCTCTTCAGTATGTGATAACATTCATTCGAAACGTATTCAAAAATTTACGTGTGTGTCCTATGTTTGTGTGTGTGTTATATACATATATATATATTTGTGCATATGTGTGTATATACTTGTTTGCAACGATGTAAAATTGCGTAACACGAAGGCGTTTTGTATTTGCACGCCCATTTGACGTATTTCGCCTACTTAAGTTCACGCACGCACACTTATCGTACACCACCTATCTATACAATTAATATTTGTTTGCTTTGACAACAAAAAAAAAAGAAAAAGACAAGAGGACGGAACCTCTCGAGTTATGGCACCTAACAGATATTATTACGTTGGGTGACCTACTAATTAAAAAAAATTCGCAGTCGTACTCATTAAAATTATGAATGATAGCGTGTGTTTTTTTATGTGTGCGCTCGCGTTTTTTCATGAATTATTTAAACGACTTCGCCAGAGATATTTTCTTTTTATTTATTTATTATATTTATTGATATGTTTCTTTTTTCTCTCGCGTGTAATTTCTAATACTTCATTCCATTATCTTTATTACATAATGAATGATAATATCGGAAAAAAAAATATATATATATATATAAAATATTTAAAATAATATAGTCTCTAGGGTATTAATGATAACGATATCGATTTATTATATATTCGATTTGAACGTAGCACGGAGCTCTCATGCCTTTTATAAAAGGCGACCCCGTAGTAGCGTGCATACTATGGTTACATCCGTTGAATAATTATAAGATAACGCTTATCGTGGTATACGTCTGGCGTACTTTGCTCGTAAATTTAAGACAAAGATTTGCTTTGAAACCGCCAATCGTTAGACCAGATATCAACCACATAAACCTTTTCGATGGCTCGATTAGCGTCTATCTAAAATTAACAAAGCGGAAAAATTATATCTATATAATTTTTTTTGTTTTTTTTTTTTTTTTTTTTCATAAGTTTAAAAGATATTAAATATGTCGTTATCTTTGTAATTTATCGTCGGCCAACTACCGCGCATTCGAATAATTTTTAATGAAGAGACTAGTTTGTAACGTAGACAAATTTTGTTTTCTCACTTTTCCGTTTTATCTTTACAACGACCATCACAAGCGGTAATTTTAACTTTCTAATTGTTTTATTATATACAACCCGTGACTCATTATCTACGATCGTGCGATCATTATTTTCTCCGTTGTCCTATGAATTATTATTCTCGAAAATATTCATATTTACGTATGTACAAAGACATTGACTCGTGAAAATGCGACGTGGAATTTAATAAAGAAATCTTTAACGGGTATTTTATTCAAGGGGGAAAATATTTTGAAAAGCTTGAATTTCGAACGTAATAGTTTTCATATATATATATGTCTGTGTATGTATATATATTCATTCATTTTCTCGGCACATTTTTTACAACGTAAAAAAAAATGTGCTAGTAGTAAGGTATTTTTATAGTGGGTAAAATGTTATTAATAAATTGTTCGTATTGAGAGTCACAGTTTTGAACGATTTAAACGATCGGTATACTTTCAAAGTGACCAAGTTGTCGGTCTTAAAAGATTAATTCAACTGCAAACTGGTTGCACCACGTTCAGAACTAGATTCTCCTTGTGAGACTGAGATTCTTATATACAGGGTGTGAAATCATTTCCTGCAATCGACCGGTCAACAATTTCGAACGACTTTCGATCGACTTAGTTTCGAGCGAGCGAGTGAGAGATAGATAGAGAGAGAGAGAGAAAAGGAAAAAGGATAATTAAAAACGATTTATAATACGTACGTGCATAACTTGTATCGATAATAATCGTTTTCAATCGTAGTTGAACGTGTCAATTCGCTATTTTTTTTGTCTTTTGTCTATTTGTTCTTTTTTTTTTTTTTTATTTAACATTTCCTCAATCCTTACTATTTTCTCCAAGTAAAAATTTTTCTTAGGTCTCGAATCGAATAAAGTTCATCTCGAATGATGAATGATTGAACGATTGATTTATGAATCGAATCTCGCGCGTGTCGACGTATATCGAGATAAATCGACTTCGACGTCGTGGTTGGAAGAAAAACAAAAGAAAAGAAAATAAAGGATAGAAAGATAAAGAAAAAAAAAAAGAAAAAAGAAAAAGAACAGGAATGGCAAAAACGCGTGTTAAATTTGCAAAATGACAGACGTAATCGTGAACTCGAGCATAAATGCACGTGCGTCTTATGTACGCGGAAGTACGCAAGTACATGATGGAGAACGAGTTATATTTTTAAACATACATACGTATGTACATATGTAGTATAACGTAGTCGACGATCTTTAACGCCGTTAGAAGAGAGCAACGTCGTGCACGTTCTAAACATATATAAAATAGTCTTTATCTTTCGTCGGCGTAATTAACAGTAAAATAAATGAATATAATAGTTCGATTGGAAATCTCGTAGAAAAATAATAAGCCTCTCTTGTGAAAAAGTAAAGAAAAAAAAAAAAAAAAAAAAGAAGAAGAAGAAGAAGAAGTTGCTTCTAAAATTAATTTTAAAAAGCGAGAAGAATTAATTGGCTCATGGTTAGGAAATTTCCAATAACATTCTATTTTTATTCTTATTACGAACAATAACCTTGGACCGTAATATCATATATTTACTAGGTATATATATACGTGAGTATATATGAAAGATTTTTTAAATAATATGAGAACAGAGATAGAGATAGATAAAGAGAGACCGCGTGAAGCAATTATTTTCGAATGGAAAGGTAAAAGTGCACTCGGTTATTGTTCGGTACTCCGTTGATGGCAGTAGGTCGTTGCAGGTGTCAAGAGAAATAAATAAAAAGAAAGAAAAAAGAAAAATATAAAAAAAAAAAAAAATAAAGAAAAATCAAAATAACAAAAGACGCGCATAATTCTCTCGGTTCTAATGTTACTTTCTAAGAATAAGAGGGACGGATTCGCGTAAAATGGTTGCGTCTGACGACTTCACGGCATATTAACGTCGCTGTGAGCATTTAAAAGTCATTACCGCGAGAGATAGAAAGAGAAAAGCGTTAGGATTCTTCTTACGACTTTGCGAAGAAAATGACTGTGCGCGACTGTTATTTCTCTCCCCGAGATGATCTCAGGATGATAAAATTTAACGTTCACTTTGCTCGGGTACCATGACCAATCGGTTTTTAATCGGATACCAATTCCCTCGAATATTTTTATGAATCGCTAACTTATCGTACGTATAATTAAGTCTTTACATATTATAGGTACACGCGAAGAAAATAAATTTCATTTAAAAGTTATCGTGAATTTAATGGTCAATTTGAAGACTCTTCGTTCAAAACGATTTTGATTTAACGACGAAAATATATATATATATATATATGTGTGTGTGTGTGTGATACCACCGGTTATAATATATATCTTTTATTTTAAATCCAAGATAAGATGAACTATCTTTATTCTAATATTTTCGAAGCGTTATCACTGTAATTACTAGATAGATAGATAGATAGAGAGAGAGAGAGAGAGAGAAGACCGTGTGATGACTTTGAAAATAGTAAATGATGAATCATGTCATCGTCATTGTTTCTACGAGCTCGCGTGCAAAAGAAAAAAAGGAAAACAGAAAAATTGCATAGGACAATTGCATTAGTCGAAAAATAGAATCGTTTCTTCCCGCGTGTTAAAATATCATAAAGTATGAAAGAGAAAACGAAGAATAGTTTATGAGTACACACGGTGAATAGGACGATTTAACGAATGACCGTGTATTTTCTTTTTATCCTATCATTTTCTTTTTCTCTGATGTCTGTGATAAATTAAAAAAAAAAAAAAAAAAAAAAAAAAAAAAAAAAATTTTTTTTTTTTTTTTTTTTTTTTTTTTTTTTTTTTTTCAAATTCATCAACGAGAAAATCCATCGACGAAGCTGGAAACAACGTCGTATCCTTTTCCCTCTTAGAAAAGAGAAAAAAAAATATTTTTAATTTTTTTTTTCTTTTTTTTTTTTTTTTTTCTTTTTTCTTTTTTTTTTTTTTTTTTCTTTTTTTTTTTTTTTTTTTTTTTTTCAAGTTCATCGACGAGAAAATCCATCAACGAAGCTGGAAACAACGTCGTATCCTTTTCCCTCTTAGAAAAGAGAAAAAAAAATATTTTTAATTTTTTTTTTTTTTTTTTTTTTTTTTTTTTTTTTTTTTTTTTTTTCAAGTCCATCGACGAGGAAGTCCATCGATGAAGCTCGAAACAACTTCGTATCCTTTCCCCTCTTAGAAAAGAGAGTCAGTTAGGGATAGAACATTCGGTTTCGCTTTTTCCAATTCTCAGGGATGCGAGAAGACAAAGCCTAACTTGCAGACGTCGCGTTCGCTTTCTAAACGGTCGAACGAATTTCCTATTCTCCCGCGATGAGAATCGTTCAACGCTTGCTGTTACTGTTACTGGCTGCTGCTACCGTTCCATGAGCCAGATTCAATGCGATCGATTAGAACGCGATCCCTCGTTTGAAGTTCGTTTTATCGTTTAATAAAAATCGATCAAAGTTGAAATCAGTTTCTATGTCTTACAAAGGAACAATTCTTTGGAATTTGCTTTCGGTTGAAATCGTACGAAAACGAAAGAGGAAAAAGAAAGAAGATAATAAAATATATAAAAATTAGAAGTCAGACACGGGAACGGATATAGAAAAGAAAACGGGAAAAAAGAAAAGACGTTGTAATAATTAATTTATAACGATTGTGTCGTTTTTACAAATAATTATTCCTCGATTCGAGGATAACGTTTTATTGAGCGATTATCTATAGGATTACAAAAAAATATATATATATATAATCCGGATTTAAAGGACGTGAAACGATGACAATAACGGAGATAAAAGGGTGGAATGGCTGACGCGACGATAGGAGAATTAGGTATTCGATGATGTCGGAAGTGCAACGTGCTCGTTATCGGCTCTCGATTGCTTTTCCGAACTTCTCAATCAGCCACAATTTCCTGCTCGCTCGACGTCGAGAATCGATCGTTCGAACCCGACGACGATGTCGTCGTCTAGCCTAATCAGGGCGGAGGTACAAAATTTATCGCTCGAAGATGCACCGGAAAATGATGCATCGATGCACGCGCAACTTTTACTTTAAAACACTTCGCCATTACGTTCCTCCTCTTCTCTATCCTTTTCTTTTTTTTTTTTTTTTTTCTTTATCCATCGTACCTTACGGAGTTTTCGTCTCGTCGTTTTTCAAACGAACGACCAACTCTTTTTATATTATCCATAGCTCGTCGTAGCAGGCAATAAGAAATTTCGATTTATTCGATCGTAGGCATATCGATCTAGCCTTATCTACGATCGATTTTTATTCAACTAGGAGGTACCTTATCAATCGAAGGAAAATTATTTTTAATGCGTCGATTGAACTTTGAAATATTTTCTCATACGTCGTATATATATATATATATATATATTTTTTTTTTTTACCGATCGTCGAGCGGATTTAATAGTTAAGATAAACAAGGAATTCGATTGAACGAGTCGCGAAGACGATCTCGATGGTCAGATTACGAGAGAGTGAAAGTACTTACTTGGCGAACAGGTGGCCAAGACGGGAAGCGTTTTCTACCGCGGAGATTTCAGTCTCGTGAACGATCTCGAACGAGATCGACGCCGTTCGTCTTTCCTCCAACGGACATATACGGGGGAAGTTTTAAGGGATATACCGAGAAGCCTTTTTCTTTTATTTCCTAATTAAAACATTAGAGATCGTACGTGTACGGATCGACGTGTTGTAAAGAAGAAATTGTTCGAATAATTTAAACATCTTTTAGATTTTACGTGTCGTAACGCAATTACGGTAGGAAAATAATTATTACACGAGTGCGTCGACGAAATATTTTACGAATTAAAATTAATTAACTTCTCGCTCATAAGGAGTATAAGAAAGTAAGAAAATTATATATAAATATATATATATATATATATATATATACATATATACATGTATAAAGGTGAAGTTATTTCTAAGGTAAAGAAAATATTCCGCACGTGTGCCGAGTGCATCGTCGTCCGCATCGTTCTTTGCTATCCGACGACGACGAGGACTCCAAGGGTGGATTCGAAGATGCGAGAAGGAGAAGAAGCAGGTAATAGCCAGAGGTCGTATTGCTCTTATTAAAGGGTCGCCGTTGACCGATGCAGGTGGCTGCAGCGCGGTTAGGAACGGCGAAGAAAGCTTTTCGATAATAACAAAGGGCTCGACGAGAGATAGCTATCGCCGTTTTTATTCTGCCGCCTTTCGAATCCACCTCTCCGTGATTTTTAATAAAGATCGAGTACGGTATCGATCTATCGATCAAAATTTATTTATTTCTTTTTTCTCTTCCTCTCAACTATGGAATGTGCGTGTCTGCATGTGTGTATATATATATATATATATTTTTTTTTTTTTTATTTGTTTCGTAGATAAATAATTGCGAACTCGATTGAAATTATTATCATTAAAGAGGAAAGAAAAAAGTGCTCTACGTAAAATTTACGAAGTTTTTACGTAGTTACTCGCGTTACGCTTAAAAAAAAAAAAAGAAAAAAATTGATATTAATGCATACGTGCGATCGAGAGAAAGTCTCTTTTGTTCATTTATTTTTTTTCTCTCTCTTTCTCTCTTTTCTTCTTTTCTTTTTACCTTTTTTTTTTTTATCCATCACCTTTCTACCTTTTCATTGATATTCAATTTACTCGTGTGATTTCAAAGTAAGAGCAAAGGTATTTACGATCGACGCCGAAGTTAAAACGTTCTTTGGAGCATGTTATCTCGACTGGGTAGAAAGTGTATATGATTTTCTTGCAATTATTCGATCCATCATCAACCCTTCCTTCACGATGTCGAAGACAACATTAATTTTTTTTTTTTTTTCGAAATATATATATATATATATACACATCAATTCTTTTATAAATAAATCACTTCTTTTTCGTTTGACAAATAAAAAAAAAATGGAATTTTAACGCGCCTTGCCTTCTCCTTCGCTCTCGAATCATCGACTTGGTAAAGTTTCGACCGCATAACGCATAAACTCATAATTAAATGTCGGCGAACTTCCGTTTAGGGTAGAAATGGAAGGATAGCGGTTTGTGCCCTTTCACCTTGTTCCCACGAACGTAAAAATGAACAAAGAAAAAAGACAGAGAGAGAGAGAGAGAGAGAGAGAGAGAGAGAGAGAGAGAGAGAGAGAGAGATAAAAAAAAGAAAGGTAGAGTACTCGAGTACTCGAATAATTTGAGTTAGGACAAAAATATTCTATCGTTAAGAGAAAAAGATAGAAATAGAGAGATAGAGATGGAGAGGGAAATAGAGAGAAAGAGAGAGAGAGAGAGAGAGAGAGAGAATTCTATTTATACGAATATATGTGTATACGAAGTACATTGTAAGTGAGTACATGTCTCTCTATCTAAATTATCCATATGTAGTATGCACGTAATATATATATATATATATACATATATTATCGCTTTACAAGTATTAGTTATCTATACGTCCGTTGTCCTTGTGTGGGCATTATCTATGCATGTATGGGATTGTTAGTGCGTATGGAAGATTATGGGTGTGTCGGTATCCGTTACACAGAGAGAGAAAGAGAGAGAGAGAGAGGTCACATGGACGACGAGCGCGAACTTGTCTCTTCCTCCTCCTCCTCCTCCTCCTCCTCCTCCTCCTCTCTTGCCTCGTGCGTCTGTCAGTTTGCATCGTGCACTCGAACGAGCGGGAAGTGCATTCCCTCTCTCTCTCTCTCTCTCTCTCTCTTTTCTCTCTATCTTTTTCTCTCTCTGTCTCTCTCTTTATCTCTCTCTTTCTCTATCCAACTGTTTATCTACCTATATAATTATTGTATACCTCGCGAGGCGTGACACATATATATAGGACTTCTCGGTGCTTGGATTTGTTTTCGTCCTCCTCCTCCTCCTCCTCCCTTACCCTCCCACACCAAAAACAATCCCAAGTTATTCGTTTTCTCTTTTAATTTTTCCTTTTTTTTTTTTTATTTATTTATTATTCTTTTCGCTTTCGTTTCCACTCTCTCTCTCTCTCTCTCTCTTCGTCCTTCGCATCATCGACGAGGTAATTATTTTTAAACAATTTCTTTAATCGAACGTTTGTGTATGCCTGTGCTTGATAGATTTTTATCTACTCATTTTTTTTCCTTTTTTGTATTTTTGTATTTTTTTTTTTTTTTTAAGCATGCAATAATTTTTCTTAACTTACTCAATATTACATTGGGATTATTTAATGGGATATTATTGATGGATGATAAGTACGATGAATAAAATTAATTTCTATGTGGACTGATCGAACGTCGATACGTATCTCTCCTTTTTTTCCTTTCTTCTTTTTTTCTTTTTCTTTTTTGTCGCCGTTGTTGTCGTCGTTTCGTTCGGTCTCTCGTAGATGCATCAACAGGACAATTATGTATCGTTTGTCTTGAGGATCCATTATTTAGACTATTATCTTCTCCCATTAAAGATCACAGATGACGTTTTAAAAGAACACTTACGCTTTTCTGTCATAGTTAAATATCATCGTGAGTCATGAAGACGAGTCATTTCAACGATCACGTAAGGAATTCCATGGTCAAAGTTGTCCTTTTATATATATATATATATATATCTATACAAACACACACACACACATAGATTTTATTTTCTTCTAGTCTCTCGGAAAGATATCTATCTCTTTTTTTAATTCGCGACATATAAAGGTTTATAAAACGACGAGAGAACCCTTTTCGTCGTTCGTAAGCTATGCCCTTTAAACTTGTAGAGTACCCTCGAGTAATGCGATCGTCTTCCGGGGCTCTAGACGTAGTTTCTCTTGTTGTTTTCTCTGTCCCGTACTCCACGTAGCCCTTTTAAAAAATCACGAAATCATTCGGACGAATAAATCTCGATATCACCGCGTAGTATTTCTAGTTTTAAATCGGACGTATTTCTTGTCTCTCGGATCTTGATAACAAAGAGAACAAAAAAAAAAAAAAAAGAAAAAAAGATCAAGATTATTATGTCGGAATGATGCATAACAACTCGAGCCGGAGAAGCGACGGAATTCCTACTTTGGAAAATTTAATCGTCTGACGGATGAGAGGTTAAAAATTAAAAAAAGAAATAAATCTCATGAAACGTGCGACAAAAAAAGGGCTACGCAAGGGTGGTGGTGGTGGTGGTGGTGGTGGTACGTGCTCAACGTTCGATTGCTCGATCGTCTCAAAGATTTTCATATCCGTGTCAAGGGGCTGCAACGAAGCATAAACGTGTTCGCGGATCGATCGCCCGAAGAAAAGAAGAAGCGATAGGGTAGCTGCCGTGGGGTTAGGGGAGTATGTTAAACGGGGACAGAGGGGTAGGAAGGAAGGAAGGAAGGTCGGTGGGAAACGAATAGAAAATTTGCTTTTCTTCCTTCTGATCCGTTGTGTACCGTTCGCAGGTATACGCGTACGTGTTTTACCCTACCCCTAACCCCCTACCCCTCTCCCCTTGTGCTGGTTGGCTTTACAATTATTTAGACGCGATTCGTATTCCATTCATGATATCTCGGCTATCGGAAAAAGTCGCTGATATAAACGGAGTGCGTATTTTTTTTTTGTTTGTTTGTTTGTTTGTTTTTTCGTACGTGCCCTTTTTTGCATTCGTGCTTCGATGCATCCGCCGGCATCTCTACCTCTCTCTCTCTCTCTCTCTCTCTCTTTCTCTTATCTCGAGAAAACTTAGAAAATGAAATGCGTGATTTCGTTTCATTGGTCTTTATTTTTAAATTAATAAAAGACCCGCGAAATTGATCGGAGTTAATCAATTGTTCCTCGTTGTTTTTTTTTTCCTTTTCTTTTTTCTTTTTGTACGTTTTTCTTTTCTTTTTGTATCTATCGAAACCACGAAGATATCGTTCCAAGTTGATACCATTAATCCTTCGAAACGAAACGAAACGAAACGTAGAAGATATCCGTAAATAAAAATATCATCGTATGCACATCGATGCGCTCCAAAAAATCAGTATACGTGTGCGCGATGTGTATAAAAAGAAAAAAGATAAAGAAAGAAAGAAAAAAGAATAAAAATGGAGAAAAGGAAAAAAGAGTATTACGTCTGGTGTCATTATGCAAGCAGTACGTCTCTCTCTGTAGGACACCTTTTGTACGATCTTTTGTTGACGCACGAAACTGACTGTGAGCGAGATAAAGACAGACAGATATATATATATATATATATATATATATATATATATATATATATATATATATATATACAGAGAGAGAGAGAGAGAGAGAGAGAGAGAGAGAGAGAGAGAGAAAAGAAAGAATAAAAAAAGGAACATCGTTCTCCATGAATGTGCACAAAGCTTTTCGTGCGCGTAACGAGTTCGTAAGAGATACGCCTGGCTCTCGCACGTTAACTCGTTCATACTTCCATGAAAATCCGTTTCTTTTTCCTTTCTGACGAACGATGAAATGTGATTAAGCTTAAAGGAAGACAGACAGAGAGAGAGAGAGAGAGAGAGAGAGAGAGAACGCGTCCTTAAACGAATTCATTTATTCGAAAGTATAAGAAAATTTATATATTAATTAAACAATTTACTTTTTACCTTTTACTTTTTATATTTTAATGAAAGAAAAGGATTTATGACGAATTTTTTTTCGAACGAAATATCGAAAATATATGTGACAAAACAAAACGAAATCAAATAAAATGGAATAATATATATATATATATTTTTTTTTACATCGATTACTCTCTCTCTTTCTCTCTCTCTCTCGTTCTCTCTCTATTTTTTCCTTATCATATACAAGAAACTTTGTATACGAGATAAACTATAGAAAATATTAAGTTCCAAAGCGTGCAAAAGATGATGATGAGCATCGAAACGAGTCTCTGTTGAACACGCTACGGTACTCAAAAGTTTCTTCACCGTGACCAACAAACGATAAGTTTCTTCCTTTCGAGATGTGCACGTTAACTCGCTCTTCGAATACACCAAGCGCGAAACGCTTGAAAGAAGGCGACATTACTCCAACTGTATAGATACACGGTGGTATATATATATATATATATGTGCGTGTGTGTGTGTGCGCGATTATGGTGTATTATGGTGTAGTGTGTTAGGAGAGATCCCCTAACTCTTTCTTTTTTTCTTTCTTTCTCTCTGTTGTCGTCCCTCTTTCGTGTTTACGTACGCGTCAAACAAACAAGTTCTAATGAATTCGGTTAGAATAAAAGGGAGAGAGAGAGAGAGAGAGAGAGAGAGAGAGAGCCATAACTCAGGAAGGAAGTGAAAAATATTTCATACTTTTTCGTCCCGGAAGTTCTTCCCCTCCTTTCGTATTTATTATTTTCGTTTCGTTTGTCTCTGTCGAGTGCGTTGAGAAAACACAAGTGGGACGGGGATCATTATAAATTTAGTAACAATGGTTTGTTACGATTAGAAGATTCCATTGAATTAAATTGACAATGAAGGATGAACAGAGATATATACATGTATATTTATATATTAGATATAGCGAAGAAATTTATTCGTAATCTAATTAGCTCGTTCGTTAATTCTCTCGAATTACATTCGGCCGTAAGTCAGAGGATGCGTTGTCCTTTTCGTTCTCAACAGTGATTCGTTGGGAGAGTAAAACGTGGAGAGAAATCATCGTCGAGCATTCGTTTGTCGCGTTAAGGATCGTTAGCAGATTCGTTTGTTCTCTCGGCGTCGTAAAACGAGAGAAATTTCTTTTTTTTTTTTTTTTCGTCATTGATTTCAAAAGACATTATAGATCGCGAAATCGCGCATAGAAAGAGGATAGAAATTTACCTTTTACTCGGATCAGATCGATCCATCGAGATTACTTAACAGCCTGGAATTTCGTAATTGAAACGACGAAATTGAATCGTCGATATTATTTGAGATAAAATAAAAGAAAAAATAGATCGATCGATCTGGTCTCTCGAGCAGAAGTAAACAAAATAATTAACGAACAACGAGTACGTCGATGAAGATCGATGGAATCTAATAAGGAAGTCGAGAATCGAAGAGAAAATTCCTTTGTAGAAAGGAAACAAAAAAAAAAGGAAAAAATAAGAATAAAAAAACCAATAACGAAAAAGTCGAAAGGCTACGCGATGATTTTCTATGTTTTCCATTGACCGTTGAAAGGATGATAAATAAAGACCGCGGTGTTCGTTTGTGCGTAGTCATAAAAAAAAGAAAGGAATAAAAACATTTCGAAGAACTCTCTTTATTCAAAGTAGATCAAACCGTTTGTGAGCGCATAGATTTTATGATATTATACGTGCAATCGATGCAATTTCACGATCGAGATATACCCAATAATAAATAACAATGAATAATAATAAAGGAGATTGAAGGGATAACCCAATGAAATATTTGTATAATAATAACTGTATTACCAATTGGTAATAACACCGTTAAATATCAAGTTAACCACTTGTTTTTCAGGTGATTGCTAACGGTCTAAAGAGCGATTCCTCGGACAGCTGCGACGTTTTGACGAACGGTGAGTCACTCCTTTTAGATTTCCTCCTATGATCTTAATTCTATCTATCTTTCTCTTTTATTTCTTTCTTTCTTTCTTTCTTTTTTCTTTGTTTCTTTTTTTTCTTTGTCCGTCGTAAAGAGTTATAACCAGCGACAAAGGGGTGATCCATTAAACGGGTTAGACGAGTAAATCCTGTGTCATCGGCCTGGGATAGGAATGATCTATAACCCCTCGGTAACACTTCCCCCCTCTCACTTTTAATGTTACAATATGAATTTAAAAGGAATTATCTTTATATAGGGGGGGGGCCGGGCCGTGTCCTTTCATCAGAGTTCTCGATTCTTCTTCGTTTTATTTTATTTTATTTTATTTTATTTTATTTTATATTTTCAGTTTATCCTACATTACCGACCGCGTTTAATATCCATTCATATGATTCATTGATAATTGAATGCGTAAAATCAGCTGATTTATATATATATATATATCGTATATATTATCAATGAATTAAGTATAACGCAACACAGTCGGTAATGTAGGATACGTTTAAAGAAAAAAACGATTATATATATATATAATAAATTAAACAAATTAAATTATATTGAATATTCTAAAGTAATTTATTATATATATATATATTTATTTATTTAAAATAAAAAAATTATTACTCATTATACTATTGAAATTAATTCTTTTTTTTTTTTAACGATATTCAATTATATTATACATTTTTGTTCGCGAAATTAGTAGAAAATCATTTCTGAATGTGTCCTTAACTCGATATCATTTAAAGCGGGCGTTCATCACGAGCTGCCTGGCACGCATTTTCTCACGCTACTTCAGCTGCTCCTTACGGTGCAATGATCTCTCTCTCCTCCCTTTCGTACCCGTACACATCTGCCTGAAAATTACTTTTATCTCCAGCCCTTTCCCTCTCGCCACGACAATTCGTTCGGCTCGTTCGTTGCCGGACCTTCCTTCTCTCTCCCTCCATCCTTTTATCCCTCCCTCCCTCTCTCCTCTCTCTCTCTCTTTTTAAATTAATGAAGATAAGCCTTTCGGTATAGTGACTATCATTTCGTCGAAACCCGTCTGTAGTTTTGAATGCCACATCAAATTGTTGCTTTTTTAATGAAACTTCTTATTTTAAATAAGACACTTTTAATTTTTATAACACGTATTTGAAGTATCTAAAAATTAGATTTACAATCGATATTACGGAATCGTCATAGAGATTAGGTTTAATTATTTTTGAAAATTATCCTATACGTGCGCAATCTGCATTGCCAAAAGTTTTTACGTTATTTTCATAACCAATCAATCTTGTTCGAGACTTCGCTTTAAGCCAATTTCTTTTTCGAAACTGTAAAAAGCAACGGCATCTAAAAACTTTTGGCCCATCCTATTGGTATACAAATGTATAAATCCCAAAAAAAAAAAAAGAAAAAAATATATATTTCGATTTCACACGGAACACGAAGCGTAATTAGAAAGTTCGAAGATTTACACTGTCGATATTGCGTTTACAAAACGAGAGACAGGCGAGAAAGTCGTCGAACGAATTAGATTGATTATTACCTTTGCATCGGTGGTTTCACTTTCGATTGAAAAAATTATGCAACGCTCGTTCCCCTTTTTTTCGATGTGTATATTTTTGTTTTTTCTTTTTCTTTTTCTTTATTTTTCTCTTTCGTTTTTTTTTTTTATTGCTTTTTGGTCATTGGAGAGAACTTAAAAATTGAAATATTATGAGGAAGGAAAAGGGAAAGAGTATTTTGTAATAAGAATACGGCAATAGTTGGTGATAGTAATTCGAGAGATCCGTCTGGATTCGTTTCTCTTTGGTAATAAAACGTCATCGTGGTGGTTAGTTACGTTACTCTAATTTCTCTCTCCTCTCTCTCTCTCTCTCTCTCATTCTCTCTCATTCTCTCTCTCCCTGTCTCTGCCACCATCGTTTATTACCTCATCAAATAATTTTCGTTCGGCGCGTATAACAAAGTTAACAAGTCATCAAACAATCTACAGTAATTTTATTTCGCAATTTGCTCAACATTAATATTCTAATTGATATGCAAACAGGTTGACTTAAAGAGAGAAAAAAAAAAAAAAGAAAAAAATACGTATGTATACGTAAGCGAACGTCTTAATCGACACTTGGTCATTTTCTTTTTCCATAATACTTCCAACTTTCATTTGGAAACTTTTGAAAAATCATTTTTTCTTTTTTTTTTTTTTTTTTACGAAATAGAAAAGTCATAGAGAAGGAAGAGGGAAAGAAAGAAAGAAAGAATGTATCCCCTCTATCGTCTTAGAAAATATCACGACACTTTTCTTTTCATCTTCTTTCTCTCACGACTATGGAAAAGAAAGGAGCGAGTGTAATCGTTGTAACGAGTCGAAGAAAGGGGAGGTGATTCGGAGGGAAGAAGAGGAGGAAAAGGAGGAGGAAAAGTAGGAGGAGGAGGAGGAGGAGGAGGGATTCTTTTACACGACTAATATCGTCACGCATGGTCGACTTTTCATTCGTGAAATTCACTTTCCGCTCGTAAAGTCAAATAATCCGAATCGGATTCGCTTCCCCGTTTGTCGAGAGAGAGAGAGAGAGAGAGAGAAAGAGAGAGAAGAAGAAAGTGAGAAGCCTCCTTGCAATTCGATTTCCTTTTATTTTCTATCGATCGACGATGACTCGGCACTTTTGTCGATCATTCTTACGTTACTCGATTATTAGAAAGATATCGATTTAAAAAAAAAAAAGAAAAAAAATCACGAAGAACACAACAATTATCAACATTAAGATTTCTAATTAGTCGATCAATTCGTAACATTTAATCTCGTGAATGTTGTTAAAGGGAAAAAAAATCTTATACGAACTTTTCAAACTCTTAAAACGCATACGTGCGTGCGTATCAAATAGATTCGTTCTTCCATAAAAAAAAAAAGAAAATAATAATAATAATAATAATAATAATAACAATAACAATAATAATGAAGAAAAAGAAAGAGGGAAAAAAATAGACGACGACGAACAAAGTAATCTCTCGAAACTGCAGATACGCAGGTAAAACCATACGTAAATGCATAGGCGGGTGGGTGTGTGCAGGGTGGCAGAGTGCATATTTTTTTGAATGCGCCCTCCCACCGGTTTCGTTCTCGCCGAGAAAAAGATTTTTCTTTTCTATTTTTCTTTTTTTTTTTTTTTTTTTTTTTTTTTTTTTTCGTTGCACGGGGAGCACTCGGTCAGAGAGATATACTACCTATCAGTATAACGAGCCGTCTCAGTTGAAACAGAAGAACAACCATCGAAACAAGAGAGCCGTACGTCTAACAAGCTACCGTAGAATGCATGCAACGTCGAAATGCATCCTCGGTGCAGTGTCGCACTGCTTTCTTGCTTGCTTTTACCAAGAGGAGAGAGAGAGAGAGAGAGAAACCTGCTGCGCTAATCCCGGAAAAGAAGTTCGAGTCTCTCTTGCTCCTTGTCTTTCTTATTAAGAAAGTATCCGTCCGTCTCTCTCTTTCTCATTTTTTTTCTTTTTTTCATTTTTTTTTCCCCTTAGTCTCTCATCCTTCCATTCTCGTCACAATAATTTATTAATTATTCTCGCGAAATTTCTCCACGAAATCTATTTTTTCTTTTTTTTTTATCTTTATTTTTATCTTTAATTCTCTCTTTTTTTCTCTTTTACTCTTTTTATTAAAAAGAAAAAAGAAAAGAAAGAAATTAAAAGAAAAACGTGTTACGCACGACCCTAGCGAAACTTCGAGACAACCTTGATTTTGTTTATAGCCTTTAGGCACCTCCTTATCGATGTCATATTATTTATTCGACATTACCTATGCAAATATTTGTAGTATGTAACGACATCGTGACACACTTCTACAAACCTCCATTCTACTTTTACTCCTACTCTTTCTCCTCCTCCTCCTCCTCCTCCTCCTCCTATTTTTTCTCTCTTTGATCGCAACGACAAGTTTTAAGAGGATCGATCCATTAGTTTTAACGCGATTAAGACGACGGTGAAACGAAAAATTCGATTTCGTTGTTTAAATAAATACGCAAATCGTTTAGTTGTGAGGATATCTAACGGGATACGAATACAGTTAACCGGTTTTGACAATTTTTTTTTAATCGATCCAACATATTTTCCCATCCAACGAGATCGACATCTTCTATCATTTAAAAAAAATCTGTACGCCTATTAAACGAATAAATGAGAAAACTAGAACGTTAGAACGCTAGAAGAAGGATCCATTTTAAGATAATACCCGTTAACTATTGTTCAGGTTAAAGTACTTACGGTTATCTCGAGTTGAGGAACGGACGACGATAAGCGAGCAAATTCAATCGTCAATATTTAACTAATTAAACGTTTATAAATTATCTCTGAGAATATATCATAGATAAGCCGACATGGGAGAGACGTTTCAAAGGAGAAAGAAAAATAAAAAAGAAGTGAGAAAAATCGAAGTTTATTACATCGAATGAGATTCAAATTTTATATACGTAATATTATTGGCTTCACCTTGAAATACAGACGCGCGCGCGCGCGCATAAATACATCGTATCCACATACATACATAAATATATACATATATATATATATAAATATATGTATGTACGTATGTATGCAGATACGTATGGACGTACGTAGAGCTCGGTAGACTCGTTCAAACTCTAAACCGATTAGTAGTGACTCTATGCGAAGCCATAAGCAAAACTATATAGGAAAAAAAGCAAGCGCATACTCTTTGATACGGCTCTCGTCCGGAAATGCTTCTCAGTGCGATATACCACGATGTCCGAGGAGGGTTCGGTTAGGGAAAGAATTGCATCGTTGGAGGGTGAATATTAAAATTATTGTCCGAGCTCTTTGCGATAGGAGGGAGGGAGTAACGGGGGAGAAAAAAAATGGACGGGGAAGCTGGGAGCGAGGAAGAAGAGGAAAGGAAGGGAAAGAAAAATCGTTTAGAATTTTTATTCGGTTCGACAGAGAACCAAAATAAAAATAAATAATAATAATAATAACGATCGATGCTCATCGATCCATCGAGTTACATCGTGTCGTGAACAATCGATGTGACTTCTCCTCCTCCTCCTCCTCCTCCTCCTATTTCTCTTTCTCTAGTTTGACTAACACAAAGTTCACGATTTAATTGTTCAGGAAGAAATATGGCACCGGTTTTGGGTGTCCCACCTCCACCACCGCCAGCACCACATATGGGACCCGATGGCCTAATTTTACCTAGGAAACCATACAACCCTTGCCTCACTTCTACCAATCACAAAGATCTACGTAGAGAGTTACTATTTAATCAGAAAATGTAAGTTTAATAATGTCATTTATTTAAAAATATATATATACACATACGTGTGTGCGTATTTTAAAATTCAAATTAAAAAAAAAAGAAAACAATTCTTCGTTCGAATTAATCATTTTAATCGATAGTTATTACACGAGGCAAGATATTATTATTTTTGTCTTCGCTCCCCCTTTTTTCAGAGGTAGAAACGTGTTAAATCAAAAGAGCGAGTTACAAAGAGCGTTAGAGAAGCAAAGAGAGAACGCATCGAGAAAGGAAGCTGAGAGAATTCGCGAGGAAACTTTTAAAGACGATCCAAGGACGGCATTGCAAAGGGCGATAGAGCAAAGGGCAAAACATATTCAAATAATGGTGAGTTTATCTTCGATGAGGAATCAAACGAAATATTCCTTCTTCTTTATCCGTCGAATCATTTGTAAAAAAAAAAAAAAGAAAAAGAATTGTTCGATCGATATCATTAAATTTCGTCATAATTATTTATTCATTTATTTATTTATTTTTTTCCATAGAAAAAAATACTCCGCTCCACTCGAAATATAATCGTAACATTTCTATTTGAATTCCAGCAAGAGCAATCGCAGCCAACGATGATTGAGCCACCAAATAATCTCTTGATAACGGCGAGAGCGAAATTAAGACCGCGTACTGATTCGCAATGAATTAGAAGAAATGTGGAAATTGGATCGAGTGAAACGTGAACGAGAGAGACAAACGATCATTACGTTTTCCTTCATGGATTTTAATGTCGGACGATCATTCTTTTAGGACGTAATTTTTATCTGTATATAGATATACGTACGTACGTACGTACACGTGCATACATACATATATACATATATGAATGTATATATGTATATATTCGTACATTGAGGATCATTTTTTAGAAAAGCAGGACCATAAACTCGCACTCCTTATAGCCATAGATAACAATAACAACAAAAAACAAGGCAAACGCGCGTATTTAAGGAAAAAGAAATGTATGTGTTCCACTTTTTTTTTCTTTTTTTTTTTTTGAAGATTGAACAGAGAAGAAAGATAGGAATGACTTTAGATTATTTTTATGAGGAGTACGATTCGTAGTAAACGTTCATGAATAGATAGTTAAATGATAAAATACGAACCGTTGGTTCGACTATTGAATGTCGATGTTAATTTACCCTACAAGTTGCTTTCTGCTTAAACGTGGAAGTATGATGATGATAATGAAGATGATGATGATTATAATGATGTAGATTCGTGTTCAACAGACAAAGACGAATTTATTTATAATGATCCCTCTCTATACACCATGGTGAGAGATTCTTCCGTGCCTCTTTACGTGGGCTCGTTGATGTTAAGTCGGGACACACTATACTTTCACTTGATAATAACCATGAACCATGAAAAAAAAAAAAAAAAGAAAAAACTATCCGAGAAATTTACTCGACTTGTGGAAAAAGTGTCGATTTTATTTATTGTTATTTTTTTTTTCTTCTTTTTTTTTCGAATCAATTTCATTAAGTCCGGTAAAGAAGGAACCCATAACTCCGACGCTTTCGACCAATAAAATATGTAATGGTTTTTAAAACTTTCTGAATCTATAATTTATAGTCAAAACAGGCGACAGGAGAGACACGAGCATCGAGATAATGTTCTTTTTTATTTTATTTTTTTATTACACAGAGAACATAGAGAAAAAGAGAGAATATTGAAATCAATATTTTGGGACCATACACATAAAGCAAGATTGGATGATTAGGAAAGAAGGCCTTAAATGAATTAGCAAAGCCAGATATATATGATGTAAGATTTTGTGGAAGAGAAAAAAAAAATATATATATATATATATCTGTATTGTAACATACCGTTTCATATATAGTAATAGTTAATTAATAAGTAGAAGCATGTGGTTAACTGATGCATAAGTTTCAAGACTGAAGGAACATGGACGCAAGATCAAGGCTTGAATATTCTAATATGTTTCAAATTACTACGTAGCTAATTGAGATATATGAAAAAAAAAAAAAAAAAGAAAAAAAAAAGAAAAAATAGTATTCTATTTGACTTGCACTTATCATTTCATTGATCTGAAATATCGTTGGGTATATAGTTCTCTTGATATATATATATATATATATATATATATATATATATATATATATATATATATATATAAATATAAATATATATGTATATTATAATGAAATCGTTCTTTATTTATCGCTGCCCACGTTTTCTGCACTAAAATTTTGTTTATTGTTCGTACCAAGTTAATTACAATATATCAAAAGCGTGACAATTTTATCAAAGTGGTACAATTAAACTTTCAAATATATTTTATTTCATACAAGTGATCTATATAAAACATTCCTGTCATTTCCGATAATATACGGGAGAGATCAACAATAAAGAGAATACAAAAGCTATTATACGAGAAAAACTCAAAGAATGAAAATAAATCACCAGTATATATGTATATATAGTTCAGGGGTGAAAGCGATCGATCGACTTGATTTTCTTTTTCAGGTACGTATTCGTTCCAAAAAAAAAAAACAAAAAGAAAAAAAAAGGGACGAAGAGAATACAAAAAAAGGATTTCTTCTCGATAACACTTGTGAAACAAATATTTTCAACTTCGACGTCAGAGCTATTATTATTATTATTATTATTATTATTATTATTATTATTATTATTATTATTATTAATATTATTATTATTATTATTATTATTATTATTATTATTATTATTAAAAGTATAAAGAGTACTTCGTTTTTTCCTTTTTGGTTCGTTTCTCTTTTTCTCTTTTTTCTTTTTTTTTTTTTCTTTTCTTTTGTTTTGTTTGCAGCACCCGTGCTAGCATCATCCGAACGATGTATATCCTTTTTTTTTCTCTCTCTCAAGGGAAAAAAAAGAGAAAGCAAAGATAAAATGCTAATATTACGATGGTAACAAAATACTTGATGTAAGTTTACTTGCGACGAATGCTAATTTTACATCGACGAAATAACTTTACAATGATCATACGCTAAATGAAAATCATCTTAGGGAATCGGAAAAATTGTTGAGAACGATTCAATAATCATCCCCTCGAGAAATAACTTCCTTGCAGGTAGGACGTAATACAAGTGTATGCTCAAATTGGGCAGTGTAACATCCTTTGACGTCGACTAGTGGCGGATAAGCTTCAACCGCACCTTTATCGCACAAATCCTTCAATGCCATTTGATATTTGGTACAACCAACACGATCCAACCAACGTTTACAAAATGCCAAAGTACCTAACGAAACGAAACGAAACGAAACGAAACGAAATTATTTTAGAATTATATTTATCCTTAAAAAAAAAAAAAAAAAAAAAAAAGAATATTCATCGAGATATAATCGTAAACGTTATTATAATTTCATTCCTTACCAAAGTGCTTGTTAATGATATTAAGTAAAAATTTGCTGCTCTGTAATCTGAGCGGTACGTATCCGGCGTCGAAACTCTTCATATAATGAGAACAATCCAAATCGTCATGGACGACACCCCTACCGGTAGATCCAAATGTTTCGATGGCATAAAATTCATTTTCTTCCATTCTCGTGGCCTCGCCACCCTTAACTATCGGCACTGTTTTTCCTGCGTGTATCCGATAAGGCGCAATCGAATGCCCGTTCAAATTTCTGATAGATTTAACCTGAAGGAAAAACGAACAAAAATAAAATATTCATTTGAGATTCATTATACATTCGCTCGGATTAACATACCTGATAAGTTTTACCATCCAATTCAACTTCGTACGATTCCATAACTTCTTGAATGGCAGCACCAACGTCGCAAAGCTGAACGTCAATGCCGGCAGCTTTAATTCCAGTATTGGTAGCATCGCGAACCGCCTCAATTAGTTTATCATACTTCGGATTAAACGCCAATGTGAACGCGCAATCGATGATACGTCCATTGATGTGAGTCCCAAAATCTATTTTCGTAATGTCATCGTATTCCAAAACGGTCGGATCCCCGGCATTAGGAGTATAATGAGCGGCGCAATGATTTCTCGAACAGCCCGTTGGAAATGCCAATCCTGCCTTCAAACCGTCCTCTCCTATTAATTTTCTAGCCGTATCTTCCAATTCGTTGCAAATTTCTATCATTGTCATTCCCGATTTAACCTGTAGAAAAAAAATAAAAGATACAATTCATTTAGGAGAGATTTATGTTTGAAGGATTTACAGATCTTCAGTGATATTAAGGTATATATATATATATATATATATGTATATATCATAAAATTATATACCCATTTCATAATATGTTTTCTCGTCTGTCTATGTGCTTCGGCGGCTTGCCTAGCTTCATTATAAATGTCGCTGTGCATTCTGTCCAAAGCACGTGCTTCTTCGCTTGTAAAACGATTCTTGGCGGTTCTTTCGTCTATTCCAGCGGCAGGTGGATAATCCATTATCTCTCCGATGGGAAAGTTTCCATCTGGAAATAATTCTGAGACTGGAATTGAAGGTCGTTCGGTTTGTTGCTTAACTCCACCTGCCTTATTGCGCGATTTACGTTTCTTCTTTTTTTTCTTAACATCTTCATTTTCCGTTCCAGTTTCTGCTTCGTTGTCGATGATCTCTGTGGATCCTCCGTTAAAAAACGAACAGTATCATTTTATTAAATATATATCCACCATAGAATTACGATGGTTAACAATATAATCGAGGAATGTATTTACCTTCGAGACCTGTGTCATCAGTTTTTGTTTGATCATCCTCCTTCGCTTTATCGTCACCTTCAGGCACGTCTGCGCTAGCCTCTCCGGCACCTATATAAAAAAATGTTTGTAAACATTAAATAAACAAAATATCATACGTGCATTTTTGAATATTAAATTACTTTTATTATATTAAAATATATATAGATATATATATATAACAAATAATTGTTTACAAACAATATTCTTAAAGGTTAATTAAATACACGAAGCAAATAATAATAATCCTCATATTTTGAATATAAATCGTTCCACATGTCTCACCTTTTCCGTATTAACTTGTTATTAAAAGAGATAACATCGAAAATATTTTTTATATGAGAAATATCACAATCGACTAATAAGGATACGATAGTTCGTTTTATTTGAAAAAGAATAAATAAATAAACGAAAGAGGAGATAAAAAATCTTCGTTATAAATCGTAACGTGTAATAAAATTACGTTTAACGAAACGTTGTGTTGGAAGCACGAGTCGGTCGACGAGCGGAACACACCCCAAAAAGAAAACAGAAAAAGTCTTAATTCAACGTACCGGCCTTCTTCTTCTTCTTCTTCTTTTTTTTCTTTTTCGATGCCTCCGACGCTCCAGTTTCGTCCTCTTGATCTACGATATCATCCTTTTCCTCGTCTATTAATTTTTCGGCTGACTTGCCGACTTCTTCTAGTACAGCCGCCATTTTAAAGAGGAAGCTAAGCAATGTGCATCGAAGATACCGTATACGTCGGTAAAGTAGAGCGAACTCTTTATCGAATTATCAACAACAAAAAATTTATATAACAAAAGTGAATATGTTTTTATTTAAAAATATATTACGCACACGCACACACACACACACACACATATATATATATATATATATATATTTGTGTGGAACCACAAGACTAAATGAAACCAAATGTCCGATTACGAATAAAATTCACAGAACAATAGCCTTGAGTAAATACATAAAATAGATATTTTTTTTTTCTCTAGGATCATCAGCTCTTTCTTATACTATGCGTGGAAGAGAAAGAGAGAGCGAGAGAGAGAGGTGCTAAGGCACGCGTGAATAAAAAGAGAGAGCAAAACTACTTCAAGTGGAGGACCGATGTTTTTGGAAGGACAATCGAATGCGAGGTATCGATAGTAGTGCAAGTCGTGTTAAAATTATACCGCGAGATATATCGATAGTGCCAATTATATTTCGTTTAAAATTTCATAATTTTCAAGAGCTTCAAATTGTATTGTTCTTTCCTTTTATTATCCATAAGTTTTTATTTTAAGAGCTTAAATATAACCTTGGAAAAACAATTAATAAAAATTACAATAACAATTTTTAAAAAAACATTCATAGTTGTTATATCCAATTAATCTCACGAAAAAAATATTTTATCCTAACGTAACCTACTTTACCGACCGAGCGACACTCGTTCTTTCGGGTACTATTTTTTCTTTTTTTTTTTTTTTTTTCTTTTTTTATGAGGGAAATAACGTTAGAAAAAAATCATTTATTTATTATTTAACTCAGTTTTGGATCCGTCCGTCATATTTACATATATATGTGCGTATATATATATATATATATATATATATATATATATATATAGTATTTTATTAATTTATTTACTAATTGGTTTTTGTAAAATCGAATGCGTGCGTACAATCTTCCATTATATTTATATTTCATTCCCATCTATAACATAGAATTAATAAAATTCTAAGGGTTTATATAATTACAAATCATATTCTATCGATACATTTTTTTTTCTTTTTTTTTTTTTTTGTAATTTTGCAAATACGATGGGACCATTAGACACGTTGATAACACATTCTATTAACATATATATATGTGTGTGTGTGTGTGTGTGTGTGTGTAATGTTGAAAGATAAATAACAACTTGTTAATTGTTACGTATCGTGTATAAATCTATTTAATATAAAATGGAACGATCGGTTTCGGTATAGAATAAATTCTCCTTTCCTTCGAATTAGAAAAGTCATTTTGCAACGCATAAATATATATGTATATATATATATTTAGTGTTCTAGAAAAAAAAAAAAAAAAAAAAAAAAAAAAAAAAAAAAAAAACGCTTACGCTTATCCTACCGCGGAAAGAATTAGTTCGGCAACATCTGGGTCCGGGCATAGGACACTTAATTGCATCGTTACTTGATTACCCGACAATGCTAATCTTGCACGCGCAAGTACCTCCTTACCACCTCTGAAAACGCCACTTAACAATAGATTATGGGACGCAGATCCTGGATTTATTCTATCGCTACGTTCGACCGCATCCAATCCCAAAAATCCTGTAAGACTTTGTACGGCTCCTTCCAAACTGGTTACCGTAGCTCCCAAAACAAAAGTTTCTTCCAATTTGGCGTATCCTTTTGCAGCGGACACATCCCAAAGTGCACCGAAATCTACTCCCCTATTACTTCCTACGCCACGAATTTGATCGGCTATAGTTATCTCCAAATCCTCCAGCTAAAACAGGTTCCAATGATACAAGGATTATACGAAAATATAAATACGAGGGATAATTGTTTACGATAGCGTTGAAATATTGATGATATCCACGGTACCATGTACTCGTCGCAATAACCCTGATCGGTGTCTGGAACGCCTGTCGTGGGATCGCAATCGCGTGCCATAAAACGAAGAGTCGTAGGCATGGTAGCAACGCTGGCATGCACATCCTCTGGATAAGATAATACCGTGTAGGTTGTTCCTGGTTCGTTGTACGAAAGACGCGGGCACGGTACCTCGCACAAAACCGTGTAACTAAAAATATATGTGTATCGTTAATACACATTCGATAGAGCTATCGGGAGAGGGAGAAAAAGAATAAAAAAAAAAAAAAGAAAAGCAACTATACGTCTTACCCTTCGGTTGATTCGATAGCCACCCTAACGTCTTCCAAAAATTGATCGGAAAGTGTATTTATACAATCGAATTGCAAAATGAGATGTTCCGCGAACGTGTGCTTGATACATTTAACGTTGTATTCCGTTTCGGATTCCGTCAATTCGAAGACGGTGGAAGATTTTAAAAGGGACGTGCCTCTTATTACATTCGCTATTTGCGGTATTTGCGATAATTTTTCGATGAAGCTTTCCTCCCTGGTTAAACGTGGCTGTTGGGGCTTTATAGTGGTATGTATCTCTACTTGTGCCGGTTCCTCGATAGTTTGTGCCGGTGGTACCTGTACGTTTGTTTATTCGATATGATTAAATGTATAAAATAAAATAACAATAATAATAATGATAAAAACGTTTACCTGAGAAACATCAAATGGCTCTTCCATGGACGTTTTCATATAATTTCGTAGAGCCCTTTCCAAACTAGGTATAGAAAAGAGAGGAGGCTGTATCAGTGGCAATACGGTTGGATCACTTTGTTCTTGTAAAATCGTACAATAATATGCCGCACGATCGCGAACCTCGTCGTCGGAATCCAATTGACAACGGGATAAGAGTACAAGAACGTTTGGAAGAAGGGGCGGGCATGCCGCGGCGAAACGTGCCAGTGCCGTTACAGCCGCAGCACGTACGCTCGCACTTTCAAGAATTACGCGATTATAGATAAAACGAATGTATCTGGATGGTTGTTTCGACGTCGGTCCCTCTTGTCCCAGGAGATGCAATATACGAACCGCGAGAGATATGTGCTCGCAATCCTCTATAAATTCGCACAAGTGCGCCAGGCCTGCCTCTTTGGCTTCCGCATTTCCTTCCATAACGGCTATGATAGTATCGGCTATGGCAGCTTTGTATTCGAGGCCGCCTTCGTCTCTTAACATAGCAGAAAGGAAATTCATCAAAACCGTATGCTTGCGCGGGAACTTTTGGCAAAGAGCTCTGTAAAGGGAAAAAAAAAAAAAAGAGATAGAAAACAACTTTATCCGGATAGAGATTACGATATTATCGATTAAATTCTAATAACGAAATATAATACCTTATCGCTTGTACAACAACGACTTTAAATTCATCCGAAATTTCTGATACAAAAGTAGCAATCTGTTTCATCAAACGGTCTACGGAACTTTCGGCTCCGGTTTTCAAAAGCGTCGTAATGGCTAAAGTAGCGATTGATCTGTTGGAATCAGTGATTAAGTTTTCTAAATCCAAATTACATGCCGTAACCGCTGCTGGATGCGTCATAGCGACTTTATTTAAAGTTCTAACGGCAGCAAATCTAAGAGCTGGCTTAGGTGATCCGCAGAATAATTGTAACACGCTGATGGCAGGTCCAATTTCTTTAAGACCGCTTCTTCCAAGATTAACCAAAGCGTGCGCCGCCTCATAAACGATGATCTCTGACTTATGACGCAAGCACGCTTCGATGTATCCTAACAAATCTTCGCCCTCTTCCATATCGTCTAGAAGTTTGCACGCCATTCTTATCAACATGCAACCTGCGTAAGGACTTTTAGGACTGGTTCTCATAAGTTTAGCTACTAATTTGATAACAGCAAGTTTGTCAGTTTTTCTTGCTTGATATAAAACACCCAATGCGTGGTACTGCACCATTACATTGGTAGAATTTAAAGCCTCTTGGGCTTCGTAAGCCCATCTTCTGGCAACATCGCTGGATACGCTGGTCAAGTGCAAGGACGAAACCAACGCGGCACTGGATACGGCAGGAGAACGATCGACGATTGCCTGTTTCATGTAACGTTCGATCGCCGCCAACATACCGCTATCGGTAATAGTACACAAAGCTCTTATCGCGGCAGCTCTATACAAATCCTCTTTTCCGGTCATATCTTTTGTAAGACTGGACGTAACTATAATCACATCTTCTGCCAAAGAACTTAATTCTTTGATACCCAAATAAACTAAACGCCTTAACACTATATCTCTGGATTGGAATAACTTTGTCATCGCGAAGAATGCTTCGGTCGCTTCCGTAGTACCCAATTGTTCTCCTTGATTCAACAGGTACAAAATTTTGGTAAGGATATGAGCACATTTTTTTGGATTTACAGGGGTGTCGTTAAAAGTGCGTGCCTCTTGAAGTACGGTCGTTTTCTCCAAGTTTTGAAAGGGATTTCCGCCGCCTATAACGAGTCGAATTAAGACACGAGATACATGAAATTTGTAATAACAATGATTTTATAAGCAGACGTTTACAAATATCTGTCAGATTAGGCTATAACGCAAAATGCAATGATATGTATTAAAAAGTTGCGTGCAAACGTAATAGGGTTATACGGATACAATTGTTACCAATTAATAATTACCTTCTTCCTCCTCCTTTTTGTCGCGTTTAAAAGCATTCATTTTGCTCTATATTAAAAATGAAAAACTTGAAAAATATTGGACACGTCACCTTGACTCTCTGACAAACCGATCATCGAAACTTCTTTCTCAACGGAGTAATATGGCGCGTCAGGTTTTATTTTCCCGGATCATTAACGAAATCTTATCGCACGAGAAATTTAAATTGAATTTGTCAACGATATAACTGTATACGTTTAACAAATTTCAACTAGAGTAGAATTCGATGTTACACGTGATCGTCAATGTTCCCCAACAGCATTCTCGTAATCCAGACTTAAACGCATCTACGATGACGATCATCAACGCAATGCAAAAATCTTCCTTACCGACGCAATAAGATCGACATAGTACGCATTAATTCCGTAAGAGGAGCCACAATGAGAATACCGTAGAAACTTGTAGGGCTCGGTCAAGATTGAACGTTGCCGTTGCTGCTGGTAGACGAAGTCGAACTTTAGCGTATATATCGCGTGTCATCGACGATTGCGCGCGAGTTTTGTCCCTTGCCTCGTTGCAGTCGGTGGTCGAATTTTTATTCCAGTGTCAGAGGAACGAGAGCGCGTTCCCTCGTGTTCCTCCCTTTGTGTTTTCTCCTGGGTCGCGCTTCTACATGCGTTAAGGACACATATCGTACGGAGAGATCATCGAGTAGAAGCCAAGTGCTTTTGTTCATTTCTTTCGAAACGTCGTTTCGAGTGCGGTTCGAATAATTATTTAAAAAAAAAGGACGACGATAAAAAACAACAAAATGTCGTACGCTATCCTACTATTAACAATTTCGTGTCTCTGTACCGGCTATGCAGTAGGTAAGAAGAAAAAAGAATAAATTTTATCGAGGACAAAAGACGCGTTTTCTTAATTTTGTCGATCTTTTTATCCTCATCTTTCTCTCTCTCTCTCTCGCGTTCTCTCATGATTTCGTCGAATCGTCTTCTCGATGACGCGCATGATACGGACTGCGGATTCTTAGAATGGACGAGTCCATCGTCCCTTTCATGATCGTCGATACGTATTATGCGAATTCATTGGTTGTGTGACCCATTATTACTCTCCTCGTATATGTGTTTACTTTGAATAACGTGTAACACGGTCCTCTTTCCTGCGTCCGATACTCGATAAATAGCCTCCGATATCCATGCTATTCTTATGCTGCCACTACTATACAACTTCGTAAAAACTTCTCTTCGATTTCCGATCGTAGCGCTATTTTGCTTTTCTTTTTTCTTTTTTCTTTTTTCTTTTTTCTTTTTTCTTTTTTATATATATATATATATATATATATATATATATCGTAAATTCGGTTGTGGTTTTATCGCGTATATTTGGTTTTATCACACTCTCGAAAGATCGGATTGGGGGCAACGTAAGGAAGGAGAATGAGTAACACATCCCGTTAAAATGTTAAAAAAGAACGATACGATTTTAAGTTTTATCCCGTCCATTCTTCGGATTATCATCATTTAGAGCTTTCCCCTTCATTGAGATTTTATTCGACGAATTCGAATGAATCATTTTCAAGTTACTTTCATTGTTCGCGTTCCATTTTCCTTTCTTCGCTCGTTCGAGAGGGGGAAAAAAAAGGAAGATATATAAGAACGAACGAGAGAAACAAAAAAGGAAAGGTGTGATATATATATATATATATACATATACACATATGATGTATGCGTATGTGATATGATTCTCCTCCTCGTTCGTTCGCCGGTTTTTTTGCTGGACTATACTTGGCTATTGCCTGGCCTGGCCTGCTCTGGCCTGGCCTGGTCTGCTCATTTTGACCATTGGTATATACGAAAAAAACCAATCGTTCTTTGAAAGGATCCTTGGGTCGACCTTTCTTATCCGTTATGTATTATAAGCATTTATGTATATTCGCGAGTCCACAGTTGAAATATATTTTTGATTATTTTTTTGTCTTCTCCCACTCTAAAGGTTACCGGAAATTATGCACATGTACGAAATGTTCTCGAATGGCGATTAAACCAAGAGAGAGAGAGAGAGAGAGAGAGAGAGAGAAAGGACTCATCGTTTAAAATACGCGAATGATAACGGTGATATTAAACGTTTAATCGTCGTTTAATTTGCGTTAGAATCACGAGATTATTCCGTATATTTTTATTCAATTTTTTTTCTTTTATTACTGTCAATGATCATAATAACAATGATCACCGATTTGTTAAATTAAACAAATATCACGAGAAATGTCAACGCGATCGACTTTTTTTCACATCCATCACACTTTTATTCGATCGAATAAATGGCTCTCGATGAAAATAAATGAGTAAAATTATCAATAAATGATCGAATAAATGTCCGTCCGGTCGCGGTGCATTTACAACGTAAAAAAAAAAAAAAAGAAAAGAAAATCTAAACGCATTTAATGTTTGCTTAGGTTATGAGTCAACTTGGAACAATGGAATCTGACGAATCTTGTTTAGCTTAGTATATTAATATTGGTTGAATTAAAGAGGCACGCTTTGTTAAAAACACACATTTGTTTGAGCGAATTTTATGCACTATTATTTTTCACACTATTAATTCAAGTGTGCGGATATAAAGTGCACACGTCATCGGAATGCGATATAATTACAAACGAGAAACTTGATAATTAACGGCAAAGAAGAAGATTCGTTGCAATTTTTATTCACGATCTTATTTATCTTAATTTATTTCACAAATATATATATATATATATATATATATATATATATATATATATATATATATACATATCTTGAAATTAAAATAACATGATTTTTACGTTACTTCCATTATTATCCAATTATATATTAATATATATGTATATTAAATATAAATAATTCGTTACCCGCTTTTTTTTTTTTTTTTTTTTTTTAAACAATAACCTCACAGAAAAAACAACGAATGAAATAAAGTTACATAGAATACTTCGATGTAATATTCGTGCAATAAATATACGTTCCGTATGATAAAGCCGAGTAATAATAAGTAGAATCTGATAACATTCTTCGATAATAATCTACGATAATAGATACAAAAATAATATATAAAATCGTTGTTTATATAGTTTCTTCGAATAGTATATACCTATTTAACAATTATTATACATCATGGTGTTAATTATTAAATTATTTTAAATGAAATGAGTCTTTAAAAAAAAAGAAGTATTTAACTAAAACGTGTTATAATTTGTGATATCGATTATCAAAGATTAGAATGTTATCTTTTAGAATTGCGAGTTAAAAAAAAAATATATATATATATGTATGTTTCATCGATAATTATCTTTATCCGATATTTTCCTCTCTTTTATTGCGTGTTTCAATAACAGACACAGAATGATGTTATAATATATATATAAAATGTAATTTGCAGACGAAATAACGGCTAAACGTTTATTCATTTCGAATATCCCCATTTTGACGTGTGATTCGACGAACGAACGTTTTGCGAGAGAAAAGTAGATAAGGAAGAAATGATATAAATCTAATCGAAGAAATCTAATATGAGAATAAAACAATGAGTCATAATATATACATAAATATATATATAATCCGTTGATTGTGTTTCCCTAATATAACACACGTCGTGTAGGTAATATCAAATAATTTATTTATATTTTTCTTTTCCAGGGATGGAATGTACCAATGGTGAATCAAAGAATTTGTTCGAAAAAATGATAACCAGTTGTCCCGTATTGTGGGGAGATTCTAGTAAATCATATTGTTGTTATGATATAACAAATGAAAATTATTACTGTTGCACTCAAGAACAATACGCTATGACAGTAGGGTACATACGATCCGATATTTATACATTTTTATTGAATTTTTATATAGAAATTTATATGAATTATTATCATTATCATTATCATTATTATTATTAGTATTATTATTATTATTATTATTAATTTCTCCGTAAAACAATTGTTAATTAAACTTAATCAATATATACGTCGTATTTCAGACTCGGAATCATCGTACCTGTGGTTATCGTTGCTGGTATTATTGTGTCACTAATAATTTGCTGCATTTCTTGTTTATGCTGCAGCTGCTGCCCGTGGTATCGTCGACGCCATCGGGGCACCATTTATGGGAGTAAGTAAACTATTTTGAGAAAGTCTATGGATTGATCCACCATATCGCAAAATATTTCATTCAATTTAAGATCCAAGTTGTAATAATCGATTCTATT
This sequence comes from Dolichovespula saxonica, assembly GCA_911387935.1. Classification (NCBI taxonomy): domain Eukaryota; kingdom Metazoa; phylum Arthropoda; class Insecta; order Hymenoptera; family Vespidae; genus Dolichovespula; species Dolichovespula saxonica. Next base: position 563,954 of record OU427015.1, read on the forward strand.
AATATACACACATTTTTCTTATTCCCTAAAAAATTAAATAATATAATTATATATTGCAATTATTATAGATATTTTCTTTTGCTTCTTTGTTTTTTTTTCTCTCTCTTTGTTTTTTCTCCATGCAACATTACAATTTCACAATTCTTTTTACAAATAAATATTGTCAGAGGCAGCTAGGACGAATATTTTCTGGATACAAAAAGAGAAGCACAAATATTTAATATGAATAATTATACAAATCTATTTTAATAGATGTTTTAAAATAAGAATATAATTATCGTTGCGTATTATTAATATTATTAAAATTATTTCTTATCATTTATGTTACACTCAATAACTAATTGAGTTATATAATTATTTTTAGGACCCACTATGGCATAATTTTCTGGCATCACATCTATTTGAATTAGGCTAAGATTGGCTTATGTGTAACTTCTTATGCAGTTAAAAATTAAAAAAAAAAAAAAAGAAAAAATATTTAAACAGATACATATATACATGTACACGTACACGTACATGTACATATATACAGTACATATATAATACATATACACATCCATTTTAGAAATAAGACAATTGTTTGTATTACTTTTTTTTTTTTTTTTTTTTTTTTTTTTTTTAAGTAATCATCATACATTTTGCAGTAATAATTTGTGTAATGAAATATATGAAACAACAATCATGCTATATAATGCTTATAGAAAAGAAATCTCTCTTCTACTGTTTTTTAGAATTCTAAGTGTATTAGTGCCTAATTTTAATATACTCAGTATGTTTTATACGCCTAATAGAAAAAGAAGATACAATGTTCCTATACATACGCTCATGTACTATAACCCATATTCCTCTCAGTTGATATTTTACTTAAAAAAAAAGAAAAAAAAGAAAAGAAAATGTATTTTATACAGGAAAAGAATCCATATTATTTTTATCTTAGACGTTACGTAAGAAACCAGTGAGAAAAGACATCAATTTAAACGACATCGCATATGTATCATAAAGATCTAATATATTGTATTTGTTTAAAAACACGCGTATTATAATAATACAATATTATTGTAGACATTTTACACGCACACACACACATATATATATATATATATATTGCTTCCTATACACATGTAATGATGAATAGATAAAACGCGAGTTATTTTTTTGTACTGCTTTAAAAATAAAAAAAATTTGTGCAAGAAAATTACATTTCTTTTTATCCTTGATACGAAATTATTTTTCAGTACTGTGCTTTCTACGGTTCTTCTTTTTTATTTTTATTTTCTTCTTCTTTTTTTGTTTTGTTTTAATTTTTTACTTGTCAAATATTACTTTTAACGTTAATATTAATATTATTCAAATATTCGCCCGCTGTCTCTGAGAATGAATATTATTGAACATCGTTCTTTCAGAGCATAGTAGTACATTAATTTTTGTTATAGAAGTACAAACACCAAGTGTTGTTCACGTGATACAAACTTCAACAAATCCTCCACCCAATTATGCCAATCAAACAGAGCAAAATCATTATACACCATATCCAACCAATGTTGGAGGTAATCTTTTATTATATTTCATATAATTATTTTATCTCCCAATGAAAACGTACAAATGTGATATTTCCATTCTATGTCTAATTTAATAGGAACGCCACAACCATTACCAGCTTATACGATCGAACCTTATGCCCGGCAGGCACCATATAATCCTGGATATGTACAATAATACCAAAAACACCAGTTTTAATCTATATGTGAATATGTTTTATCAATATAACATCAATCAATTTGTTACCTTCAATGTCAATAATTCAAAAATACGGTTTTAATGAAAAAAAAAAAAAAAAAGATTATATCTTCGAATGCCATAAAAATATTCACCATTTCGTATTATTACAATAATACGGATTTTATGTCTGTTAAAAATTAGAATAAATCTGTCGAATATATTTTCAAAAAAAAAAAAAAAAAAAAGAAAAGAAAAAATAGAAAAAAATCCCCCCATAATATACTTAATAATTTTCAAACAATACGAATGATTTTTCATTTACAAAATATACAAATAATGTTAAACTATTTTCATGCTCTGTTATATTATTTATATATATATATATATTCTCGTTTTAAATATACGGCGAATATATTAAGATTAATATACTCATTTTTTCATTTACCCAGTGTACAGTCTTTACCGTTCTTCTTTTTTTTCGTTTGTAAGTTAAACGATTAACATAACTATGACACATGATGGAGTGACGAACGAGCATGTATGATTCTATTTATTTTATACATATAAATTATCCAGTCTTATTAATCTTAGTTGGAAGTTTTCAATGTTACCCCATCTTTACAACAATGTAAATATAGAATTAATTTATCTATATTAATAAGATAAGATTATCATCGACCAGTTTGCAATATGTATTATTAATAGTTCGATAGAATATTATGTTATCTTTATTATGTTTCCAGAGTTAATTGTTTCGTACAATTACTTCTAAATACTACGTTTTTCTTAACGTTACGGATAAGGCAACAAACGCTCCTTTTTTGGTGCTTTATAAAGAATCTAACAGAGAATCATAGTGCTGAATGGATATCTGTTATAATATAATTGCCAGCATACTCTGTGTAATAATTATTACTGTCAGGTACAAGTTGCTGGAGAACATTATCAATTCAACGAACGAATAACATTTTCTTTATATATTCGTCTAACATAGCACATTGATATACTCCCATTATACATATCGCCATCTCTTAAATATAAATAAGAAATTATATACATGTTTTGCACATTGAACGGCCGATCAAAATAAAAGTTTTTTTTTTTATATAATTTATAGAAAACAATTCTCCAATAATACTAATAACATTATTTGATTCGTTCTTCTTTTTTTTTTTTTTTTTTTTTTTCCTTAGATTATATCTACCATGTTCATAGATACGTTATTAAATGTTATTAACGATGATAAATCACTAAATAGAGCGAGATCTGCTTTGGTCATATAGATATGTAAAATATCTTATGAATATATTCATTAGCACGTGTCCAATGTGCATGGAAAATCGAATTAAATATAATCTAAGTTATTGATTATTCTGCTTATTAGGAAGTTAATTGAATTATAAATTATCCTAAAAGGAATCTCACATATTTCATAATTTAGTTGGCATTCAAGAAAATAATAAGAATCGTATAGAATCTAATTTCAAAGCATTATTTCGGGAATGTATGCTATAAAAAAATGTTATATTCGTTATACTATTATTATACACGAAAGTATCCTTGCAATAAGTAAAATATATACCAATAGCTCAAAGAGAGGATGTTGTGTCCAATTCACATTTGCGGTAACTGATCGATGGGCGTTGCAAATTTGAAGTCTTCTGGAAATAGTTTACTTGCATGCGGATACATGAGCTTGTAGGATTGTCTGATCGTAACATCTGCCACTCCTGCAATATCTCCTATCTCTTTTTGCGATCTCTTGTCTTCCGAAGCCTATATATTAAGAAGAAAAAAAAAAAAATTGAAATATTTCGTTTAATTATTAAGAATGTTTTGTCAACTATGTTAAAAAATATACATACTTGAGATGCCATGTAAATTGCAGCTGCAGCTACTGAAATGGGTGATCTTCCAGGTACAATATCAATTTCTACTGCTTTTCGAGCAATATGGGTTGCTGCCCTTTGTACCATATTTGGAAGACCAAGATTGGAACAGAATCTTGACATGAAGTCTCCTGTTGTTATGAGATCCACACTCGTTTCCAGTGCCTTCAATATCAACTTAAAACATCTACCAATTTCTTTTTTGCTAATTTTGCTAACAGCACAAATTTCTTTGAAAGTCCGTGGTACTCCCTCTTGTCTACATGCGATATATAGGCAGGCCGACGCAATAGCATCATTGGCGCGTCCTTTCAAATTTTTCCCATCGTGTACTTGCTTAAAAAGATTATTAGCTCTGTCCACGATGGTTTTTGGTAAATTAATACGATCCGCCATTCCATTGATCTCACGAAACGCATTGATTAATGCTCTGTCAGAACTACTCATCTGTAATTATATTTTAATATCAATTGATATTGTAGAAAAAGAAAGAATGATGATTGTTAAATACGTTGTACTAACTGTGCGTCTATTTTGATATTTGGAAGCACCAAAAGCATCAAAAGAAGCAGCACCGGTTCCAGGTCCGATCATGGTAGACAAATCTGAACCATTAAGTAAAGGATTCTCAGGTCCACCAACACGAGATGGATCGACACCAGCCTTTTCGTTACTAAACGTCCTCCATTCTGAACCTACGTCTATGACCCTAATATCAGCGAGGTAGATCGATACTTTTAACGCTGTCAAATGCACGTTCTTTATCTTTATATTTATTTTTTCTTCTCACCTGTCACCTACTACTAATCCACACTCAGAACATATCTGATCGCCAGCTCTGTGATCTTCTATAAGTGGTGCATCCGGATGTGCATAACAACACACTTTATTTGTGTCATGCCTGTAAGATTTCACATGTTTTATTTAAAGCATTTTACGTATTATTTATCTTCTACGATAATGATATTTTACATATTATTTACCAATTACAATAACGATCCACTTAACTACGACTAATCGCGCGCGATTATAATAGAATCCGCGATGACATAATTTCGTTTTCGCAATACAATAATAACGTTACAACAATTGAATCACTTCTTAATAATACGCAATTGAATCTCATAAAATTAATAGATAAATTAAGAAGTTAAATTACGACCGTGTCAAAAGTCATAACCTCAAAAGTTCAATCGAAAGACTTTCAATCCTAATATATGAATTATTGTCAAGTTTACTTTTACAAAATAATATTATCAGGAGAAATGTTGCAAAGCAACGATTAACGACAAAAAATAATGAGATACGTAGGCTCAAAAATTGTTTAACTCACCTTGAAAAACTTGCCATATTTCTCGATAGTATATGCGGTACACTACATACGGTACATACATACCATACTACTTAAAAACATGGCTGCTGCATATACTATTATTCGTTTTTCATGTACATCCGTTATTAGTATACGTTGTCTACCAACATAACAAAAAGCTCTATCCGTGAAAAGCTGAGATAAACATAACCTACGACGCAAGACAAATTATATACTTTTAAAAATAAATATAAACTAATATTTTTTTTATTAATTAAATAAGTTGACATTAAAAGTATGCATTCATATTAAATTATTTATGTCTTCGATTCGTTTGTTCCTTTATAAATTATATACCAATAATAACAATTTTTGTCATAAATTCGTATTTGCCGAACAATTGAGATTTTCTTTACAAATACCTATAATAGTGTTTTGTCATTAATAAGACAAAAGTACAGGAATATAATCACGTTCAGAAAAAAAAAAAACTATGCAACGTCGATAATGCAGATATCTATCTTATCCGGTTTAAATTTGCTTCGGCTAATCTGCTAAAGTATTAGATAATTTTTCTTTTCTTGAAAAAAAGAAAAAAAAAAAAATGTAATAATCATGAGTATTCGTAAGATGCATTTTACGCAAGTTAACAGTCCGATAATCCAAATTAGAAGTATACTAATTTATCTCTAAGATGCATAATATAATATGCAATTACTGCAAGGAAATAATAATAATAATAATAATAATAATAATAACGATAATAATAGAGTTAGAAATAACGAATGATTCTAGGAACAGCTTTTATTGATAGAGATAAAAGAAGTTTTCATTGTTTTTAATGTCTATAGCCAATTAAAAATTGTTATAATGTTTAAATCTATTATGCAAGAAATAATACTGACGAAGATATTTATACATGGATTGTTTGTGTGTTTTCAATTGAATTTCATAAATTATACACGTGTGAAAAATAAATTAACGAAATTGGCATACAATGTCGTTTGATGAAAACTAAAAATACGGATGACATGTTTATTTTATATGGCTTGTGTTAATTTGACGTACAAGCCCCCCTTTTTTTTCCTTCCTTCCTTCCTTTCTTTCTTTCTTTCGTTTTTAATATA